>CM077152.1:160159447-160646036 GCA_039583875.1 Platanthera guangdongensis | reverse complement strand
GAAATCAGTAGGCCTCAAGCTATCTTGCAATAATAAATTGATTTCTAAAACAGTAAATATTATCATCCATAACACTTTGGTGGTTAACATAAAATTATTTCACCAAAACCACGAATTAATTGCGACATTGGATCCACCAATTTCAAATCCACAATGTATGTAGAGACCCAGAATTTCAGCGCAGGATTAGCACTGGACAGCAACTTCGACTGGAGTTTCCTGAAGTTACAGGAATCCGTGGAGGCATGTAACCCCTCGTTGGAAAGGTATTTCCATGATCTACAACTTTCATATTCAGGTCACAACCCAGGTCTGAAAATAACTTACTCGAAATCAGCTTCCCAGGTTCACTGCGCACAAATCACAATTTCTGTGTACAGGAATCGCCGTGACGCAAACTCGATTAGGTTTTTCCGGGGCCCACAGGACATCACTGAAGTCGTGACAACCACTCGTTGGAAAGGTATTTCGAGGGCTACAACCTTCGTGTTTAGCCAAAAGCCCAGATCTGCACATATCCTACAAGCAAATGGCCTAGAAGATCGCTGCGCGCAGAATACAGATTCTGCGCATCTTAAAGAAAATGAACGATATCGGTCCGTCTTCCTCCTCAAGCGATCCTTCCTAAATTTTCCAGAAATGTCCTCCTCCCTTATTCAACCTCAAGGGCCAAACTCCTCACGAAACATTCACCCATCGTCGTATTGAAGAAAAGGGGAAGGGTTGAAGAGATCTAAAATCTAGGATTCAAATCCTAGCATGGCCAAACCTAGAAATCTTCTCCTCTCCATCAAGCACTCTTGAACCGATGTCTCTCCTAAATATCTAAGATCTAGCACCAAGGGAGAGGGTAGGAAACTCACATTGGCTCCAGCGGTACCACCATTTCTTGCCATGGTTCGCGTAGTTCTCCTCGGCGGCATCTTCTCTTTCACGGCGATGGCGAATTCTCTCCGGTAGAACTTGCTCCAGCGGTTTTCCTCTCACCAGGAGTTCTCACAGGAGATAGGGGGTGAAATGAGAGTGAAAACCGGCTAGGTTTTCCTCTGCCCCTTATAAACAAATATGACACGGGTAGGGACCGGCCGTGTCCGTACCCGTGTCCCGCTTCCGCGAAACGGCCGTGGCGGTTTCCATGTCGGTTCAATGTTTGACACGGGTAGGGACACGCCCGTGTCCGACGTTGTTCACATGAACCCGTGTCTGGCCGTGTCATTGGCCATGTCTTCTCTTCTAGGGTTGCATCTCCGACTTCTCATCGAGCTCAACTCGACGCACACGGGTAGGGACACGCCCGTGTCACTACCCGTGTCCCCCGCTCGACTATCTCGACGCATCTCGACGATCTCGACACGCTTCGTCGAGACCATCTCGACGCACACGGGTAGGGACACGGCCGTGTCACTACCCGTGTCACCTGGTGTCGACACAGTTCGACGATCTCGACACGGCTCGTCGAGCTCAACTCGACGCACACGGGTAGGGACACGCCCGTGTCGCTACCCGTGTCACCACCCGTGTCACTCTGCACTGATTTCTTTTCTTCTCTCACTTCTCCACAAGTGCAGCCCAATTCCCTGCACTTCTCAGGACTTGAGTCAACCCTCCTGACTCAAAAACACACACACTAGGGGCCTAGAGCGATTCGGGACGTTACAAATCCTATAAACAAAATAAAAGATTTCGTCCCCGAAATCAGGCTTAGGCTGTGTGGAGAAAAGCTTAACAGGAAATTTATCATATGTTTTTAAATAAGATTACCTTGGGCAAACAACTCCGGGTAGCGTTGCTGCATCAAATCCATTGGCTCCCAGGTGTACTCCTCCTTCCCATGATTCAACCATAGCACCTTCACTAAGGGGACACTTTTGCGGCGTAATGTTCTTGTCTCGCTGTCAACAATCCGTACCGGCTGTAGTCGCACAGACCTATCTGACGCCACCGCACCATCAGTAGTGGGAATAAATTGGTCGGGCCGCAATAGTGCTTTTCGAAGCGACGACACATGGAACACGTCGTGAAGATTTTCTAGTTCCGGTGATAACTCCAACCGATAGGCCAACGGGCCAATTCTTTCCAATATAGTATAAGGCCCAACATACCTTGGGCTGAGCTTTTTCACTCCCCGCACCCGCGACACTCCATGCATCGGCCGAATCTTGAGGAACACTTTTTCTCCCACTTGGAACTCCACCATCCGGTGCTTTTTATTGTAATATTTTGCCTGTCGACTTTGAGCCTCCAACATGCGGTCTCTTATCAATCTGACAGCCATATCAGTATCATCTATAAATTCATTTCCTAATGCCTTCGGATCTTCATCCTGCACCCAAGACAAGGGGGTCCTACACCTTCTTCCGTAAAGGGCTTCATGGGGCGCCATACCGATGCTCGCTTGATGACTATTGTTGTAGGAGAATTCCACCAGGAGAAAGAGTCTTTCCCACGGCTCTCCTCTGTCCAACACACATAACCTCAATAAATCCTCCAGCGTTCTGATGGTCCGCTCTGACTGCCCGTCAGTCTGTGGATGAAATGCGGTACTAAAGGTTAGGCGTGAGCCCAAATACGCCTGTACCGCCTTCCACTCATTGGATGTAAACCGACCATCCCGATCCGAAACAATTGTCTTGGGCACACCATGATACCGTACAAATTGCTCCACAAAAAGGCGTACCAAAACATCCACGTGTGCTTCCTTCTTCATTGGGATGAACCGGGCCACCTTTGTTAGTCGATCCACAATAACCCACACTGAATCATTCCCGGAGTGGGAACGAGGTAACCCATGAACAAAGTCCATGGAGATATCCTCGAACTTCCATTCGGGGATGGACAGCGACTGCAACAAACCACCGGGACTCCTGCATTCAGCCTTCACTCTTTGGCAAGCTTCGCAATGTGTAACATAGTAGCGAACATCCTTCTTCATTCCCGGCCAACACATGGTCTTCCGCAATCCGGCGTACATCTTAGCAATACCATGGTGCACTGAATATTGAGAGGAATGTGCCTCTCTCAAGATATCCTCCCGAATTTTGCCGCCCTTGGGAAATATAGAGTCGGCCACGAAAATAAACGAGACCGTCTTTTAGTGTATACTCATCGGTGGTCCCATATTCAATTGCCTTGATTGTCGGGGCCAAGGCCGCATCCATTCCTTGCTCCACCCGAATCCGGTCTCGGATATCAAACTATGCTCATGTTGGCCAAATACTCCGCATGCTCTGCCGATGGAGCCTTGAATACTAGAGAAATTTCCATCTCTTAGACCATCCGAGCCAACTCCATACTCATCAACCGAGACTCTGGGCTAGAGCTTGGCGCTTTCCTACTCAAGGCATCGGCTACGGAGTTCGCTTTCCCGGGGTGGTAGTTCATGGTGAACTCATAGTCGCATAGAAATTCCAACCACCGCCGTTGTCTCAGATTCAACTCCTTCTGAGTGTGGACATACTTCAAGTTCTTGTGATCGGAAAAGATCTCGCAGTGTATGCCATATAGGTAATGTCTCCAGAACTTCAAAGCGAAGACCACTGCTCCCAACTCTAAATCATGAACCGGGTAATTGATTTCATGTTTCTTTAACTGCCTTGAAGCATATGCGATCACGTGCCCGTGCTGCATCAATACCGCTCCCATCCCTTGATATGATGCGTCCGTGTAAACTTGGAATCCTTCCTTCCCCGACGGAAGTGCAAGGATGGGGGCGGAGGTACGCCTATCCTTCAGCTCTTGAAATGCCGCTTCACATTGAGGTGTCCACTCAAATGGCACACCCTTCTTCGTCAAGGAGGTAAGAGGAAGGGCAATCTTGGAAAAACCTTTCACGAACTTGCGGTAGTACCCAGCAAGTCCAAGAAAGCTTCGTACATCGGCCGCCGACTTCAAGGGCGACCACTCCTTCACGGCTCACACCTTTGCTGGATCCACCGCTAATCCTGCTCCACTGATCACATGCCCCAAGAAGGCAACCTCCTTAAGCCAAAATTCACACTTGCTAAACTTGGCATACAAGGCGTGCTCCTTCAATTTCTTCAAAACCAAGGTCAGGTGCTCGACATGCTCCTCCTCCGTCTTTGAGTAGACCAAGATGTCGTCGATGAAAACAATGACGAAGATGTCCAAGTATGGTTCAAACACCTTGTTCATTAGACTCATGAAGGCCGAAGGTGCATTTGTGAGCCCAAACGGCATTACTGTGAACTCATACAAACCATATCTCGAACTGAATGTTGTTTTCTGAATATCCCCCTCATGTATCCTCAACTGATAGTATCCAGAGCGCAAGTCTAGTTTAGAGAACCAATGTGCTCCCACTAATTGATCGAACAACTCGTCGATCCGCGGTAGCGGATAAGTATTCCGCACCGTCAACCGATTGAGTTCCCGATAATCTATGCACAATCGCAGGGTTCCATCCTTCTTCTTTACGAACAGCACAGGGGCTCCCCATGGTGATGAACTGGGGCGAACGAACCCTGAATCCACTAGTTCCTGTAGTTGAACTCTAAATTCTGCAAGTTCTTTCGGGGCCATTCTGTACGGAGCCTTAGATACAGGCTTGACACCTGGTACTAGATTAATCTGAAAATCAACCTCTCTATGCGGGGGCAATCCTGGCAGCTTCTCAGGAAATACCTCGGGAAAATCCCGCACTACCCGTACATCCTTTAATTCCAACGATTCCTCCTTCAACTCGAACCAGATCATGAAGACCTCGTCCCCCTTCATATGAGCTTTTACAACCTGGACGGAAGATAACATCACGCGGGGCGCGAAGCCAATACCTTGGAAGATGACGTCAGAGTCTCCATGTCTCAAATAGATCCGCTTCTCCGCGCAGTCGATCCTCGCGAAGTGCCAATCCAGCCATGCCATGCCCAAAATGATGTCGAACTCCGACATTCTCAAAACTGTGGCCGGTGTATCAAAGGCCTTCCCATCAATAAATAACTACAACTCGCACTTGGCGGTTGCGATCATCTCCGAGCCATCCGGAAGGCATACACGTCGGGCTATACCCGTGAAGTACTGAACAACCCCCACGTCTTTTATGAAATCCTCGGACACAAAAGAGTGTGAGGCACCGGTATCGAGCAGCGCATAGGCCGTCTTCCCGCCAATAATCACGGTGCCTAAGTGCCAACGACCAAAACTTATTGCTAGTGTCTAATAAGTTCTAATCAATTCATGTTAAACCATGCAAATATGTAAACTAACTAAATAATACCCGCAATCACATCCTGTGGGTTCCGTTTCTGCGCCATGTCAAGCACGTACACCTGATCCCGGACCGGTCCGGGGTTTCCTCTTGGCGGTCCTCGTCCTCGACCACGCATATATCCCCGCCCTCGGGGAGCTGCTGGAGGGAGAGCAGGAGGGAGAGCAGGAGGGAGAGCAGGAGGGGCGTTCCCATATAGCTGCGGGCAAAATTGCCGGATGTGGCCCGGCTGGTTGCATTCGAAGCACACCAGACCACGACGCCCTTCAGGTTGTTGAAATCGCTGAGGCTGTGGGGGTGGAGGCAACGCAGGCGGCTGCGGAACTGGATGCTCCACCCTATAGTTTCGGTGGACATGCCCTCCACCTCTTTGATAACCTCTTCCTCCTCTGAAGTCCCCTCTCCTTCTATTACTTGGGCCGGCTTCCATCACGTCCTCCGCAGGCCTCTTACTACATCCCATGTGGTCCGCCTCCAATCTTTTCGCCATATCAATGATCTCCGCCAAGCTACCATCCGCTATAAACAAAAGGGACTGCCTTAGGGGATCTCGCAGCCCTTTATAGAAGCGCTTGGCATAACCTCTGTCATCCAACTCATAAGAGTCCGCAAACCTTGCGAGATGCTGGAATTCCCGTTGGTATTCTGTAACCGACTTTGATCCCTGCTTTAGTAGAAGGAACCTCTGCTCAAGCTCATCTCGGGCCGATGTAGGGATAAAGTGCTCCAAGAAAACACCCGAGAATTCACTCCAACTTATCTCTGTGTAGATCCGGCCTTGGAAAGTAGAGCCCATGAGGGAGTTCCACCACCTCTTCGCATGTAAGTCCAAGACGGACACTGCCAATGTCACTGCCATGTTGGCTGGGCAACGGATACTGGCCAATAACTCCTGTATCGTGTCTAGCCATTCCTCTGTACGTACAGCTGACTCCGTCCCAAGGTAGACGGGAGGGGAGAGAGCCCGGAAGGTGCTCAGCCAGTTGGAGCTCGGGGCATGTTGTTGCACCGGAGCCTGCTGTGCCTTAAAAGCATCAAGAATGGCGGTGAGTGTTTGCCCCAACTCAGACTGTTGGAACTGAGTGGGTATGGGAGGGGTAGGAGTACCCCCCAACGGCTCAACATGCAGTGGAACCTACACGTACACGACAAATTTGTGGTCAGGTTGGCTAAACTTAAGGTCAAAGTTGGACAAACTTAATGTGAATTACATATGGGCACACCACTGCTTCCGCGAAGTCAGTTTGTCCCCAAACTGACTAACCAAACGGGGGTGGCACCATTGTTGAATGACTTCTTAGTTGAGGATCGTGGCAAACTGATACCATTTGTAAGACTCCCCCTCCCCGGATCCCAAAACACTGCACGAAGAGGGAGTCTTATGCCCAGAACAGCCGCCTTGCGGTAGCATTAGCACACGGGCTAACCTGTACCACAAGACGCCTATTCCGCTGGCTACAACAATATCAATATAACATGCCAACCCAACCAAATAAATAAACATCCAGAATTCAAAATCCACACTAAGTTATAATGTCCAAATACATCAATAAATAGAAGCTAAAACATGCTTCTACAAAATATCAGAGTACAGCTAAACATTGCCCAAACGGGCTACATCAGAGTAATCAAAACACTAACATCAGTAAAAGACGGTATCGACGGCACCGTCACATCAGGTCCTGTCGTCCTGGCCTGGCTGTCCTACGGCGTAGTCTACGGCTGCTCTACCTGCGGCGTGACCTCCTAAAAAGGAAGACGTAGCAACCGTTAGTCGAAACGACTAAGTGGTTTCACATCCGCTCCCCCGGCGACTCCTCGGCACCGTGCGGAGAAAAGGAACAAGAGTATAGTATATAACAAGTATGCAAGTAATGGAAGTACAAGCAGGTGGCAGTAGTGTAAGAGTAACAGCATCATAATCAGCATTTATGTAAAAGCTACACTAAACTAGCAAGTATAAGTAACAGCAGGAAAGTAACTTAACTTATAAGAATGCCCATACAAACTTATAAGTTAAGGATCGGGTTACATAAAAGTAACTCATCGTATAAGAGTGCCCATACAAACTTATACGATGAGGATCTTGTGGTGCAATGATATGAAATGCTATGAATGCTATGCAATGACTCACCCATGCACACCCATGCAATTGCTATGTCGACACATACTATAGTTCCCACTTTTCGAGCAGGTAGCTAACCTCTCAGGCATCAGCCGCCGTGGCCAGGCGGTGATAGTAGAACGGGCACTTCTACTACTAGGCGGGTATCACACTACTTCACTTAGGGCTCCGTACGCCTCAACGCTAAGAACACAACAGCGGAGCCCATGCGTACTATGGCCCAGCGGGGTCTTGGGTAGATGTGCACCAAGAACACAGCCCGAACTGGCCTTGCGTGACCCGGAAGGGGCCTCGGAAGAAAGCACGAGGACACAGCCCAACCGTTCACATGGTCGGAGGGGCCTCGGGACGTGAACACCGAGGACACAGCCCAAACCGACCAAGTCTAACTGCCAACTCCCGTCGGTGTGACGACTGGCGAGCCCGTAGACCTGCCACACTATCCTTAACCCAGGATTACGACACCGCGTGTTGACTCACACCACATGCAATTCACAACCTCATCATACCATGGAAGGGGCCTCGGAGTGAGCACGAGGACACAGCCCAATCATCCATCCACACCTTACCTCAACACGACCAGAACAGGTGGCGGTCAACACCGCACTTGCACATTTACTATAAGATGCCAATAGGAGACGACTCACTATTGTTGGACTCCTAAATTCAACCCGATATATAACATATGCATGGCCATGGGTTACCCATCTATATATCATCCCAAGTGATTTCAACATGATATAAACGAGATTTGCTCTTACGACAACCTACCGAAGTATTATCAAATCAATCCAATTAAACATAAGGAAATCAGCAGGCCTCAAGCTATCTTGCAATAATAAATTGATTTATAAAACAGTAAATATTATCATCCATAACACTTTGGTGGTTAACATAAAATTATTTCACCAAAACCACGAATTAATTGCGACATTGGATCCACCAATTTCAAATCCACAATGTATGTAGAGACCCAGAATTTCAGCGCAGGATTAGCACTGGACAGCAACTTCGACCGGAGTTTCCTGAAGTTACAGGAATCCGGTGGAGACGTGTAACCACTCGTTGGAAAGGTATTTCCATGATCTACAACTTTCATATTCAGGTCACAACCCAGATCTGAAAATAACTTACTCGAAATCGGCTTCAAAGTTCACTGCGCACAAAACACAATTTATGTGTACAGGAATCGCCGGACAGCAAACTCGATTAGGTTTTCCCGGGGCCACAGACATCACCTGAAGTTGTGCAATCACTCGTTGGAAAGGTATTTCCGAGGGCTACAACTTTCGTGTTTATCCACAAGCCCAAATCTGCACATATCCTACAAGAAAATGGCCTAGAAGATCGCTGCGCGCAGAATACAGATTCTGCGCGCATCTTAAAGAAAATGAACGGCATCGGTCCGTCTTCCTCCTCAAGCGATCCTTCCTAAATTTTCCAGAAATTGCCTCCTCCCTTATTCAACCTCAAGGGCCAAAACTCCTCACGAAACCATTCACCCATCGTCGTATTGAAGAAAAGGGGAAGGGTTGAAGAGATCTAAAATCTAGGATTCAAATCCTAGCATGGCCAAACCTAGAAATCTTCTCCTCTCCATCAAGCTCTCTTGAACCGATGTCTCTCCTAAATATCTAAGATCTAGCACCAAGGGAGAGGGTAGGAAACTCACATTGGCTCCAGCGGTACCACCATTTCTTGCCATGGATCGCGTAGTTCTCCTCGGCGGCATCTTCTCTTTCACGGCGATGGCGAATCTCCTCCGGTAGAACTTGCTCGAGCGGTTTTCCTCTCACCAGGAGTTCTCACAGGAGATAGGGGGTGAAATGAAAGTGAAAACGGCTAGGGTTTCCTCTGCCCCTTATAAACAAAATATGACACGGGTAGGGACACGGCCGTGTCCGTACCCGTGTCCCGCTTCCGCGAAACGGCCGTGGCGGTTTCCATGTCGGTTCAATGTTTGACACGGGTAGGGACACGCCCGTGTCCCGACCCGTGTTCACATGACACGGCCGTGTGCCTGGCCGTGTCATTGGCCGTGTACTTCTCGGGTTGCATCTCAACACTTCTCGTCGAGCTCAACTCGACGCACACGGGTAGGGACACGCCCGTGTCACTACCCGTGTCCCCCGCACGACTATCTTGACGCATCTCAACGATCTCGACACGCTTCGTCGAGACCATCTCGATGCACACGGGTAGGGACACGGCCGTGTCACTACCCGTGTCACCTGGTGTCGACACAGTTCGACGATCTCGACACGGCTCGTCGAGCACAACTCGACGCACACGGGTAGGGACACGCCCGTGTCGCTACCCGTGTCACCACTTATGTCACTCTGCACTGATTTCTCCACTTCTCCACAAGTGCAGCCCAATTCCCTGCACTTCTCAGGACTTGAGTCAACCCTCCTGACTCAAAAACACACACACTAGGGGCCTAGAGCGATTCAGGACGTTACATGCACGACGTAATCCCTCGTTGAGCGGATCAGTGTGTTGGCCTACGTGTACTCTCTCTATTGGAGTGCACTTACTTTCAAGTACAGGGCTGTAATCTTGCAAGAGCAGACAAGGAGCAAGGATGGGTCAAGGAGCTCATCATGGGTGGAAAGACGAAAATTCGTCTAAGTGAAAATCGACGAGAATCGCCAAGTGATTCTCGCCGATTCGGCGAGAATCACAAGTGATTCTCGCCGAATCGTCGAGAATCAGTGGCTGATTCTCGCCGACTCGATCCAACTCTCTTCAAAGCAAGCAACTCTGATTCTAAGTAAGAATTGACGAGAATCACTAGTGATTCTCGACGATTCGGCGAGAATCACTAGTGATTCTCGACGATTCGGCGAGAATCCGGCGAGAATCACTAGTGATTCTCGCCGAATCGTCGAGAATCACAGGGTGATTCTCGCCGTCTCGACCCGGGCTGAATCATTGCGTGCAACCAAGTCAAATTCGACGAGAATCATCTTTGATTCTCGTCGATTCGTCGAGAATCACCTTGGATTCTCGACGACTCGACGAGATTCATTTTCGATTCTCGCCGATTTTGACTTGGCAATTTTTCTGAAAATTCCTGAACCGTATTCTGCCGCTGTCGATGTTCTGGACCGGGATTTGGGGATTCTCCTTGTGGGTCCCTCAACGGTCATATTGAGTTGTCTACAGTATAAATACGGGATTATTTTTGAACAGCAAGACAACGGAATAAAATACACAGAAAGAAGTCGAGCACGAACGAACCCTAAAATCGCGAGTTCCGCTCCGCCGCCGCAGTTCGTCGCTCGAGCAAGTTGGTCTCCACTTTTGATCGAGATTTCTTCCTGATCTTCCGGCGACAGAAGCTTAGCCAAGCTTAGTGTCTCACGCATCTATCCAGAGATCCCTTGTCTCTCGGTTTGTTGATCGGGAAAAACATCCCCGTCCGAATCGATCGAGACAACCGATCCTCGTGTGACCGTTGGTAGACCTAGCTAGCTTCGCTACGAAGTTTGGATCTCTAAAGAATAGCAGCTGCACATCGTCGTCGTAGCCGAACCCGTGAACCGTGCCGCCGCCCATCTTGCCGCCGCCGACTCCGGGGAGATCCTCTCCAAGAGAGATCTAGGGTCGTGCTCTTTGTGGACCTTAAGAACACGTCGTCAACAAAGAGGGACACCCTTGTCTCCAAACGTAGTTTGTATTTCTTGTACATTCTATTTTATTTTTGTTGTAAAGGAACGTTTGTTCCGAGTTGTAAGGGTTGGGTGCAACCTGGGTTGTGGGAGTGTTGACTCCTACGTGTGGAAGGGTTCCTTCCGATAGTGCATGGATTGGATTTCAATCCTGTTGGAGAAGAGACCGAGTCGTCCCTTGGTGGGAGATAGGTCGAAGGGGGAAAGTGGATGTACCCAAGTCGGGGAACCACTATAAATTGCTTGTGTATTCTGTGTGTTGTGCTGTTTATTTTTATTGTGCAGGTACATTCGTAAATTTCCGCAAAACACTGCATGTCACCTATTCCCCCCCCCATGGGTGAACATAGTTGACACTAGGTGGACTTTCAAGTCCAAATACGTGGATAGCTTCGATTTCATCGAGCTCAGCTTCGTCGAACTGAGTTTAGCTTTCGACGAATTGAGACTGGAGTTCGTCGAACTGAATTTAATCTCTCGTCGAATTGAGGTTTGCTTTCATCGAAGTAAACCTAGAGTTCGTCAAATTGATTTTACGCATCTATCGAACTGAGCTTGTTGTTAACACAGAAATCAGCGATCCTTCCCAAGGTAGCCAGCTGGCTAGTCGAGACCTTTAGATTCTCCCTGGAGTTTGCGACAAGTCCAAAGTGTAGGTGGACATATTTCTCTGTCCGCCAAGGTCACGTAGCAACCGCGTGCCCTGCGGGACGGCGGGCTATTCCTATAGCTCAACCTCGCAGGGCGCGCAGTTAGGCCCGCTAACCGCGCAGCATTTTTCCTTATAGGAGGAAATCCAAAGCAAATAGGGGGCGATCTATGCGATCTATCTCTTCAGTCTGCCAGGTCGCCCAGCCAGCATCAACCCTGGACCAATTCAACTGCCGCGGGCTCGACGGACTCACACTCTGGCTCGCCATCAGAGGGTTTCCTCCCCTATAGGGTCGTCTTACTCCTCAGGACGCCTCTTCTGCCTGCATAGTGGTGGCTTGCTCCTCAGGCCGCCACCCAGGGGAGGCCTGCTCCTCAGGCCGCCCCTTGAGCAGCCCTAGGGTGCGGCATGCTTCCCAGACCGCCTCCCTTGTTGGCCCTTTGGCAGCCTCCAGTGACCAGGAGGCCTCCCTTGCCAGGCCACCCACCGGGGGCGGCCTCCCTACTCCAGGCTGCCCACCAGGGGCGGCCTCCCTGTGCTAGGCCTCCCACCAGGGGCGGCCTCCTTGTTAGGGCGCCCACCAGGGGCGGCCTCCCTGCTCTAGGCTGCCCACCACGGGTGGCCTCCCTGCTCTAGGCCGCCCACCACGGGCGGCCTCCTTGCCAGGCCGCCCACCAGGGGTGGCCTCCTTGCTCCAGGCCACCCACCAGGGGCGGCATCCTAGCCAGGCTGCCCACCAAGGGCGGCCTCCCTGTGTCAGGTCGCCCACCAGGGGCGACCTCCTTGCCAGGCCGCCCAGCAGGGGCGGCGTCCTTGTGCTAGGCCGCCCACCAAGTGTGGCCTCCTTGCCAGGCCGCCCACCAGGGGCAGCCTCCCTGCTCCAGGTCGCCCACCAGGGGCGGCCTCCTTGCCAGGCCACCCACCAGGGGAGGCCTCCCTGTGCCAGGTTTCCCACTAGGGGCGTCCTCCTTGCGAGGCCGTCCACCACGGGTAGCCTCCCTGTGCCAGGCCGCCCACCAGGGGAGGCCTCCTTGCCAGGCCGCCCACCAGGGGCGGCCTCCAGAGCCAGGCTGCCCACCAGGGGCGGCCTCCTGCATCAGGCCGCCCCCTATGCCTTAGCAGCCCAAAGGAGGCGGCCTGCCTTCTCCTAGTCTGCCCAGCCAGGCAGCTTGCTCGCCAAGTACGCGCAGGTCATCATGATGACGTCACTAGGCCCCGCTTCTAGAAGATCTTTCCCCGGGCCTATAAATAGCCCCTGATACCTCTAATTTGGAAGAAGAACGCGCAAGAGGAAAATTGCAGCTTGCCAGCAAGCACTGCGGACTCAGATTTCCAGTCCTCCATAGATTTCCAGCAAGCCCTGCGAACTAAGTTTTCCAGTCCTCCACAGCTTGCCATCAAGATGCACGGCCTGCCAGCAGCCTCTTTTCCTTAGCCTCTAGCAACTCCTTCCTTAACCTCCAGCTTCCCCCTTTGTACCCTTTATTGCTTTTTCATGTAAAGGTGCATTAGCAAGCTGTAATCTTGTTTCTTGATTAAAGTAAAAGACCGTCGCAAGAGTGGCATTTAAGCCACGGTGGGCAAAGTTTGTTGTTGCTGCTGCTAGCGGCGCCCTCTCTTCCTCTCAACTCAGCTTAGTTCTCTCGATGTCAATGTGAAAGCACAACCGTCCAAGTAACTGTCAGCTCAAGATTCTCTGTTGATCAACCTTCTTCTCTATTGATCAAGCTTACTTGTTGATCAAGCTCCGTTGTTGATCAACCTTTTCTGTTGATCAAGCTCCGTTGTTGGTCAAGCCTCTCTGTTGATCAAGATTCCTTTTTGATCAAGCTCCGCTATTGATCAAGCTTCTCTGTTGATCAACCTTCTTCTTTGTTGATCAGGCTTCCTTGTTGATCAAGCTTCCTTGTTGATCAAGCTCCGCAGTTAATCAACATTTTCTGTTGATCAAGCTCCGATGTTGATCAAGCCTATCTGTTGATCAAGCTTCCTTGTTGATCAAGCTACGCTATTGATTAAGCTTCTCTATTGATCAACCTTCTTCTCTGTTGATCAAGCTTCCATGTTGATCAAGCTTCCTTGTTGATCAAGCTCCGCTGTTGATCAACCATTTCTGTTGATCAAGCTCTGATGTTGATTAAGCCTCTCTGTTGGTCAAGATTCCTTATTGATCAATCTCCGCAGTTGATCAAGCTTCTCTGTTGATGAACCTTCTTCTCTGTTGATCAAGCTTCCTTGTTGATCAAGCTCTGTTGTTGATCAAGCTTCCTTGTTGATCAAGCTCCGTTGTTGATCAACTTTCTCTATTGATCAAGCTCCGCTGTTGTCACAACCCGCATTTTCTCAACGATAAAATCGTATCAGAGTAAGAGAAAACACGTGCCGTGATGCCACGTCGTGCAGGGGATAACTGCACACGCTCAGGCAAAACTCCAGACCTTTGTTTTTAAGGAAAAATGTTGATTAATTATGGTAGAAAAACAGTTATGTTGAAAGGCCGTATCCCTCGGCACGGTGGATCAGCTAGTCCACAGATAACAGTATGTTTATACGCAGCAGAAAATACTTTGGTTCAATTAAGTTGACACCCTAAACGAGCATAGGTGTTCCCGGGGGACGACCCATGGTATGCACGACTCTAAGGTGAATATAGTATGCATAAAAAGGTGGTCTTTACGCTATAAGGAAAAATAGTGCTTTAGTTTTACAAATATGAAATGCATGAGTACATATAGTAACATTTTAGGGTTTAAAATAACTGGAATGCACCCTAGCATAAATCCTTCCTAGAAGAGCAAGAACCACAAGGTAAAAAGTAACAGTAGTGAGAGCAGAAAACAATCTAACACAGAAAAGCTAAAGTTTATGGGCGTCAACAACTGACACGAACCCATAGAAAGAAGAAAGAAAAACAACCAAGTCTAAACGATGCAACAACCTCAAACTCGAAGGTGGAAACAAACAGCCACAGGAACCAGCAGCACCAAAAGCCCAAGACTGTCAGCTAAACCAGCTACAACTCTAATCCTGAGGCATTCAAAAGATGAACACCTCAGAAGCAAGTCACAAGTAGAGCAAGAGTAAAAGCAGATTACACAAACCTCTAAGTAGAGGAGAATGAAAGAAAAGGTGGCTGCAACAAAACAGTCAACAGAGTAAAAAAAATGAGCAACAGTAAAACTAGCCGAGCAAGATATGCTAAGCATTATATATACAAGGAAAAAGGAGCAAGCAACAGCAACCGAAGTCCAATCTTTCATTAGCAATTACCATGCCGAGGGAGGAACCCCAACACGCACACCCTATCCGAGTATAAAATACTATGCCGAGGGAGGACCCCAACGCGCATAGTTCATTTGAATATAAAACACTATGCCGAGGGAGGACCCCAACGCGCATAGTTCATCTGAATTTCCTTAGTTACATAATTATACAAGCAGTGTTCATTTGCGCTCATTCATCACCATAAACTCTAGGGATAGCCGACCAAGTGGGCTGCATCAGGGCATTTAAAATAACATCAAGATTTTGAGATTTAAAACTTAAGGGACATCAAGTCACAAATTCCAGAAATAGAGGGGAAAACAAGTTAGGAGTTCAGAACAAGTATCTCTACCGTCGAACTAAGATAAGCTCAACAAGTGTAGAAACAAAAAGGAATGTAGGAATTTGGAATTTAGAACAAGGGGAAAGCAAGGACACTACTTGCCTCGGCCCACCAGAAAAACTCTCCAAATCTCCACGCGTCGCGATAGGAGCCGAAATCTGGACGAAAGATGACTGGAGAAACGGTTAGGGCCGAAAACCCTAGCAAGAAAAACTCGAAGAACGGGGAAGAAATTACCCCGAGGGCGTAGCTCTCGACGAGAGCCTTCTAGATCCACGATCGGCGGGAAAAAACCGAGCACCGGAGCTCCGTCGGTGATCGCCAGGAGAGGCACGGATGGCGAACTACTCCGCGCACACCGCTCTGGGACAGGAAGCAGGAGTAACATAGGTCGCTAAAGATAAGGAGAAACAGGGTATAAATACTCAACAGCTGCAAGGACCGGGTTCAACTACACCGTACCGGTGGTGCCGACGCACCACAGAACAGCGGTGTCAACACGCCTGTGTCGACACAAGCCGGCAGTGTCGACACAGCAGTGTCGACACCCACCAGCCAGCGGTGTCGACACACCTGTGTCGACACCGGCCGGTAGTGTCGACACAGCAGTGTCGACACTCGACAGCCAGCGGTGTCGACACACTGTGTCGACACCGGCCGACAGTGTCGACACAGCAGTGTCGACAGCGACATCCAGCGGTGTCAACACACTGTGTCGACATCGGCCGGCAGTGTCGACACCGACATCCAGCGGTGTCGACACACTGTGTCGACACCGGCCGGCAGTGTCGACACGGAAGTGTCGACACCGACAGCCAGCGGTGTCGACACAAAGTGTCGACACCAGACGGCCCCTCTCGACGACTCGTCGAGCAAGCACGACAAGTGTGGAGCTCGATGATCGTCAACCTCCACACAACGCCCAGAAAAACTAACCATCATCAAGCTCGAACCCAGAGGATAGAATAAGATAAAATCGACATAGCAAGGATGGTTCGACGAACTGGACGAGCAAGACAGAAAAAGACAATCAATTAAGCTTTCCAAATGTGAAAATTTTCCGTTTCTGCCAAAGATTCAAGAATTCGGCCGACTGAATCGACGAGACGTGAAAGCGCACTAACGGCGACGTGCCACCAACTAGACGCTAGAGTAACGCCCTTAGGTCACAAGGATGCCTACCATGGGAGACAATAATGCCGAAAAAAAGAAGGGGCGTTACAGTCACCCCTCCAAAAAGGGAAGTTTCGTCCCGAAACTTGAAACACAAACGAAAAATAAGAGGATAGAGAACGAGACAAGACAGAAGAATTCTTGAAACTAGAATACTAACCAGAGAGATTAAGAGAACAGCTGAGGATGAGATTCTCTCATCGCGAATTCCAATTCCCAAGTTGCCCCTCTTGCATCCTGATTTCGCCAGAGAACCTTAACCATTGGAATTGTTTTCTTTCTTAGCACATGGTCTTGCGTCTCCAGAATGCAAAACGGTTCTTCAACATACGAGAGATTAGGCTGGAATTGGGGTACCGATACAAGGACATGCCGCTCACTGCGGACACACTTTCACAACTGGCTCACGTGGAACACGTTGTGAACACCAGGGAAAGAATCAGGCAACTCTAGTCTATAGGCAGAAACTCCAATGTGCTCCAAAATCTGAAAAGGCCCCACATACCTGGGATCTAGCTTATGGGTTCTTCCAAATCTTTTAACACTCGGCATCGGGGAGACCTTCAAAAACACCATGTCCCCAACCGCAAACTCCAGGTCAACTCTGCGCTGGTTTGCATACTTCTCGTATCGCTCCTGAGCTAACCTCAGCTTTTCACGAATATGCCTTACTGAAGTACTCATATCCTCCAGCACTTCTGGTCCGAGCAACGGCTTCTCGCCCACTTCTGTCCAAAACAGAGGAGTTCGACAACGCCTTCCATAAAGAGCTTCAAAGGGCGCCATCTGCAAACTTTCCTTATAACTATTATTGTATGCAAACTCCATTAATCCGAGGCGTTTATCCCAAGCTCCGCCATGGTCCAGGATATACCATCTAAGCATATCCTCCAAGACCTGGTTCACTCTCTCCGTCTGACCATTTGTCTGCGGATGATAGGCAGTAGAATATCTAAGGTCGGTACCTAGAGCTCCCTGTAAGCTTTGCCAGAATCGAGACATGAATCGGGAGTCTCGGTCGGACACAATACTCGTCGGTACACCATGAAGTCTGATAACTTCGTTCAAATAAAGCTCAGCTATCTTTTCCATGGAATAACTAATCTTGAAAGGCACAAAATGGGCACGCTTAGTTAGCCTGTCCACAATGACCCACACTGCATCATGCCCTCGGGGAGATCTGGGCAAACCAGTTATGAAATCCATTGATACACTCTGCCATTTCCAACTCGGTACATCTAAGGGAGTTAACTTAACACACTTCCTTCTGTGATCAGCTTTTACACGTTGACAGGTATGACATTCAGACACAAATCTTGCGATGTCATTCTTCATGCCTGACCACCAAACAATCTGCTTCAAATCTCTGTACATTTTCGTGGAGCCCGGATGATATGCAACACTGGAACCATGCGCTTCACTACATATTTTTGATCGGATGTCCCCAACAGCAAGAATACATTATCTGCCACGGTACTTTAAGGTACCCACGACGTCAATTGTAAAGTCGGGTAATTCCCTTCTCTCAGTCCTACTGCGGAGGTGCTGCAAGTCAGGATCGTCCTTCTGATGAAGCTTAGTGAGGGTAATCCACGAAGGCTCATCGACCTCTAGGCTACTCGGCAAAGCGCTATTTCCTACGGTTATGTCCATGAGCAAGAACTCTTCGACAAGGGATTGCACCGAGAGGTTAAAGATGTGTGCGGGCTTCCGGCTCAGCGCATCTGCTACAACATTAGCCTTGCCGGGATGATAAAGGATATCCACTTCGTAGTCCGCAACATACTCTAACCATCGGCGCTGGCGCAAATTCAGTTCCTTCTGAGTAAAGACATATTTCAAACTTTTGTGATCCGAATAAATTTTGCATGACACTCCATACAGAAGATGTCTCCACAATTTCAAGGCATAAATGACGGCAGCAAATTCTAGATCGTGCGTAGGGTAATTCTTTTCATGCACCTTCAATTGTCTTGATCCATACGCAATCACCTTGCCGTCCTGCATCAGCACGCAACCGAGTCCAACTCGTGAGGCGTCTACATAAACAGCATACTCCACTCCTTCCACTGGCAATGCCAACACTGGAGCAGAACACAAACGCCTCTTGAGCTCTTGAAAAGCTCCCTCACAGGCATCACTCCAAACAAAAGCTACGCTCTTTTGTGTAAGCCTGATCAACGGTGCAGAGAGGACAGAGAACCCTTCCACAAATCTTCTGTAGTAACCTGCCAACCCTAAGAAGCTCCTTATCTCTTTAGGCGATGCAGGTCTCTTCCAGTCCAAAACCGCAACTATCTTTGCAGAATCCACTGAGATACCTTCCTTACTTACAATGTGTCCTAGGAAAGACACCTGATATATCCAGAACTCACACTTGCTAAGCTTCGCATACAGCTTGTGCTCCCTCAAAGTATACAAAACCAAGCGCAAGTGCAAGGCGTGCTCATCTGCATCTCTAGAATATACTAGGACATCGTCAACGATCACCACCACGAACTTATCCAGAAAATCCTTGAACACCCTGTTCATCATGTCCATAAAAGCTGACGGTGCATTCGTCAATCCGAAAGACATCACCAGAAATTCAAAGTGACCATAACGAGAACGAAAAGCAGTACACGGAATGTCTGACTCCCGGATCCTCAGCTGATGGTAACCTGAACGGAGGTCAATCTTCGAGAACACAGAGCTACCCCACAACTGATCGAACAAATCATCAATCCTAGGTAACGGATATCTGTTCTTAATTGTTACCTTGTTTAGCTCTCGATAATCAATGCATAGTCTCATCGTCCCGTCCTTTTTCTTCACGAAAAGTACTGGTGCAACCCAAGGAGAAGAGATGGGTCTAATAAAACCGCATTGCAATAACTCATCCAGTTGAGTACGCAGTGCCTCTAACTCACGCGGATCCATGCGGTACGGTGCTTTGGCAATAGGGCGAGTGCCTGGCTCGAGGTCTATAACAAACTCCATCTCTCTCTTAGGAGGAAGTCCAGGAAGGCTATCTGGAAAAACATCCGGAAACTCGCACACCACAGAAACGTCCTCTACCCGAGGCTCAACTGGTGCAGCTCCCAGAACAGAAATAGAGACAAGAAAAGAATCACAACAAGACTCTAGAAATATACGAGCACGCACCGCAGAAATGATCGGAGACTCCAGACGCGGCAACCTATACACACTCATGGGCTGGCCATTGCTACCCTTGAAATCCAAGCGCTTGAGCTTGCACTGAATGACAGCATCACAGCTGGACAACCAGTCCATGCCCAAAATTACGTCAAAGTCCACCAGATCTAGCACCTTCAGATCCGCAATCGCCAGAAACCCGCCTAGGGAGATGGGGCACTTTTGGATACCCTGGCTTGACCTCACCAACTCTCCTGAAGGAAATTTGATATCTATGGAGGTGTCTAACTGGTCGAGAGCCCAACGATGACGGTCCACAAAATTTCTTGCCACAAAAGAATGAGTAGCACCCGAATCGAACAAAACGCGCGCCCACTTATTCTTCACCTTAAATTCACCTAAACACACAGCACGCAAAACTAATATGCAGAAACCATATATCCACTAAAAGGAATAACTAGCCGAGTCAGAGACTAACCTGCGATCACCTGAGTCGATGATTGGGCCTCCTCCTTGGTCAGCACATTCAACTTTCCTTTTCCTTTGTCTGCGAGAGGCGGGGGCAGCAGTAAGGTCTGCAACGGGACTGCATGCAGCGCAAGCTGGCTCTGCGGGCAATTAGCCCTCATGTGTCCTCTTTGGCCACAGAGATAACAAGCTCCAGCCTTCTTGCGACAATGGGCCATATCATGTCCACTCCTCTGACAATAAGAACAGGCAGGACCCCCTTTGGGAGCATCTTGGATCGCATGCACCTGAGACAGCTTCTGCGCATCCAATCTCTTAAAACACCTATCGAGAGAGTGCCCCGGCTTCCCACAGAAGCTACACACCTCTCTTCTGTTCTTCTTCACTGCAGGGCCAGGTGCCCTCGCACTTCCTCCATCGTCAGATTTCCTCTTGTCCTTCTTTGCAAGCGATCCCCGATTCTTCGCATTTTCTATCGCCTCAACCTTTAAGGCAGCTTCAACTACTTCGACAAAGGTCTCCGACTTGTAGGCACTAACCAACTGCTGGATATCATACCTCAGACCACCCAAAAAACGCTTCACTCTGCCTTCCTCAGATGCTATCAGGTCTGGGGCGAAACGACTGAGCTTGCCAAACTCGACTTCCTACTCACCAACAGTGAGTTGCCGCTGCTTCAGGTGTAGGAAACTATTCATGAGGCGGTCTCGCTCGACCGAAGGTAGGAACTTCTTTAGTAACAAACTCCTGAATGATTCCCACGAGCACCCCTCCGAAAGGTTCTCTTTTTCTCTGATCCACCAACTCTTCGCAAGGCCCTTGAGTTGAAAAGCTGCAATCATCACCTTTTGATTGGGAGAAACGCTAGAGTAGGAAAACATTTCTTCCATGGCAATAATCCAGTCATCCAATGCCATGAAGTCTGCCCTACCGTCATAAGACGAGGGTCCTAAACGCTGGAAGTGAGAAATGAAATTCATCTCAGGTGGCAACGCAACTGGGGGAACTAGAGCAGCAGGGGGGATAGGAACCGCTTGATCCACAGCAGGACCCTGTGCTCTAGACTGCTGCCTAGAGATGACAGCCAACATCGATTTCATCTGGGACTGCATGTCCACCATCTGCTTTGCCAGGGTCTCATTACTTAGCCTCAGTGCTTCGATCACAGCTTCGCTCTGGGCACCTGAAGACTCGCCCTTTGACTGGGGGGTCGACCAAGTCGCAACGCGCCTAGGCGGCATTCTACAGAACAAACAGAGATCTAGTCAGACCTTGCTTAAGACACCACAAACTGGGAAAGCATTCCCTACAACACACTATTTCGGATTCACATTGACCGATACGAACAAAAGGCTTAACAGGGACCTAGCTGAGGACACTACAGCTAGAAACTAGCATAACCTGACACAGTTCAGATCCGGAACGGACAAACTCAGATTAGGTCGAAAAGAACCGATACTTGCACCTACTGTTACCTTGCTCTGGGAAATTATAAAATGATGTTATGCTTCTAGCTTGTGCCTATAATATGAATGCATGAATGTATAAATTTCATCCCAAGGTATGAGTGTACATATGTCATCATGCAGATCTTTAACTTAGCACGTGTGCTTATGCAATGATATGTTATGTATGCAGTGCTATGCTTACTACAAAAAGGCATTAGTGCATGCTATGAGCGGCTTATACATTCAATATTATGCATCCCATACTATATAATATTGTATGCAACGAAGAAAGAAAACGCGCTAATGGGCATCCATGTGATGATGGTTATGCATCCCATACTACATAACCGTCACATGTTGCCACCTATGGTGGATCCATATACAAACACATATTATGCATCCCATACTACATAATATGCCTCGTATACTTCTTATCATGCTATGAGTGTAGTGTTCGTACTTCCATCAAAATCTACTGATGACATATTGGTGTGTGTATGCAATGCAATGATACAACTAGGGTTTTGCTTAAGGGACAGTTGTTCGACTGGTTTGGTCAACCAACCAACCCTCTTGCAAAACCTGGCTCTGATACCAACTGTCACAACCCGCATTTTCTCAACGATAAAATCGTATCAGAGCAAGAGAAAACACGTGCCGTGATGCCACGTCGTGTAGGGGATAACTGCACACGCTCAGGCAAAACTCCAGACCTTTGTTTTTAAGGAAAAACGTTGATTAATTATGGTAGAAAAACAGTTATGTTGAAAGGCCGTATCCCTCGGCACGGTGGATCAGCTAGTCCACAGATAACAGTATGTTTATACGCAGCAGAAAATACTTTGGTTCAATTAAGTTGACACCCTAAACGAGCATAGGTGTCCCCGGGGGACGACCCATGTTATGCACGAGTCTAAGGTGAATATAGTATGCATAAAAAAGTGGTCTTTATGCTATAAGGAAAAATAGTGCTTTAGTTTTACAAATATGAAATGCATGAGTACATATAGTAACATTTTAGGGTTTAAAATAACTGGAATGCACCCTAGCATAAATCCTTCCCAGAAGAGCAAGAAACACCCGGTAAAAAGTAACAGTAGTGATATCAGCAAACAATCTAACACAGAAAAGCTAAAGTCTATGGGCGTCAACAACTGACATGAACCCATAGAAAGAAGAAAGAAAAACAGCCAAGTCTAAACGATGCAACAACCTCAAACTCGGAGGTGGAAACAAACAGCCACAGGAACCAGCAGCACCAGAAGCCCAAGCCTGTCAGCTAAACCAGGTACAACTCTGATCCTGAGGCATTCAAAAGAAGAACACCTCATAAGCAAGTCACAAGTAGAGCAAGAGTAAAAGCAGATTACACAAACCTCTAAGTAGAGGAGAATGAAAGAAAAGGTGGCTGCAACAAAATGTTCAACAGAGTAAAAAAAATGAGCAACAGTAAAACTAGCCGAGCAAGATATGCTAAGCATTATATATACAAGGAAAAAGGAGCAACCAACAGCAACCGAAGTCCAATCTTTCATTAGCAATCACCATGCTGAGGGAGGAACCCCAACGCGCACAGCCTATTCGAGTATAAAATACTATGCCGAGGGAGGACCCCAACGCGCATAGTTCATCTGAATATAAAACACTATGCCGAGGGAGGACCCCAACGCGCATAGTTCATCTGAATTTCCTTAGTTACATAATTATACAAGCAGTGTTCATTTGCGCTCATTCATCACCATAAACTCCAGGGATAGCCGACCAAGTGAGCTGCATCAGGGCGTTTCAAAGAATAGCAAGATTTTGAGATTTAAAACTTAAGGGACATCAAGTCACAAGTTCCAGAAATAGAGGGGAAAACAAGTTAGGAGTTCAGAACAAGTATCTCTACCGTCGAACTAAGATAAGCTCAACAAGTGTAGAAACAAAAAGGAATGTAGGAATTTGGAATTTAGAACAAGGGGAAAGCAAGAACACTACTTGCCTCGGTCCACCGGAAAAACTCTCCAAATCTCCATGCGTCGCGATAGGAGCCGAAATCTGGACGAAAGATGACTGGAGAAACGGTTAGGGCCGAAAATCCTAGCAAGAAAAACTCGACGAACGGGGAAGAAATTACCCCGAGGGCGTAGCTCTCAACGAGAGCCTTCCAGATCCACGATCGGCGGGAAAAAACCGAGCACCGGAGCTCCGTCGGTGATCGCCGGGAGAGGCACGGACGGCGAACTACTCCGCGCACGCCGCTCTGGGACGGGTAACAGGAGAAACCTAGGTCGCTAAAGATAATGAGAAACAGGGTATAAATACTCAATAGCTACAAGGACCGGGTTCAACTACACCGGACCGGTGGTGCCGACGCTCCACAGAACAACGGTGTCGACACGCCTGTGTCGACACAAGCCGGCAGTGTCGACACAGCAGTGTCGACACCCACCAGCCAGCGGTGTCGACACACCTGTGTCGACACCGGCCGGCAGTGTCGACACAGCAGTGTCGACACTCGACAGCCAGCGGTGTCGACACACTGTGTCGACACCGGCCGGCAGTGTCGACACAGCAGTGTCGACACCGACAGCCAGCGGTGTCGACACACTGTGTCGACACCGGCCGGCATTGTCGACACAGCAGTGTCGACACCGACAGCTAGCGGTGTCGACACACTGTGTCGACACCTGCTGGCAGTGTCGACACGGCAGTGTCGACACCGACAGCCAGCGGTGTCGACACAAAGTGTCGACACCAGACGGCCCCTCTCGACGACTCGTCGAGCCAGCACGGCAAGCGTGGAGCTCGACGATCGTCAACCTCCACACAACACCCAGAAAAACTAACCATCATCAAGCTCGAACCCAGATGATAGAATAAGATAAAATCGACATAGCAAGGCTGGTTCGACGAACTGGACGAGCAAGACAGAAAAAGACAATCAATTAAGCTTTCCAAATGTGAAAATTTTCCGTTTCTGCCAAAGATTCAAGAATTCGGCCGACTGAATCGCCGAGACGTGAAAGCGCACTAACGGCGACGCGCCACCAACTAGACGCTATAGTAACACCCTTACGTCACAAGGATGCCTACCAGGGAAGACAATAATGCCGAAAAAAAGCAGGGGCGTTACAGTTGTTGATCAAGCTTCTTTGTTGATCAAGTTTCCTTGTTGATCAAGCTCCACTGTTGATCAACCTTTTCTGTTGATCAAGCTCCGCTGTTGATCAACCTTCTCTGTTGATCTACCTTGTCTGTTGATCAAGCTTCTCTGCTCAGCAAGATTTTTATCTGCTCAGCAAGCTTCTTCTCTGCTCAGCAAGCTTCTCTACCCAGCAAGCTTTTCTCTGCTCAGCAAGCTTCTTCGCTACTCATTACACCTCAATCGTCATAGTAACCGTCTGCTCGACAGCTCCTGATCATCCTCCTCTTCTCATCAGCCTTCCCGGATACTCTCAGCAACACTGTCCTCTATCCCCGCAACCCCTTTGACAAGCGCTTGCTCCACTCTCAAGCACTCAGAAGCTTCCTTTTCCGCCGCAACCTTCATCCTCTTCCTCTCCTAGCTTGTGAGATTGAACACCCCCTCCGTGTTAACTAGGTGGTGTCGTTTTCGCGCATCAACAGTTAACACGCGACCTTCAGATCTCCAACAGACAGTGAAAACTGACAGTCATGACAGACCACCAACCAGCTGAGAACATTGCTCAATTAAGTCCCAAAGTTGATCCCCTCTGGGAGGCCTTCGAGCAATGGTGCCGTGAAAATGCTCAGCAGTTCCGAGCAATCAACCAAATTCTTACTACAATCACACAGCGCCTAGAAACTCATCTTGCGGCAGCTCTAGTTGCTCCAGCTGCTCCAATCAATCCAACATCTGAGACTCCTCAAGTTTATCCACCGGCCTATACGTCGGTCTATACTCTTTACACTCCAACCTTTCCGCAAGGGCCTGCAGCCCCTTTGCGGCCTCAAGATGAAGAGTTTGTAGCTCGTCAAAACTTCTTTCGGGAAGCAGCCCGGGGAAGTCCTTGAAAGTCCACCTAGTGTCAACTATGTGCACCTATGGGGGGGATAGGTGACGTGTAGCGCTTTTGCGGAATTTACGAATGTACCTGCACAATAAAAATAAAAAGCACAGCACACAGAATACACATGCAATTTATAGTGGTTCCCCGACTTGGGTACATCCACTTTCCCCCTTCGACCTATCTCCCAACAAGGGACGACTCGGTCTCTTCTCCAACAGGATTGAAATCCAATCCCTGCACTATCGGAAGGAACCCTTCAACACGTGAGAGTCAACACTCCCACAAAATGGGTTGCACCCAACCCTTACAACACGGAACAAACGTTCCTTTACAACAAAAGTAAATATAGAATGTACACGAGATACAAACTTCGTTTGGAGACTACGGTGTTCCTCTTCGTTCGACGGCGTGTTCGTGAAGTCAACGAAGAGTCTACAACTTTGGTCTCTCTTGGAGAGGATCTCCCCGGAACCGGCGGCGGCAACACGAGCGGCGGCTAGCTTCGGGATCGGCGGCTATGATGATGAGCGGCTGCTGAAAATAGAGATCCAATTTTCATAGCGAAGCAAGCTAAGTCTACCAACGGTCACACGAGGATCGGTCGTCTCGATCGATTCGGATGGGAAGTTTTTCCCGATCAACAAATCGAGAGACAAGGGATCTCTAGATAGACGCGTGAGACTCAAGCTTTGCTAAGCTTCTATTGCCGGAGATCGGGAAGAAACACGATCAACAGCGGCGGCTGACTAGCGCGAGCGGCGACGGATGCGGTGGAGCGATTTCGCGATTTTAGGGTTTGCTCTGCTCGGCTTCTTTCTCTGTCTTGTTCTTACTGTTCAAAATACCCGAATATATATACTGTAGATAACTCCAATATGACCGTTTGTGGGACCCACAATAGAAATCCCTAAATCCCGGTCCAGAAAATTGACAGCTGCAGAATCCGGTTCAGGAACATCCAGAGAAAACGCCAAGTAAAATTCGTCGAGAATCATTGGTGATTCTCGACGAATCGGTGAGAATCAGTTAACGATTCTCGACGATTCGTCGAGAATCACTGGTGATTCTCAACGGATCACTTGTTGATTCTCAACGATTTTCCCTTGGTTTTAATGACCTGCTCAGCGACGGATTCGGCAAGAATCATTAGTGATTCTCGCCGAATCTTACTTGGCACGGTTTTGGGGTAGCCGGAAGGAGTCGGCGAGAATCACTAATGATTCTCGCCGATTCGGCGAGAATCACTTGGTGATTCTCGTCGAATTATACTTAGACGGATTTTCGTCTTTCCACCCGAGTGCTGCTCCTTGACCCATCCATGCTTCTTGTTTGCTCCTGCATATTTACAGCCCTGTGCTTGAAAGTAAGTGCACTCCAATAGAGAGAGTACACGTAGGCCAACACACTGATCTGCTCAACGAGGGATTACGTCGTGCAGACCCGTGTATATTGACCTACTGCACCCTGACATTGGTGTGCACTTAGCGTGGAAAAACTGCAAGCACAACTAGAAAGAGTTTATCAAATACATAGTCTATTGACCTTAGCTTGTCCAGGGGCTTCTTCAAATCAGGTACATTGTGGATACAATACCCAACAATCTCCCCCTATTTGAAGAAGCCTAAACCCTACAAGCTAAGGTGAATAGAGCAAATGGGAATGAAAATCATAAACTTAACATTGAGTTGAGAGTTATCCCTTACCAATACCAATTTCTTGGGAGCAAACTTGGAGCCACCTTAGCCTTGGCCGAGAGGGTAATCTCCCCCTTTTCGGCTTCTGCAAATCGGGGCGGTAGCATTTGACCCCTTGCTCCCCCTCAGTTCTTGCGTCCGTGCTCACACTTGATTTCCTTGCTCCCCCTCAGATCGTGCAAGAGCCTGGAGCTTCTGTAGTCTTCAGTCCTCATAGTTGAGCATTCCCAATTCAGTCTTGAAAAGATTGAACTTGGCCTCGTCTAAGGGCTTTGTGAATATATCAGCAATCTGCTTGTCCGTGGGGACATAACAGAGAGAGATTTCCTTGTTCTCCACGTGCTCCCGAATGAAGTGGTAGCGTACTTCAATATGCTTCGTTCTGCTGTGCGATACCGGATTGTTGGCAATGGCAATTGCACTGGAGGAGTCGCAGTACATTGGAACTTCCTTGAACTGAAGGTCGTAGTCGGCTAACTGGTTTCTGATCCATAGGAGTTGTGCGCAACAGCTGCCTGCTGAGATGTACTCAGATTCTGCTGTGGAGGTAGCCACACAGTTCTGCTTCTTGCTGTTCCATGAGATAAGCCGTCTTCCGAGGAATTGACACGTCCCGGAAGTGCTTTTCCTGTCATCCCTACTCCCTGCAAAATCAGCATATGAAAAGCCTATTAGCTCGACATCATTGTTTCTCGGGTAACACAAGCCAAGATTAGGAGTACCTTTAAGGTATCTTAGAATTCGCTTTGCAGCGACATAGTGAGATTCCTTAGTGTTCACATGATATCTGGCACAGACACATGTGGAGAATATGATATCCGGTCTACTGGCAGTAAGGTAGAGCAGGGATCCAATGATGCTTCTGTATTTGGTTTCATCGAAAGGTTTACCTTTCTCATCCTTATCCAGAGACATGGTGGATCCCATTGGAGTCCTCATAGAGGTTGCACTCTCCATACCGAATTTCTTAAGGAGTTCATTTGTGAACTTCGTCTGAGAGATGAAGATTCCATCCTCAGACTGTTTCACTTGAAGTCCTAAGAA
Organism: Platanthera guangdongensis; assembly: GCA_039583875.1. Classification (NCBI taxonomy): domain Eukaryota; kingdom Viridiplantae; phylum Streptophyta; class Magnoliopsida; order Asparagales; family Orchidaceae; genus Platanthera; species Platanthera guangdongensis. The sequence goes on along the minus strand of CM077152.1, from coordinate 160,617,776 downwards.
ATACTTGAGCTCTCCCATACTGCTCATTTCAAACTTTCCTTGCATAAGTTTAGAAAACTTTTTGCAAAGATTGTTGTCCGTTGAGCCGAATATTATGTCATCGACATAGATTTGCACCAGCAAAATCTGGCCTTTGACTTCCCTGAGAAACAATTTTTTATCTATTTTACCTCTAGAGAACTTGTTCTCAAGAAGAAAACTAGATAAAGTCTCATACCAAGCTCGTGGAGCTTGTTTCAACCCATATAAGGCTTTATTAAGAAAATAAACATGATTAGGATAAGTAGGATTGACAAAACCTGGGAGTTGAGCGACGTATACATCCTCTTTCAGGTCTCCGTTCAAGAATGCTGATTTCACATCCATTTGATAGACTGTGAATCCTTTGTGTGAAGCATACGCTAGGAACAATCTGATTGCTTCGAGCCTTGCTACTGGTGCGAAGGTCTGGTCGAAGTCAATCCCCTCCTCCTGTATGTAACCTTGAGCCACTAGCCTGGCCTTGTTCTTTACGATGACACCATGTTCATCCAGCTTATTTCTGAAGATCCACTTCGTGCCAATCACATTCTGCTTGTATGGTCTGGGAACCAGCGTCCAAACATTGCAACGTTCGAATTGATGTAGTTCCTCTTGCATGGCCAGAATCCATGCCGCATCCTTGTTCGCCTCGTCGAACTTCTTTGGCTCAACCTGTGACAGGAGGCTAAGATGCAATAATTCGTTAAGAGAACCTCTTCGAGTTCTGACACCGACACGAGGATCTCCGATGATCTGATCTCTAGGATGATCCCTCACGTGCCGGAGCTCAAGAAGTCTGGCGTCTGGAGCGTCGACTACTTCTTGGGCTTCTCCTTCTTCTAAGATATTTGTTCCATTTTGATCTTCAACATTTTCAGATGACGTGGAGGTGGAAACTTTGACGTACTTAGGAGCGTCATCTTTAGCGGTCTCATCCAGACTTAGCTGTTCAAGTCGAGCACCTGCATCTTCAAGAAAACTACTGGAAGAATTGCTGTTAAGCAAACTTCCTTCATCAAATACAACATTTATTGATTCTTCTACCACTAGGGTTTTCTTATTGAAGACCCTATATGCCCGACTATGGGAACTATAGCCCATGAATATGCCTTCGAAGCATTTTTCACCGAATTTAGTACGCGGGTACTTCCCATTATTCAGTACATAGCATCTGCAACCAAAAATTCTCAAGTAGGACATGGTTGGTTTCCTGCCTTTCAGTAGCTCGTAGGGCGTCTTACGATGATGCTTGTTGATCAATGCTCGGTTTTGTACATGACAAGCTGTATTGACAGCCTCTGCCCAGAAGTATTCCGGGAGAGAAGCGTCTTTCAACATTGTCGTGCAGGCTTCAATGAGAGTTCTATTTCTCCTCTCCACAACTCCATTTTGCTGAGGAGTGCGCGGGGAGGAAAACTCATGAAAGATAACTTGTTCTTCACAAAATTCTGTCATAGCACCAAATTCGAATTCTGTTCCATGGTCACTTCTGATTTTGACCACGGAGCAGTTAAATTCGTTCTGAACCTGCTTGACAAAATTAGTGAAGATGTCAAACGTATCTGACTTTCGTTTCAAAAAGAACACCCATGTAAACCGAGAATGATCATCAACTATCACTAGCGTATAGGACTTGCCTCCCAAGCTATGAACTTGCATTGGACCAAACAAGTACATATGTAAAAGGTAAAGACATCGGGAAGAGTCTTTGTCTGCGATGCTCTTAAAGGTAGCCCGAGTCTGTTTGCCCATCTGGCATGCAGGACAGGGGCTATCTTTGATGCACTTGATACTGGGAGCATCCCTTACCAAGTTCTTAGAAAACAACATACTAATTGTCTTGAAATTAATATGTGCCAATCTCTTGTGCCATTGTTCCCAAAGAGATGCACTGCCTGTTGCCACAAGGCATACGGGGGTAGATGAATCTAAACTGAGAAAATCTAAACAGAAGATATTTCTGCTCCTAATGCCTGATAATACCGTTTCAGAAGAGGTACGTGAAATTATCAGACATTTATCCTTGCAGAACTTAACGTCATAACCTTTATCACATAACTGACTTACACTGATTAGGTTATGGTTTAACCCTTCAACATAAGCCACGTCGGTGATAGAGATTATACCGTTGGAAATCATACCGTAACCTCTGGTGACTCCTCGATCTGACCCTCCAAAGATGACTTTGGGTCCATTCTCGACTGGAGTGTAATCATGCAGCAGGCTTCTTGTCCCGGTCATATGCCAGGAGCATCCACTGTCCAAATTCCAGATCGGCGTTTTGGTGGCCTTTGGACATTCCTGCAAAACAAAATTAATTTGCCTTAGGAACCCAATCGAACTTGGGTCCTAGATTCCTGATTAGCACACTCCCCCTCGGTTGGTTAACCCTACGAGTGGTCGGTCTCGTATTGCTAACATAGGGAGTCTCATAATTCCTTGGATTAAACCAACAATCCACGGCAAAGTGACCGACTTTGCCACAGCACCAACAGTCGAATCTGTTGTACCTCTTCCTAGGCTCCAGCCTTACCCTGGGAACGGTGGGTACTGCTGGGGCCTTGGATCTGGAGGTGGAGGCCTCATGGTGACAACAGTCACATGACTTTGTCACCTTCTGTATAACAGGCTTGGCTTTTGGTGCCTGCTTTCCATTATGGCCGCTAGAGAACGGACCATAATTTCCCATGTGGATTTCCTCATAAGGTGCCTTGAAGGCACTCTCACCGAAGTTTCGGGGAAAGTTCCAACCGTCATACCGGCTCTTTGGCTTTGCAACCGAGGGCCGGAAATAATGCCCAAATGTTGACTCAAAGTCATGTTGGCTGCAAGGAAAGCCAGGCTTTCTGAACGCAACAGGACTAAGAGGAGCCTTACCCTTTTCATCAGCAGAGGCCTTCTTGGCGGCCTTATTCATCCTCTGGTTCTTGTTTCTCCTAGATGAAGAACCAGATATCCCTATATGCCCCAAGCCAGCTCCTTTGGCCTGAGCAGAGAAGGTATCAACGACTGGAAGAACTCTTTTTGGCATAGAGAAGCTCTTGACGATCTTCCTTTCTGCCGCAATTAGTTCTTCCAACTTGTTGACTTCCTCCTGCTTAAGATCAACGAGCTTCAAAGACTCTGAATGCTTTGAAGTCAGGTCAAGGTGCTCCTGTCGGAGAGAAATCAAGCTAGTGACCTCTTCCCTTAGGGATACACACTCACCCTTAAGGAATTTGCTTCCTTCTTCTCAGCCTTCAGTCTCTTACGACACTCATCGAAAGTGTTGAGCAGAAGCTCATACTTATCGAGGAGCTCAGCTTCACGGGCCGAAGGGCCATCCTCAGGTTCATCATCCTGAGACTCAGGATCAGAGTCGGAGTCGGAGAGAGGGGTGTGAGCTTTTACCTTCCCAGTAAATGGGGGGCATTCTCCTTCTGAGTCCGAGCGACCCACCAGCCCGAAGTAGGCTTCCTCATCATCACTTGAGTCTGAGGAGTCAGACTCACTCAGTGTCTTTGGCCGTTTGGCGATGTAGCTCCGCTCCTTCTTCTTGTCTCTAGAGGACTTGTGCTCCTCTTCTTTCCCTTTTTCCCTCTTGCCTTGATAGCAGTCGGCCACGACGTGTCCTGGCTTGTTGCATCCAAAGCAAATAATGTCAGAGGAGCGATGTTTGTTCGGTCTAGATGCATACCTGTCAGAAGAATAGTTTTTCTTCTGATGCCTGGAGGAGGAGCCGTCTCTCTTTCTTTGATTTCTCATCTTGAGGAACTTCTTGAACTCTCGAGTGATGAGGGAGAAATCCTCCTCCGACAGCTCTGAGCTGGAGGAGCATGGCTCGGAGTCCTCCTCCTCATCCTTTTTCCTGGCACGGTACGACACCGCACCCTTGTCTTTTCTGGAGTGACTGGCTTTTAGAGCCACCGTCTTTTCTTTGGCAGCCGCCTTCTCAGCTTCTTCTTCTGCTTTTTTGGTGTTCAGCTGAAGCTCATAGGACATCAACTTTCCAAATAGAATTTGTGGATCAGTTTCAGCTAGTCTGCCAAACTCTCTGATGGCGCAAATCTTTGTGTCTCATTCCTTAGTAAGGGACCTAAGGAACTTATCATTGAGTTCATCATTAGTGAACACTCTTCCGTAGCCTTTGAGGGTGTTAACAATCTTGAGGAAGTTCTCGTATGTGACTCCGATCTCTTCCTTAGGCCCTTGTCTGAAGGCCTCATATTTCTGGTTCAGGAGGGATCTCCGATCATCCCTCACTTCATCCGTGCCCTCCATTAGGATAATCAGGCACTGCCAAATCTCCTGTGCTGTCCTGCAGTTGCTGAAGTTTTGCATCATAGAGTCATCAACTGCGCTGACCAGAATGTTCCGTGCCTTCATGTCAAGTCCCACTAGTACCATCTCGTCCTTGTCCATTTCAGAAAGTGTCTTCGGCACTTTCTTGGTGGGATCAATGGTGGAGGCCTTAGTGGGGACATAAGGTACCTCCAGCACGATCATGAAAAGTCGAGGATCCACTGCTTCCATGTAGAACATGATCCTTTCCTTCCAAATAGGAAAGTTGAGCCTGTTGCACACTGGGATCTTGCCGGAGTACTTGAGCCCGTCCATAGTAGATGTTTGCCTCCTTCTTGACACTAGTCGCAGGATTCAACTCAAGGTGTTAACCTTTTTGATGAGAAATCTCCCTCTGATACCACTTGAAAGTCCACCTAGTGTCAACTATGTGCACCTATGGGGGGGGGGGGAATAGGTGACGTGTAGCGCTTTTGCGGAATTTACGAATGTACCTGCACAATAAAAATAAAAAGCACAGCACACAGAATACACAGGCAATTTATAGTGGTTCCCCGACTTGGGTACATCCACTTCCCCCTTCGACCTATCTCCCAACAAGGGACGACTCGGTCTCTTCTCCAACAGGATTGAAATCCAATCCCTGCACTATCGGAAGGAACCCTTCCACACGTGAGAGTCAACACTCCCACAAAACGGGTTGCACCCAACCCTTACAACACGGAACAAACGTTCCTTTACAACAAAAGTAAATATAGAATGTACATGAGATACAAACTTCGTTTGGAGACTACGGTGTTCCTCTTCGTTCGATGACGTGTTCGTGAAGTCAACGAAGAGTCTACAACCTTGGTCTCTCTTGGAGAGGATCTCCCCGGAACCGGCGGCGGCAACACGAGCGGCGGCTAGCTTCGGGATCGGCAGCTATGATGATGAGCGGCTGCTGAAAATAGAGATCCAATCTTCGTAGCGAAGCAAGCTAAGTCTACCAACGGTCACACGAGGATCGGTCGTCTCGATCGATTCGGATGGGAAGTTTTTCCCGATCAACAAATCGAGAGACAAGGGATCTCTAGATAGACGCGTGAGACTCAAGCTTTGCTAAGCTTCTGTTGCCGGAGATCGGGAAGAAACACGATCCACAGCGGCGGCTGACTAGCGTGAGCGGCGACGGATGCGGTGGAGCGATTTCGCAATTTTAGGGTTTGCTCTGCTCGGCTTCTTTCTCTGTCTTGTTCTTACTGTTCAAAATACCCGAATATATATACTGTAGATAACTCCAATATGACCGTTTGTGGGACCCACAATAGAAATCCCTAAATCCCGGTCCAGAAAATTGACAGCTGTAGAATCCAGTTCAGGAACATCCAGAGAAAACGCCAAGTAAAATTCGTCGAGAATCATTGGTGATTCTCGACGAATCGGTGAGAATCAGTTAACGATTCTCGACGATTCGTCGAGAATCACTGGTGATTCTCGACGGATCACTTGTTGATTCTCAACGATTTTCCCTTGGTTTTAATGACCTGCTCAGCGACGGGTTCGGCGAGAATCATTAGTGATTCTCGCCGAATCTTACGTGGCACGGTTTTGGGGTAGCCGAAAGGAGTCGGCGAGAATCAATAATGATTCTCGACGATTCGGTGATTCGATTCTCACCGAATCGGCGAGAATCACTTGGTGATTCTCGTCGAATTATACTTAGACGGATTTTCGTCTTTCCACCCGAGTGCTGCTCCTTGACCCATCCTTGCTCCTTGTTTGCTCCTGCATATTTACAGCCATGTGCTTGAAAGTAAGTGCACTCCAATAGAGAGAGTACACGTAGGCCAACACACTGATCTGCTCAACGAGGGATTACGTCGTGCAGACTCGTGTATATTGACCTACTACACCCTGACATTGGTGTGCACTTAGCGTGGAAAAACTGCAAGCACAACTAGAAAGAGTTTATCAAATACATAGTCTATTGACCTTAGCTTATCCAGGGGCTTCTTCAAATCAGGTACATTGTGGATACAATACCCAACAGTCCTGCAAGATTTCTCAACTTTCAGTGAAGTCATCCTTGACCAACAGCTCCTGCCTCTGCTCCTGCAGCAGCTTTTCCCTTTTATCGTCCTGCTTCTTTTGCAGCTGCAGCTTATGCTCCTTTTCATCATTATATTGTAGGAGAGCAGGAAGAGCCATCACTCTTTACAGAGAGCGTTCACCATGAACCCACTCCAACAAACTTAAGAGAGCCCCGGCTGCCCATCTACACTGGAGAGACTGATCCAGTAAAGCACCTTCGAGCCTTTGAATTGGCTGTTGCTCTCAAGACTCTGTCAGATGCAACTAAATGCAAGCTCCTGGTCACAACCTTTAATGGGCAAGTGAGGGACTGGTTCTATGGCCTTTGTCCTCACTCCATCACTTCCTTTGTTGGTCTGCGACGGGATTTCTTGCTCAGGTTCTCTACCTCAACCAAGGGAATGGGCTGTCCTGAAGCCCTCTTTGAGATCAAGTAGTGTGGAAATGAAACTTGGTCTCAATTCGTGGATCGATTCCAAAGAGAAATCTTGGACATCAAGGTTGCCGATCAAGAAATGTACCAAGTGGCTCTTATCCACGGTCTTCGTGAAGGGCCGCTCATGTTTGAAGCCAATTTCTGTGCACCGATAACATATCAAGAGTTGATTGCTTTAGCCAACTCCTACATCCGAGGCGAGAAGAGCAACCCAGGCTTCGTCTCCAGGCTTCTATCAGAGAAAGACTCTCCTTCTCACAAACAGCCTTCGAGGTCTCCTCACAATCATTTCCCACTCACTCAAGGAAGGGAAGAAAGTTTCAGAGCCAATGATACTCCTTCCCGAGCCATGATAGTGCTCAAGATCAACTGATTCTACCACCAGCTCCCTCTTCTCCAATAGCTACAGTTTATCAACACCAAGGCAATGACTTGCATGTGTCTGAAGTAGATGAAGTCATGCTGCAAGTTAGCCAAATCATGAAAGATAAGGCTAACTACAAGAAGCCTTACTGGCCAGCTGATCAAAGATCAAGGGACTCAGAACCATACTACGAGTTCCACAAAGAGTCAGGCCACTTGACTGAGAACTGCCGAGCACTACACTGACTAGTGCAAAGGATGCTCCAGTAGGGTAAGATGCGTGATCTGCTTCCTAAAGGTGATCGCCCTGATCCAGCAACCTCAAAAGGCAAAGAAGTTGCAGACATTCCTTTTAGCTCAAGAGGAGTGAGCCTAGTCGAAGAACCCCCTCTCCTCGTTATTAATAAAACTGTCGAATGCTTTGATGCCGATGACGAGGGCGTTCTTGGAAGATGGTTCTAAGCCGACAAAGGACCCCATATTTCTTCAAATTTTTTCACAACCATGATGGGTTATCTCCGCTCTTACTCTTTCAAACATTTTCATTTCAAAGCACTTCTAAGTGTTTATTCTTGCTTTTCAATAAAGCTTTTATTCAGGGATCTCATACTGACACAGTTCCCTTCTTGTGTTGCTTCTTCCTCTATTTTTCTCTTTTCCAAAGAGATCACTACACCACCGAGATATCGACAAGTCTGAAATGCTCCCTCCGTAGATTGTTCTCTAGCACGACCGCTATGACCACATATAGTGGGGAGTATAGCCGTATGTGCAGTGGGAGCCGTTCAATCTACGACGTTGGGCTTCAGACTTCGGATCCTAGCCGGCATCTAACACAGTGTGTACTAGGGGATCCCCATGTGTTAGCTCTATTGTGCTTCGCAAAGGATACATTATAGTTACGGTGATCGTTGCGTGACAAGCAATGGAGATCAAGCGTAGCCTTGTCTCTTCGATCATCTCACAACTGTGATGCCCGAACACTCTCTAGTACTCTCGATCCATGCCTTCGCGGGATCCCATAATTCCAGTGATCAATCCTCAAACAAGCAATAGGACACTTGGCGCAACTAGTCTCATTGATAAGTGATGATTGTACCCGAGGAAAGAGAGCAGTGTATCTAACGATCCTTCTCAGGATTCTCCTTGCTTTTCTCTTTTGTGCCCTCCTAGAGGATGCGCGGCCAGCCCGCTTTGAGTAGGACTATAATTGGGATGACCATTCTCAGGCAAGCGATGCATAAGTCCCACGGGAACACCTATAACAGCATCCAGCCTCCTTTAGTCACTTCCGAGTATAGACCACTTTTTGTCAACTGTCTTCTTTCACAGGTGAACAGGTTAATCCGACCTCTCAAAAGGATTAGCAAACATCCACTTTGCTTATGCTCATTTCATATACATTGCTTGCTCAAGCTCTATCAGATGATGATTCACATAGCTATTCATTACTCTTATCAAAATTTAATGGCATCAAACATTGATCAAAGAATCTTACACTCCTTGATCATCAAGCCATGATATTGCAATCTAATTAAGATTGGTAGAATTCGTCAAACTTTTTCTCTGCCAATATGATCATATTTATCAACAATCAGCACTCGACTCATTAATCTTGACTTCATGTTAAAGATGACATCTCTAATATAACAAGAAGATTGCTATTCTGGTTTGATCTTCATTTAATTTTCAGTAGAGTTCGTCAAGCATTTCCTCTGCTATTTGGTCATGTCCACCTTATCTCATCAACAGTTAACACCTGCAAGCCTTATCCAGGTACTTGCAGTTTAGTTCATTATGATATCCATGCTGCTCACTCTTTCTCTTTTCAGTGATCAACAGATGCTTGGAAGTTTCTTCACAGGTACTTGCAAGCTTCTTTCATACATTCTGTCTGCTTCTAACTCTCATTTTGCAGTGAAGAACAGACACTTGCAAGCTTCTTCACAGGTACTTGAAAGCTACTTCCATATATTTTGTCTGCTCCTAACTCTTTATTTGCAGAGATCAGCAGACACTTGCAAGCTTCTTCACAGGTACTTTCAAGCTACTTCCACATATTTTGTCTACTCCTAACCCTTTACTTGCAGAGATCTGTATACACTTGCAAGCTTCTTCACAGGTACTTGCAAGCTACTTCCACATATTTTGTCTGCTCCTAACTCTTTATTTGCAGAGATCAGCAGACACTTGCAAGCTTCTTCACAGGTACTTGCAAGCTACTTCCACATATTTTGTCTGCTCTTAACTCTTTATTTGCAGAGATCAGTAGACACTTGCAAACTTCTTCACAGGTACTTGCAAGCTACTTTTACATCCCATTTTTGCTTCTAATATCTCTTATGCAGAAAGCAATAGACGCTTGCAAGCCTCCATCAGGTACTTGCAAGTTATTATGCTCCTATGTTTTCTTCTCACTTTCATTTTGCAGGACTCAGTCGAAGATACTTCTTCGTTTTGCAAAGGCAAACTCAGGTACGCGTGAAGTGTACCTTCCATACATGCATACACTAACTTTTCCTTCACAGGAAAAAGACAGGCAATAACAGCCTTCTTAGGAGAGACATCAGGTTCTATCTCCCCTTGCCTCCTCTTATTTGGGGTGGATCACGATTTTCGTGGGTCTCCAACTTTTTCGAAGTTCCCTTCAGAAATTAAAAAAGTGAGGGGATTATGTTAACCCAGAAATCGATGATCCTTCCCAAGGTAGCCGGCAGGCTAGTCGCGACCTTCAGATTCTCCCTGGAGTTCGCGATAAGTCCATAGTGTAGGCGGACAGATTTCTCTGTCTGCCCAGGTCGCGCAGCAACCACGTGCCCTACGGGACGGCGGGCTACTCCCATAGCTCAACCTCGTAGGCCGCGCGGTTAGGCCCGCTAACCGCACAACATTTTTCCTTACAGGAGGCAATCCAAAGTAAACAGGGGCGATCTATGCGATCTATCCCTTCAGACCCCCAAGTCACCCAGACAGCGTCAACCATGGACCAATTCAACCGCCACGGGCTTGGCGGACTCATGCTCTGGCTCTCCATCAGAGGGTTTCCTCCCCTACAGGGGCAGCCTTCTTCTCAGGCCGCCACTTCTGCCTGCCTAGTGGTGGCTTGCTCTTCAACCCGCCACCTAGGGGCTGCCTGCTCCTCAGGACGCCCCCTCAGCAGCCCTAGGGGGTGGCCGGATTCCCAGACCGTCTCCCTTGCTGGACCTTTGGCAGCCTCCAGTGCCCAGGCGGCCTCCCTTGCCAGGCCGCCCACCAGGGGTGGCCTCCTTGCTAGTGGGCGGCCTCCCTATGCCAGGCTGCCCACTAGGGGAGGCCTCCTTATCAGGCCGCCAACCAAGGGCGGCCTCCCAGCTGCAGGCCGCCCACCAGGGGTGGCCTCCCTGTGCCAGGCCTCCGACTAAGGGCGGCCTCCTTGCCTGGTGGGCGGCCTCCTTGTGCCAGGCTACCCACCAGCGGCGGCCTCCTTGCCAGGCCGCCCACTAGGGGAGGCCTCCCTATGCCAGGCCGGCCACCAAGGGCGGCCTCCTTTCCACGCCGCCCACCAGGGGTGGCCTCCCTTCTCCAGGTCACCCACCAGGGGCGGCCTTCTTGGCAGGCCGCCCACCAGGGGAGGCCTCCCTGTGCCAGGCCGGTCACCATGGGCGGCCTCCCTGTGCAAGGTCGCCCACCACGGGTGATCTCCTTACCAGGCCGCCCACCAGGGGCAGCCTCCCTATGACAGGCTGCCCACTAGGGGCGGCCTCCTTGCCAGGCCGCCCACCAGGGGCAGCCTCCCAAGCCAGGCCGCGCACTAGGGGCGGCCTCCTGCTTCAGGCCACCACCTATTCCTTAGCAGCCCAAAGGAGGCAGCTTGCTTTCTACTAGTCCACCTAGCTAGGCAGCTTGCACACCAAGTCCGCGCAGGTCGTCATGATGATGTCACTGAGCCCTGCTTCTAGAAGATCATTCCACGAGCATATAAATAGCCCCTGATACCTCTCATTTGGAGGAAGAACGCGCAAGAGGAAAATTGCAGCTTGCCAGCAAGCCCTGCAGACTTAGATTTCCAATCCTCCACCGCTTCCCGGCAAGCCCTGCGGACTCAGATTTCCAGTCCTCCACAGCTTGCCATCAAGCCGCGCGGCCTGCCAGCAGCCTCTTTTCCTTAGCCTCTGACAACTCCTTCCTTAACCGCCAGCTTCCCCCTTTGTACCCTTTATTGCATTATCATGTAAAGGTGCATTAGCAAGTTGTAATCTTGTTTCTTGATTAAAGGAAAAGCCCGTCGCAAGAGTGGCATTTAAGCTGCGACGGGCAAAGTTTGTTGTTGTCGCTGCTAGCGGCCCACTCTCTTCCTCTCAGCTCAGCTTAGTTCTCTCGGTGTCAACGTGCAAGCACAACCGTCCAAGTAACTGTCAGCTCAAGCTTCACTGTTGATCAACCTTCTTCTCTGTTGATCAAGCTTCCTTGTTGATCAAGCTCCGCAGTTGATCAACCTTTTCTGTTGATCAAGCTCCGCTGTTGATCAAGCTTCTCTATTGATCAACCTTCTTCTCTGTTGATCAAGCTTCCTTGTTGATCAAGCTTCCTTGTTGATCAAGCTCCGCTGTTGATCAACCTTTTCTATTGATCAAGCTCCGATGTTGATCAAGCCTCTCTGTTGATCAAGCTTCCTTGTTGATCAAGCTCCGATGTTGATCAAGCTTCTCTGTTGATCAACCTTCTTCTCTGTTGGTCAAGCTTCCTTGTTGATCAATCTTCCTTGTTGATCAAGCTCCGTTATTGATCAACCTTTTCTATTGTTCAAGCTCCACTGTTGATCAAGACTCTCTGTTGATCAAGCTTCCTTGTTGATCAAGCTCCGATGTTGATCAAGCTTCTCTGTTGATCAACCTTCTTCTCTGTTGATCAAGCTTCCTTGTTGATCAAGCTCCGCTGTTGATCAAGCTTCCTTGTTGATCAAGCTCCACTGTTGATCAACCTTCTCTGTTGATCAAGCTCCGCTGTTGATCAAGCTTCTCTGTTGATCAAGCTTCCTTGTTGATCAATCTCCATTGTTGATCAACCTTCTCTGTTGATCAAGCTCCACTGTTGATCAACCTTCTCTGTTGATCAACCTTCTCTGTTGATCAACCTTCTTTGTTGATCAAGCTTCTCTGCTCAGCAAGCTTTTTCTCTGCTCAGTAAGCTTCTTCTCTTCTCAGCAAGCTTCTCTGCCCAGCAAGCTTTTCTCTGCTCAGCAAGCTTCTTCACTGCTCATTACGTCTAAACTGTCATAATAATCGTCTACTCGACAGCTCCTGATCATCCTCCTCTTCTCATCAGCCTTCCCGGCTACTCTCAGCAACCCACTCCTCTATCCCCGCAACCCCTTTAACAAGCGCTTGCTCCACTCTCGAGCACTCAGAAGCTTCCTCTTCCCCCGCAACCTTCATCCTCTTCCTCTCCTAGCTTGTGAGATCGAACAACCCCTCCGTGTTAACTAGGTGGTGTCATTTTCGCGCATCAACACTTGCCTTTCATCGAACGGAGCTCACCATTCATCGAACTTAATACCTAGACAGACAGAATATTGTCTAAGTGTTGTGGCATTGAGTGATACCTACTCACTCAACACCTTTGGTTCTAATGATTGAATTTTGTCTAAGTCCATAGATGGTGAGTCATGCTGACGTCAGCAAATCAAAAAGTCAACCAAAATTCAAATGTTTTGGAAATGCTGCCAGAGACATTGGCGGCCAGCTGTTATCGTCTTCTGCACTTTCCAAGGAATATTTTCACAATTAAGTGTTGGGGCCCATACTCAGCAAAGAGCTGTTGAATCAGGAATTAATGAAAAGAATGGGCTGAATGGCTAAATCTCTGCCATCAATCCTGATGGTGGGACCCATTGCTCAATTGGACTTCAGAGAATAAAAAGAAGCAAATCGGCCAGAGCAATCAGTCGAATCCTTGTCTAGGTTTTCTAAAAACGAACAGTGCGGCAGAACTTCATCTTCTTCCTCGCCATTTTCGACGAGCCTGAAGAAGCTGTTCTGCACAGATAACCTAGCTAAGGAAAGCGATAAGTGAAGAAATCACCATCTGCAACAGCAGGTTCAGAAGCTATTCTGAGGAAGCAGATCAACTAGCACTGTAGAGAAAAGAAAGCTGTTTGAAGAAAGTTTCTACTGCAAATTTCATTGTATTCAACAACAAATGCTTGGACTGATATCTGCTCAGTTCATGAAGAATTAAACACAAATATCTTGCACTGGTGTCTAATCAAATCAACTTCTATTTCTTCTGTTAAGATTCTTTGTGAGTCTGGAGTTGTAAGCCTGTTTTATAAAGGCTCAGGTCTTTGTGACCTATGTTTGGCTTAGTGCCGGGTAAAAGCTCTTTGTGACCTGGGTTTGGCTTAGTGCCAAAGTTGTAGGTCTGTGTGACCTGTGTGGTCCCGCAGGATCTGTGTTGTAAGCTATTAAATAGCTAAGTTCTAGAGGGAGAGCCGAATCTAACATACTATTAGATAGGCGCAGAGGGAAAGTGGATGTACCCAAGATTGGGGAATAACTATAATTGTTATGTCGTCTGTGATTGTTCTTGAAAGCTGATAATGAACCTAATCACCAGGCACATAAATCTAATAACCAAAAAGAAAATTTATTTAGAGACAAAATCCTATTCACCCCTCCCTCTATGTGTTTAGCTAGCCTTGAAAATAAGACTTTCAGGGGTGCATATTAATTTTGCTATTTACATACCCATTAAATTAATAATGAAGTTCCCACACTAAACTAGTGATTAGTGGGTTATTAAACGTGTATCATATGATGGGGAATGACCCAAAATGATCGGATGGCGGGGACGGGCTCACACGGGAGGCTGGTTCGGCCACTCACACGGGCGGCCGGTATGGCCGCTCTCTCGGCCGCGACTGACGGCCGAGGAGGATTTGGCACCACGGCTTCTCCCTTGGCCGCCTGCCGACGGTTGGTGTGGGAGAGGCTACTACGGCCGCTCCTTTGGCCGTGCGTCAGTGGCCGTAGATGGGAGGCCGGCTCGGCCGCGCAACGGCAGCCGAGGGGACGGCCGACAGCAGCGAGAGGAGGGGACGGTTGACATCTGGCATTGACGTCGACCTCCCGATGCCAGCAAGTCCACATCCAAGACTGTTTTGTTGTTATGCGTGATGGGATCGGTGCTCGGGGGATCAGGAACGATGATCGCGGGCGTGCGGTCAACCAATGATCCCACTACTTTTGGGTGGTGATCAAGTGGGTGTGGTTATGTGCACTCCAATCCTTTTTAAGAGGGATCTTATCCTCATCATTTGCCCCCTCGGGATTTTGTGTTGCTGGAGATCGGTACTAGCGAAAGTGCAAGGATTTATTGTTGGTGTTACCATTGTGATCTGGAAGTGATCAGGCTTGTGGCCTCACTGCCAACTCAGTATGAGCCTATCAGGGTCGCACATAAGATTGTGGAGAAATTGAGAGATTGGATTTGTATGTTTTAGCTCATATGATTAGCTTATAAGGCTTAGTTCAACCTAGCTTAATGGTGTCGAGTGCATTGAGACCAGTCAACGCCTTCGTCGAGTTAAGCGTTAACTCATCGAATGACGACGTTGAGTGTGTAGAGTATACTCAGTGATTCTTCAAGTCAAGGAGTTGATTCATCGAGTATTGCACTTAAGCGGTGAGTGCGCTGAGTCCACTCAACGATTCGTAGTGTCAAGATGTTGATTCAGCGAATATGAGTCTTAGGTGTTGAGTGTGTTGAGTCCACTCAATGCCTTTGTCGAGTAAAGGATTTACTTGTCGAATCTGACACTTAGGCATTGACTGTATTGTGTTCACTCAATGCCATTCGAAGAATCTGACTTTTGGCATTGAGTGCATTGAGTTCACTCTACTCCATTCATTGAGTATGAATGATACTCGATAATTCATTTAGTATGGCACAGAAAGCGTTGACAGCGTTGAGTCCACTCAACGCCTTCGCAGAGTCAAGCACTGATTCAGCTGAGGATGGAATTAAGTTCGTAGTGTATACTATGGATACTTGACGATTTGTCGAGTATGTGATGATACTCGACGATTCATCGCATATTCCATGGATACTTGACGATTCGTCGAGACAAGGGCTGTCTGGCCAAAGTTCTGTAGTCTAAGTCCTGGGTCCGCGGATAGCGGCGAAAAATGTCTTATTTGTTCCTTAGAGTATAAATTGAAAGTTTTAGGGTTTCAACAGCATGCGATTATTCTGTCAATGCACATGATCCGCTCTCTACGAAAAGATGAGAAACTTAAAAGACCGACTGAAACCGTTCCGCCTATACCGCTGCAGTGGCCAATCCCGATCCCGGCGAGTGTCGCCGATGCCTCTCATATAACAGAGCTAGCAGTTTGTAGAGACGCTGAGTGTTTTCTCCCGACCTAGTGCTTGTTCGACAAGTGGATACCGGTTATCCAGATCATGTGGATTTCCTGTAGAGGCGGGGATATACTTTCCGCGCTCAGGACTCAAGCTGCTAAGTGGCCGACTGATATTTCTGGAGCATCTAGGTTGAGTATAGAATCAATCCCAGAAAGGTAATTTTATTTACAACAAGTTTTACTTCTTGATTCATGTATATTGCCAGATCCGAATTCTTTGGGATTTTCTTGTTCATTATTTCCGCTGCGCATAATGTGTTGTGTCGTGAAGAAAAACCCAACATTGGTATCAGAGGGAGGTTCAAGCAATATTCATCGTTTTAGAAATTGCTAAATCCATGGCATGTAGATTTGGAAATTTTAGAAGTGTTCTAAAATGCCTAAATCTATTCTTGAACTCCACCAAGAACACACGTGATTTCTTTATTGTTACTCCTTATCAGTAACCGTCCCTCTTGTTGGTTTATAAAACCAAGTATGTGCTAGATTTTATATCTCACATAAGAGAGATGAGCTTGTCTACTATGTAAGTGGAGTTGGTGTTGCTCATGTCCAGTGCATGTAAATCTTATGATTTAGAAGGGTCTAGATGTTCAGATTTAGCAGCTCGTATAGTGTTGATGTTTTTATTGTGCACATCTGGGATGCATTTGTATTATGGATGCTGTTGTATTTCATTTTGTTGATGTGCACACTGGTTAATAGTTAGCCATGATTAAGTGTTAATCAATTGTTTAAAAATCCCTTAAGCAATATTAAGTATTCGGATGGCTTCTGATGGATGACACTATTCTTGCCTGGATCGATGAAGTGTGGGCTTACCAAAGCAAGGTGCATTAATCTATCTTTGTAATGGTGCAAGCGGATAATTGTGATATCCCACTCTCGACATCGGGTCAAACTTAACTGGGTGACCTCATAGGTTGAGTGCCCAGAGGCATAAGGTTGGCATGCACCATATGATGGATGTGAATAAAGAGTTATTCACCAGCCATACAAGAGTTGCATTGTGATGCAATTGGCAAGCCTTGTCTACCTAAAAAACTGCATTGTGAGAGAAAAGCCAAAGCTGACTCATGGGGTTAGTGAAATATGGATCTTGTCCACTAAGAGAGTTACTCGCATAAACTTTTTGAATCGATATCGAGGGTTATCAGTTTGATAAAAATAGTGGGAGTTATTTTGATTAAAGTCCTATTTGAAAGATAAATTATATTTTTGAAATGCAGTAGTAATTTACTTTGCTTGATCCTTGTAGAATTTCCATGACAAGTGGTTCACATTCCACCCTGTCCCTCCGAGCAATCCTTGAGAAGGAAAAGCTGAGTGGGATGAATTATTTGGACTGGTACAGGAGCTTGAGAATTATTCTCAGGCAAGAGAACTAGCTCTATATTTTGGAAGAGGAATCCCCTGAAGAGCCTGTCGGGAATGCGTCTCGTGCTAATAAGGATGCTTATAAGAAGTATCTTGATGACTCTTTAGACATCGAATGTCTCATGTTGGCAAACATGATATCTGAGCTCCAAAACAACACGAGAACATTGAATCCAAGGAAATTGACGAGCATCTCAAAAAAATATTTTAAGGGCATGCTCGTCCAGAGAGATTTAATGTCACTAAGGCATTGTTCCAGTGCAAGATGGGAGCTCGAGACCTAGTAGGGACTTATGTACTCAAGATGACTGGGTATTTTAAGGACCTTGAAAGACTAGGGTTCCCTCTAGGCCAAGAGTTGGCCATAGACCTGATCCTATAATCGTTGTCAGATAGTTATGAGCACTTCCTCTTGAACTATAACATGAATGAAATAGACAAGACATTGCCCGAGCATCTAGGCATGTTGCAAACTGCCTAGATAAATATGAAGAAGGCCAAGCTTGGTAGCCCCATATTGATGGTGCATAAAGACAAGGTCAAGGCTAAGGGTTTCAAGAAGATGAAGGTAGTACCTAAGTATGCTTTGAAGCCCAAGTCTTCAGCACTGAAGAAGAAAGGCTTGGTGAAAGAGGGAAAGTGCCACCACTGTGGCAAGGATGGTCATTGGAGGAAGAACTGTCCTGCATATATTGAGGGTCTGCACAAGTTAAAGGGAGGTGGGGTTTCCTCTTCAAGTATCTATGTTATAGAGATAAACCTTTCTGCTCCTTCATCCTGGGTATTAGATACCAGATATGGTTCTCACATTTGTATAAATGTGCAGGACTAGGAAGGAGAAGATTGTTCACTAATGGAGAGGTGGACCTGCACATCTGCAATGGAGCAAGAGTTACTGCAGTCACCATGGGTGTTTGTCGGCTTGCTTTGCATGCTGGGCTTGTAATTGAATTAGATAATTATTATTTTGTTCCTTCCATAACCAGAAATATTATATCTATTTCATGTTTGAACATGATTGGATTTTCTTTTATTATTAAGAACAATTGTTGTTCTATATTTAAGAATGATGTTTGTTATGTTATATCACAAATGTTTAATGATTTATATGTTTTCAACTTAGACCATCAGATTTATAATATATAAAATACTAAGAGACTAAAAATAAATGACTCGAACCCTACATATCTTTGGCATTCTCATTTGTGTCATATAAATGAGAAACGTATATCCAAGATCCATAGAGATGGACTATTGAACTCATTTGATTATGAATTATTTGAGAGATGCGAATCTTGTTTGCTAGGCAAGATGACTAAGGTGCCTTTTACTTGAAACAATGAGAGGGTAGATGATCTCTTCGGTATAGTACATAGTGATGTATGTGGACCCATGAGTTCTATGGCTAGAGGTGGGTATTTCTACTTTAATACATTTACAGATGATTTTAGTAGATACAGATGCAGGTATCTTATGAAGTGCAAATTCGAAACCTTTGAAAAGTTCAAAGAGTTCAAAAACAAAGTAGAAAACCAACTTGGAAAGAAGGTTAAAGCACTCTGATCTGATCGATGTGGTGAATACATAAGTCATGAGTTTCTTGATCATTTGAAAGAGTGTGGTATTGTATCACAACTCACTCCACCTAGAACACTGCAACATAATGGTGTGTCTGAGTGGAGGAATCATACTCTGTTAGACATGGTATGGTCGATGATGAGTCATGCAGATCTGTCTATTTCCTTTTGGGGTTTTGCTCTAAATACTGCTGTTTTTACACTAAATCATACTCTAACGAATACGGTTCTAAAGACACCATATGAGATATGGACTGAGAAGCATCCTAGTATGTGTTCATTAAGGTTTCGGGCTGTGAGGCATACTTGTGACGTCAAATGCCTGACAAGCTGAAACACAAATTAGATAAGTGTTATCTTGTGGGGTATCCTAAGGAAACTAAAGGGTACTATTTCTACCTACCGTCTGAAGGCAAAGTGTTTGTCGCAAGAACTGGTGTCTTTCTTGAGAAAGAGTTTTTAAGTAGAAAGTCCGCCAGGGTAGAACTTGAAGAAGTTCAAGAACCACAAAATGTGAATGAATCGAAATTCGAACCTGAGCCAGGACTATAAGTTGTTGTAGCTAGAGAACCTGCTCAGGAAACACAAGTTACACATCGATCTGGTAGACCAAGGTTTGAGCTTGAGAGATATGGATTTCCCGTATCTCAAAGAGGTAAGGTGTTGTTTATGGATCATAATGATGATCCAACAACCTACCAAGAGGCTATGAGTGGACCGGACTCCGAGAAGTGGCTTGGGGCATGCAATCTGAAATGGACTCCACATACGAAAACCATGTTTGGATCTTGGTGGAACCACCTGAAGTGGTACCACCCATAGGGTGCAAGTGGGTCTTCAAGAAGAAGACCTACATGGATGGGAATGTACAAGCATTCAAACGGCGACTGGTGGCTAAAGGCTTCAAGCAATTCATGGTATTGACTATGATGAGACCTTTTTGTACAACCCTGTATTTGTAGAGAGGGGGCCCCAAATAAGGCGTGAGACTTACTGCGTGTTTTTTATGCTTTTTGAGAGTTTTGCACTCTTGGGGGGCCAATTTAAGCTCGACCATCATAATATACTAGTAGGGGGGATGCAATATTTGCCTCCCCCTAACCTGTTTTTTAGGGGGCAGGTGCGGCGAGAGGCCGACTCAAGGGTCCCAACCAGGCCGCCTAGCTCGCCTAGCTGCATAGGCCACAACTCTCATAGCCGCCTCAGCCAGCAGGCCGCCCAGCTCGTCGTCTTGCCAGGCCACTGCCTCTCTAGATTGCCACTCGCCAGACCGCCGTCTCTCCAGGCCGCCGCCTTGCCAGAGCGCCGCTGTAACTCCCCCGATTTTTTCGATGATTTTATTTTAATGGGCAATGTCATATATATGACGTCGTAGCGTTACTTTTAACATCGAGTTAACGACACAATGTTGTTAAGGCATTTTCGCGTTCATGCGGTCGAGTCAGCTGAATTCTTGTTGTAATGGGAAAATTTTGCATTTGGAATCTAAGTTAAGTAATTATCGACTTGCTTGTCCAGTTTCATCGTAATCCGAGCATTTTTAGAGTCTCGGCGTGCGATTGAAGTTTTGGATTGTGTATGTTCTCCATATGCTTTGAAGATTAATATCTTGGGAATTGCTCATCAGATTTTGGTTTTTGACTTCGTCGTTGTGTTCGTAGCATCAGTATTCGCCTACGGCATGAGTTTCGTTTAATTCGGCGCCCGGTTGGGCCTCCGTTTTGATCTCGTAGTTTTCTTATACAAAAATATATAAAATATGATTATTTTAATACTATGATACTATTCAAAAATGTCCTTTACTATTCATTTATATAGTTTGATCAAAAGGGAATATTTGCAAAAGAATTGTTTTTCCTGCAATTATACTCGAGTGATTTCTATATGTTCTCGTGTAGGACCGTCTGCTACTCGAGTTAGTCAACCTTGTTACTCGAGTAGGTCATTTCTGCTACTCGACTAGGTCATCCTGTTACTCGAGTACGTCGTTTCTGCTACTCGAGTAAGTCAACCCTGTTACTCGAGTAGGTCATTTCTGTTACTCGAGTAGGTCCTTCTGTTACTCGAGTAAGTCAATCCTGTTACTGGAGTAGGTCATTTCTGCTACTCGAGTAAGTCAACCCTATTACTCGAGTAGGTCATTTCTGTTACTCGTGTAGGTCCTTCTTCTACTCGAGTAAGTCAATCATGTTACTGGAGTAGGTCATTTCTGCTACTCGAGTAAGTCAACCCTATTACTCGAGTAGGTTATTTCTGTTACTCGAGTAGATCCTTCTACTACTCGAGTAAGTCAATCAGGTTACTCGAGTAGCTCGTTTCTGCTACTCGAGTAAGTCAACCCTGTTACTCGAGTAGGTCATTTCTGCTACTCGAATAGGTCATTATATTACTCGAGTTGTTCTTTTCAGTCGGCGTTCAGATGCTATTTTCATGGTCGAATTAATATCGTATGGAAAATTGGTCAACATGAAATTTGTTCGTCTCGACGAGATCTACAATGTTCGTGTTGGGCACCATTTGATTTGTAGTCACCCTAGACCCCTATTTTTGGTTCCCACGAAACCGCTCGAAATAACACGTTTTTTAACAAAACTTTTTATAAACAATATATATATTCTTATACTTAGGTTTTAGAGCCAGAACTTCATCTTCTTCGATTTTTTTATCCCGAGCCAGAGCAGTGAGCGAGAGAGAGAGTTTCCTTGTCATACATCTTCCAGTGGCCGCCGACGGTGCTCCGGTGCAAAAAAACTTCAACCGAATATAGATCTGGAAAGCTATCGCCGAGAGCTACGCCATCGTGGTAATATATTCCCCATTTCTTGAGATTTCCTGTTAGTGTTTTTCGGCCCTAATTTCTTTTTCGGTCGTTATTTTTCAGATTTCAACTCCTCCCGCATCCTTTTGCCCCGATCTACGACGTGGAGTGATTCAAAGGGCTTTTATGGTTAAAAAAACAAGATAAGTGGTGTTTTACCCTCTTTTCTCCTCGTCCGATTTGATGGTAACGAATGAGTTTTGCCCCCGTAACTTCTTGCATTTTCTTTATGTCCTTCCAAGTTATAGCCATGTCTTATTTTTCGATTACGTGAAAATTTCTAAATCTTGTCTTGTTAACTGAATTTGGTAACTTCATAGAGGTTTGATAAAATGTTTTTTTAGTATTGGCTTTAATCGCCTTATTTACCGTGGTTAAGGAACGCGTTAGAGTTCATCTAGGATTGTAAATCGCTCCTAGAGGTTGATCAACTATGTCTTTAATCTCTAGTGTTAGCAGAATCTGACGTGCCAAATCTCGAGATATGTGGTGTTTTCTTGGTGGTTTTTCTTGATTGCGGGAGTTAGTGGATGATTTCACCTCCACAGTGTTTGTTTCCTTCATTAGTGCCATGTGGAAGTCTACCTAGTTTTTAGGTGTCTGTGGTGTATGGTGGAGAGTATGAGACTCCCTCGCAGTTAGACGGATTTTATATTCGTGTGGGTGTGCCCAAGAGTGACCACCTCGCCCGTGTTTTGGGTGGTGAGCCCACGAGTGACCACCTCGCCCGTATTTTTGGGCAGAGTCGACCACAGGTGCCTAATAAAGGTCTTGTATTTATTCCTTACGAATTATTCATGTTGTCACCTTATAGCCTCGTGCGTCTGGTGTACTATTGTTGTACGTGACGAATCACGTAAGAGTTCTTTGTTCCTGTTGATGCCCTGTTTCTTTTTGTACTCTACTCCAGTGCTTTTGGTCTTGTGTTGGTACCCCTTTTGACCCTTATTTTTTGGCTTATTATTTTTCTGTCATCATTTGTACCTTCTTGCTGAGGTGTTCTGTCTTTGGAATGACTCAAGTTCAGAGCAGTAGCAGTTAGCAGAGCTGGTTTTGGAGTTTTTGCGCGGTAGTGTTGGTCGTGGTTGTTGCCTCGTCTTAGCGAGATAGTTTGTTGCTTGTTTAGTTTTGCTAGTTCAGACATACTTTTTTGTACGTGGGTTTATGTCAGTTTGTTGATGCCCACAGAATTGTTACTTTTAGATTCTTGCTAGCTGCTCAGTTTTCTATATGTGGATGTGGATTACTTGCTCTCTGGGATGATTTATGCTAGGAATGCATGTTAGGTATTTTTAAGAATAAAATCTACTACAATTACTTCATGCACTATATAATTTATAACTCTAACTTGTTATATTTAGCGACCGTAAAAGCTATCCTTACTACTATTAAAACTTAGAGTCTTGCATAGCATGAGTTGTCCTTTGGGGACGTTTATACTCATGTAGGAGGTTGGAGTCAATCTAAACAAGTATTTTTCCGTTGCGTATAACTATATTTTGATTCGTGGACTATATGAGCCACTAAGGCGAGGGATACGGCTAACTATTGCACTTAATTGATTTTCCTTAAAATAACTTAAAGAATCTTTCTTCATGATTAGGTCGGTGTCTGCCTGAGAATCCATAGTTATCCCCTATTGACGTGGCATCATGACATGCATTTTCCCTTACTCTGATATTTTTTTTATATGAGGTGAAAATGTGGGTTGTGACAGTTGGTATCAGAGGGAGGTCGCTTGACAATTGGTCGGGCAACCTTCCCTTGTTAGTGTAGGTTATTTAGTGACATTTCATACACACACCGATGTGTCATCAGTACGCATTAGCCGAATCATAGTCACTACACTCATAGCATGATAAGAATTATACCGGGCATATTATGTAGTATGAGATGCATAATATGTGTTTGTATATGGATCCACCATAGGAGGCAACATATGACGGTTATGAAGTATGGGATGCATAACCACCATCACATGGGTGACCATTAACACGTTTTATTTTCTTTTTGCATGCGATGTTATGTAGTATGGGATGCATAACATTTCATGTGTACGCCGCTCACAACATGCATTTGGGCCTTTTTAGAATGCATAGTACTACATACATTACATATCATCGCATAAGAACGCTTGCCAAGTTAAGGTTTACATGACGACACATGTACACACATGATTTTAAATGAGAATAAAGAATACATCCATTCATGTTATATGCACAGGAGTCAATAGGATGAGAGGATATCATCCTAAGTAGGACATAACATCATTATAAAATCCAAGAGCAAGTTGCAGCATACGCAAGTGTCTTATAAGTATGGTCTGAACTAGTTGAGTGGCTTTGTTGTAAGCTAGGATTTTGATGAGTTGTTTGTTTGCTTTTTAGAAATGACGCCAAAGCTTCCCGTGACGAGGTCGACTCCCCAGTCGGAGGGTGAGTCATCAGGTGCGCAAAGTGATGCCATTATCGAGAGTCTGCGTTAGAGCAATGAGGCTCTATCGAGGCAATTAGTTGCGATGCAATCACAAATTAAGTCTTTGTTGTCTACCGCTCTCGCGCAATAACCTTTAGCGCTAGAGCCTGCTTTGAGCCAAGCCGTGCCCGATACCCCTGCTCCTCTGGTGCCCCCGATGGCGATACCACCAGAAATGAATTTGATATCACACTTACAACTATTGGGACCTCCCACCTATGACGGGAGCACCGACTTTTTTATTTTAGATGATTGGATCATCTTCATCGAGGAGATGTTTTCGTATTTTGGAATTCTAGAAGCCCAGAAGGAGATGATTGCAGCCTATCAGTTAAAAGGTCTGACAAAGAGTTGGTGGATTCGGGAAAGAGAGAGTCTGAAAGAGGACTATTCTTGGGAATCTTTTAAGAAGATGCTGCAGAAGAAGTTTCTACCCTCGGTCGAGAAGGACTGTCTGATGAATAACTTCCTGCATTTGAAGCAGATATAGCTCACTGTGAGCGAGTACGAGATTGAGTTTAGCAAACTGAGTAGGTTTGCTCCTGACTTGGTAGCTTCTGAGGAGGGTAGAGTGAAGCGATTCCTTGGAGTACAAAGAAGCGATGTCCAGCAGTTGTCATGCGCTTATAGAGCAGAGAACTTTGCTGAGGCAGTGGAAGCCGCACTGAAAGTTGAGGCAATCTAAAATGCCAAGAACCGCGGTGCTGCGGCGGGGGAAGAGAAAAGGAGGGGTGTTGAGTACGGTAGCTCCAGGGCATCTGTCCCTTCTCAGAAGAAGAAAAGTAAGGAAGTGTGTAGCTTTTGTGGTCATCCTGGCCACCATTACGAAAGGTGTTACAAGAGGATTGCCACCGTGAAGCAGCAGCAGGTGCACGCTATACAAGTTGCACCCAAGGGAGAGCTAGTGTGCTCGTTCTGTGCAAGGAATGGTCATGATGTGAGTCATTACTGGATGAAAGAAAGGATTTGCTTCCAGTGCGGGCAGAATGGACACTAGAAGTCTTCGTGCCCCCAGGCTTAGCCCCCACTGCAGCCTGCCCCACTTCGAGCTCTGCCGCCGCCACCAAACCTGGATAAAGGAAAAGTAAAGCTGAATGCGATGACCAGTGAGGAAGCCCAAACCTCCATGCAAGTGATATCAGGTTAGCCCAAGTTTAAAATATCCTTATTATTTATCGTTGTTGCCCGAGTTACCGTTCGTTTAGTTATGTATGTTACGGTTTTAGGGGAGTTTAAGGTGCGGAATAGGTGGGCGCACTTTCTTTTCGATTCGGGTGCCACCCATTCCCTTGTGGCCCAGAGATTTGTTGATAAACATCGCCTGAATGTGGATCAATTAGGAGACTCCTTCAACGTCAAGCTTCCTTCTGGTGATTCGGTGATATCTAATCAAGGATTTCTGAGATGCCCTATCTATCTTGGCAATTTTCTAGCCTTTGCGGATCGGATGATTTTATATCTGGCTGACTTCGACGTGATTTTGGGCATGGAATGGCCGTCCAAGTATGATGCGGTCATCCAGTGCAAGGCTAAGCGACTGGATTTCACGATGGACGACGGATAACCTAAGAGCGTCTAAGGATTTCAGGACAGTGTTTACCCTGTCATTTCTGTGGTACGTGCTTATCGTGCTATAGAGTCTGGTTGCGAGGCGTTTTTAGTTTCTATTTTTGCTCTGGAAATAGATTTTGTTACACCACGTCTTGAGGATGTCTCGGTGATGTAAGAGTTTCCAGGACTTCCTACTGAAAGGGAGATAAGGTTTTTGATAGATCTCGAGCCAGGTACTCGTCCTATTGCCAAAGCACCATACTGTATGGCTCCGTATGAGTTGGATGAGTTGCGTACTCAGCTCGATGAGTTGTTGAGGTGTTGTTTTATTAGACCAAGTTCTTCTCCATGGGGTTCTCCTGTTTTGTTCGTCAAGAAGAAAGATGGATCGATGAGGCTCTGCATCGATTACAAAGAGTTGAACAAGGTAACCATTAAGAATAGATATCCCCTACCAAGGATTGATGATCTATTTGATTAGTTGCGTAGTAGCTCGGTATTTTCAAAGATCGATCTTCGCTCAAGCTACCACCAGTTGAGAATTCATAAGGCAGATATTCCACGAACCGCTTTTTGTTCGCGGCATGGACATTATGAGTTTTTTGTGATGTCTTTGGGTTTAACCAATGCACCCTCTGCTTTTATGGATTTGATGAATAGCGTGTTTAAGGATTTCTTGGAACGATTCGTTACTGTGTTTATAGATGATGTCTTGGTGTACTCCCGCAATGTTGAGGAGCAAACTCAGCATTTGTGTTTGGTTTTGTCGACCCTGAGAGAGCATAAGTTATAAGCAAAGTTAAGCAAATGTGAGTTATGGCTACCTCAGGTATCCTTTCTGGGTCATGTTGTAAGCAAGGACGGTATTTCTGTAGACCCGACCAAGATTTCTGCTATGATGGAATGAGAGATACCTTTTACACCTAAGGAGATTAGGAGCTTCTTAGGCCTGGATGGCTATTATAGAAGATTCGTGGATGGTTTTTCGGTGTTGTATGCTCCTCTAACTAGACTTACTCAGAAGAATAATGCATTCATTTGGAGTGATAAGTGTGAAGAGGCATTCCAAGAGCTGAAGAAGAGATTATGTACTGCTCCGATTTTAACCCTACCTACTGAATTAATTGAGTATGATGTGTATGTTGATGCGTCACACATCGGACTTGGTTGTGTTTTAATGCAAATTGGTAAGGTGATCGTGTATGGATCGAGGCAACTAAAGATTCACGAGAGAAACTATCCTACACACAATTTTGAGTTTGCTGCCGTAATTTATGCTCTGAAGCTGTGGCAACACTTATTCTATGACGCGTTGTGCAAGATCTATACGGACCATAAGAGTTTGAAGTACGTCTTCACTTAGAAAGAACTGAATCTGTGCCAGTGTCGGTGGTTAGAATATGTGGCAGATTATGAAGTGGAAATTCTTTATCATCCAGGAAAGGCTAATGTAGTAGCCGATGCTTTGAGTAGAAAGACCGCTAAAATTTTTAATCTATCGGTACAGTCCTTAGTGGAAGAATTCCTGTTGATGGATATTGAGGTTGGGAGTAGTACTGTGCCTTATAGCTTAGAAGCAGAAAAACACCCTCTTGGATTTCCCTTACTCGAGCACATCAGAAGGATGATCCTGATTTGTTGCACCTCTGGAATAGAACTATGAAGGGAGAGGTACCTGATTTCTCTTTGGATGAGTTCGATACCTTGATGTATCGGGGTAGATTTTGCGTCCCCGCCATTGGAGACACTCGAGCTAAGATCTGTGATGAAGCTCATGGTTCCAGTGTAGCCTACCACCCTGGTTCCACTAAAATCTACAAATATTTAAAGAAAATTATTTGGTTGTCCGGGATGAAGAGTGATATCGTGAAGTTTGCATCAGAATGTTATATGTGTCAGCGTGTTAAGGCTGATCATAGAAGGCCTGGTGGTAAGTTGGCACCGCTTGATATTCCAAGTTGGAAATAGGAGAGTATTTCAATTGATTTCATCACCGGTCTACCAAAATCTCCCTGTGGGCACGACTCTGTTTGGGTGATACTCGATAGATTGACAAAGTGTGCTCACTTTTTTCGTTTAAGATTGGGTATTCGATGAAGAAGATAGTCGAGCTATATCTTGAATAGGTCATCAGATTACATGGAGTGCCTGTTAGCATTGCATCAAATCGAGACTCCAGATTTACGTCTCGCTTTTGGAAGAGTTTACACGAGGGGTTGGGTGCCGATTTAAGGTATTCCACCACCTATCATCCGCAAACGATTGGTCAGACGGAAAGGGTAAACCAGATCGTAGAAGACATGATCAGGTGTTATATTTTGGATCATGGTGGTTCTTGGGATGAGAACCTCAGACTCATGGAGTTTGCATACAATAATAGTTATTAAGAGAGTCTGCAGATGGCCTCGTATAAGGCCTTATATGGGAGGCATTGTAGAACTCCATTATTTTGGGCTGAAGCTGGTGAGAGACCGTTGCTAGGTCCGGAAGCCCTTGAGGAGATGAATTATGCTTTGACTCATATTCGTTAAAAGCTCCGAGTGGCTCAATAGCACTATGAGAAGTATGCTAATCAACGAAGTGTCGGTCTGCAGTTTGCCGTTGGAGACTTGGTTTTTCTGAAGGTTTCTCCGATGTCTGGCGTTAAAAGGTTTGGAAGGAACCACAAGTTAGACCCCCGGTATGTGGGACCTTTCCAGATTCTTGAGCGCATCGGAGTGTCAGCTTATAGGCTGGAGTTGCCTACAACTTTCCCTGGTGTCCATGATGTGTTCCATGTGTGCCAGTTATGGAATTGTGTTCGTAATAATTGTCAAGTCCTCGACTCGATGCCCCAGATTCAGCCCAACCTTACGTATGTGGAAGAACCTATTCGTATTCTAGATTCTCAAGAGCGTGTGTTGCAAAGAAAGATCATACCTATGGTCAAGATTCTTTGGAGAAATCAAGATGTTGAGAGCGCGGCGTGGGAATTGGAATCGGCGATGAGGGAATCTCATCCGCACCACTTCTCTTAGTTTCGGGTATGTCATTATGTTTTCAGTTATGTTTGATTTTATTATTTTGATTTAGTTTTGGAGTTGTGTTAAGTTTCGGGACCAAACTTCTTTTTAGGGGGAGTGACTGTAACGCCCCTGATTTTTTCGATGATTTTATTTGAATGGGCAACATCATATATATGATGTCGTGACGTTACTTTTAACTTCGAGTTGACGGCGCAATGCCGTTAAGGCATTTTCAGGTCCGTGCGGTCGAGTCGGCCGAATTCTTATTGTAATGGGAAAATTTTGCATTTGAAATTTAAGTTAAGTAATTTTGGACTTGCTCGTCCAGTTTCGTCGTAATCTGAGCATTTTTGGAGTCTCGGCGCGAGATTGAAATTTTGGATTGTGTATGTTCGACGTATACTTTGAAGATTAATATCTCGGGAATGACTCGTCGGATTTTGGTTTTGACTTTGTCGTTGTGTTCGTAGCGTCAGTATTCGCCTACGACGTGAGTTTCGTTTAATTAGGTGCCCGGTTGGGCCTCCGTTTTGTTCTCGTAGTTTTCTTATACAAAAATATATAAAATATGATTATTTTAATACTATAGTACTATTCAAAAATTTCCTTTACTATTCATTCATATATTTTGATCAAAAGTGAATATTTGCAAAAGAATTGTTTTTCCTGCAATTATACTCGAGTTATTTCTATATGTTCTCGTGTAGGACGTTCTGCTACTCGAGTAACTCAACCATGTTACTCGAGTAGGTCATCCTGTTACTCGAGTAGGTCGTTTCTGCTACTCGAGTAAGTCAACCCTGTTACTCGAGTAGGTCATTTCTGTTACTCGAGTAGGTCCTTCTGTTACTCGAGTAAGTCAATCCTGCTACTCGAGTAAGTCAACCCTTTTACTCGATTAGGTCATTTCTGTTACTCGAGTAGGTCTTTCTGCTACTCGAGTAAGTAAATCCTGTTACTCGAGTAGGTCGTTTCTGCTACTCGAGTAAGTCAACCCTGTTACTCGAGTAGGTCATTTCTGTTACTCAAGTAGGTCCTTCTGCTACTCGAGTAAGTCAATCATATTACACGAGTAGGTCATTTCTGCTACTCGAGTAAGTCAACCCTGTTACTCGAGTAGGTCATTCTGTTACTCGAGTTGTTTTATTCAGTCGGCGTTCGGATGCTATTTTCAGGATCGAATTTATGTTGTATGGAAAAATGGTCAACATGAAATTTGTTCGTCTCGACGAGATCTACAACTTTTGTGTTGGTCACCTTTTGATTTGGAGTAAACCTTAACCCCTATTTTGGGTTCCTGCAAAAACCGCTCGAAATAACCCATTTTTGACAAAACTTTTTAAAAACTATATATATATATATATATATATATATATATATATATATATATATATATATATATATATATATATATATATATATATATATATATTCTTATACTTAGGTTTTAGAACCGGAACTTCATCTTCTACGATTTGTTTCTCCCGACCCAGAGCAACGAGCGAGAGAGAGAGAGTTTCCTTGTCATGAATCTTCCAGTGGCCGCCGACGGTGCTCCGGTGCTCGAAATCTTCAACCAAATATAGATCTAGAAAGCTCTCGCCGAGAGCTACGCCATCGTGGTAATATCTTCCCCATTTCTTGAGATTTCTCGTTAGGGTTTTTGGCCTTAATTTTTTTCGACCGTTATTCTTTAGATTTCAACTCCTCCCGCATCCTTTTGCCCCGATGTACGATGTGGAGTGATTCGGAGGGCTTTTCTGGTAAAAACACCAAGGCAAGTGGTGTTTTACCCTCTTTTCTCCTCGTCCGATTTGATGGTAACGAATGAGTTTTTCCCCTTTATCTTCTTGCATTTTCTTTATGTCCTTCCAAGTTATAGCCATGTCTTATTTTTCGATTACGTGAAAATATCTAAATCTCGTCTTGTTAACTGAATTTGGTAACTTCATAGAGGTTTGATAAATTGTTTTTTTAGTATTGGCTTTAATCGCCTTATTTAGTATGGTTAAGGAACGTGTTAGAGTTTATCTAGGATTGTAAATCGCTCCTAGAGGTTGATCAACCACGGCTTTAATCTCTAGTGTTGAGGAGAATCTGGCGTGCCAAATCTCGAGATATGTGGTGTTTTCTTGGTGGTTTTTCTTGATTGTGGGAGTTAGTGGACGATTCCACCTCCGCACTGTTTGTTTCCTTCATTAGTGCCCTGTGGAAGTCTACCTGGTTTTTGGGTGTCTGCGGTTTATGATGGAGAGTATGAGACTCCCTCGCAGTTAGATAGATTTTATATTCGTGTGGGTGTGCCCAAGAGTGACCACCTCGCCCGTGTTTTGGGTGGTGAGTCCACATGTGACCATCTCGCCCGTGTTTTTGGGTAGAGTCGACCACAGGTGCCTAATAAAGGTCTTATATTTTTTCCTTACGAATTATTCATGTTGTCACCTTATAGCCTCGTGCATCTGGTGTACTATCTTTGTATGTGACGAATCACGTAAGAGTTCTTTGTTCCAGTCGATGCCCTGTTTCTTTTTGTACTCTACTCCAGTGCTTTTGGTCTTGGGTTGGTACCCCTTTGGACCCTTGTTTGTTTTGGCTTATTATTTTTTTGTCACCATTTGTACCTTCTTGCTGAGGTGTTCTGTCTTTGGAATGCCTCATTTTCAAAGCAGTAGCAGTTAGCAGAGCTAGTTTTGGAGTTTCTGGGCGGTAGTGTTGGCCGTTGTTGTTGCCTCGTCTTAGCGAGGTAGTTTGTTGCTTGTTTAGTTAAGGTACATACATTACATATCATCGCATAAGAACGCGTGCTAAGTTAAGGTTTACATGATGACACATGTACACACATGATTTTAAATGAGAATAAAGAATACATGCATTCATGTCATAGGCACAGGAGTCAATAGGATGAGAGGATATCATCCTAAGTAGGACATAACATCATTATAAAATCCCAGAGCAAGTTGCAGTATAAG
Source organism: Platanthera guangdongensis (assembly GCA_039583875.1). Classification (NCBI taxonomy): domain Eukaryota; kingdom Viridiplantae; phylum Streptophyta; class Magnoliopsida; order Asparagales; family Orchidaceae; genus Platanthera; species Platanthera guangdongensis. The sequence goes on along the minus strand of CM077152.1, from coordinate 160,586,428 downwards.
TAAGTGTCTTATAAGTATGATCTGAACTAGTTGAGTGGCTTTGTTGTAAGTTAGGATTTTGATGAGTTGTTCGTTTGCTTTTTAGAAATGCCGCAAAAGCTTCCCGCGATGAGGTTGACTCCCCAGTCGGAGGTTAAGTCATCAGGTGCGCAAAGTGATGCAATTATCGAGAGTCTGCGTCAGAGCAACGAGGATCTATCGAGGCAATTAGTTGCGATGCAATCACAAATTGAGTCTTTGTTGTCTGCCTCTCCTGCGCATCAACCTTTAGCGCAAGAGCCTGCTTTGGGCCAAGTTGTGCCCGATACCCCTGCTCCTCTGGTTCCCCCGATGGCGATACCACCAGAAATGAATTTCATATCGCACTTCCAATGATTGGGACCTTCCACCTACGGCGGGAGTGCCGACTTTTTGATTTTAGATGATTGGATCATCTCCATCGAGGAGATGTCACAACCCACATTTTCTCAGCATTTAAAATACTATCAGAGTAGGGAAACTACGCATTGTGATGCCACGTCACGTAGGGGACATCTAGTGACGTTAAGGAAACTCATCGTCTCTTGCAACTTATAGAAATCATTTTTAAACTCAATGTGTTCCAAATATAATTTATGCACAATATGCAAAGCCGTGTCCCTCGGCTAGGTGGATCAACTAGTCCACGGTTTGAAAACATAGTTTTACGCAGCGGAAAAATACTTGATTTGATCATTTGGTGACCTAAGTGCTCATGAAGACCAAGTGAGGTGCACCATGCAGTATCAGACGTCAAGATTTACTGTATATAAAAGTAGATTTATCATGCGTAGAGAGTAATGAGATTAACATTTCAAATCATAGTATGTAATGCTCCAACTACCTTAGTATATCTAAGCAAGGGGGCTACCAAGAACAAGTGTCCAAACGTAAACAAAGAGTAACAGCAGCAAAGTAGCAGAAAGACTAACCAAACGGCACCATGGGCGTCAACACCTGACACGAACACATGGGCCGACAAGTTCACAAAAAATACTACCCCAAGAAGGTCAGAAAACTATAACTGACGCAGCTCCGCACTAACACCGGATACAGTCCAGAACCTGAGGCATTCAAAGAATGAACACCTCAGAAACAAGTTACAAGTGATGTAGAAAATAAGAAAGTAAGCAAACCTCCATGAGACCGGAGGGAAACAGTAGCTGCAATGGTCAGATTAAACAAAACTAGCCATAACTAGCAACAGAAATCAATCAAAAAAGAGCCCCCCAAAAGAGGAGTGGAGACTGGCAAAATCAAACTCACCATAGACAAATAACCTTCATTTTTAGATTATTAATCTTATTATTCTTATTCAAATTAACGAGACTGCTCAGCTCATCAGAAAAAAAAGGAGAAACCGTGCGGGGATAATACCATCACACATCGTCACGGCCCTCAGAGCATCGCACCGGTGGCACCGCCAACATCGTGTACGACCTCCAATAGATTTATCATTTTAAAAGAGCATCGCACCGGTGGCACATCCAACATCGTGTACGGCCTCCAACAGATTTATCATTTTTTGAATCAATCAAAGGAAAGGGACAAGGCCCACAAGATCATAATTTAGGATTTCAAGAAACAAGTTAATGATATTGTAATGAGCAAAAGAACTAAAAGAAAATGGAACTTAGCATTATAAAACCTGCTAGAAGCATAAAGGAGAAGAGGCGTAGCAAAGAGGAAAAGTGTAAGGTCACCACTTGCCTCAAACCACCCGAAACCGCACTTCGGAACGCACCACGACGCAGATCGGCCCTAGCGAAGGCAGAAACAGAAATCTACATCGACAAGGTCGAAACAGAAGTTATGGCCGAAAAGCCTAACGGAGAAATTCCATGAAAGTAGAAATACTCACCACGATCGCATAGATCTCGACGAGAGCTTTCCGAATCTATGTTCAGCTCGCGATTCCGAGCACCAGAGCTTCGTCGGCGGTGGTCGGAAGGTCCACAAACGGAAGGGGCCTGCCGTTTCTTGTTTCAGTTCGGAGAAGATGAGGTACAGGGAGTAGGATTTTCTTACCTTTATATATATTTTCTAAGTTATATACATTCCTAAAAATTATATATATATATATATATATATATATATATATATATATATATATATATATAATTTTATTTTATTATAAATTTTACTCTGTCTAAAACTTATACAGGGATGGGGGAGATCTCTGAGCGAAGATCTCTGAGCGCAGAGATCTCTGAGGTCCGCTTGAAGAACTCTGAGCGCAGAGATCTCTGAGCTCGGCTCGAAGATCTCTGAGAGGAGATCTCTGAGCTCCGCTTGGAGATTTCTGAGCGGAGATCTCTGAGCGCAGAGATCTCTGAGCTTCGCTCGGAGATCTCTGAGCGTAGAGATCTCGGAGCTCCGCTCGAAGATCTCGGAGCGGAGATATCTGAGCGCAGAGATCTCGGAGCTCCGCTAGGAGATCTCTGAGCGGACATCTCTGAGCGCAGAAAAACTCTTAAGATTAAATTCATTTATATTTTCTATGTTATTACGAAGACCCAAACGCGCGTCAAAACAGACGAAATTCGCGCCGTAGGCGAATGTCGACGCTATGAACCCAACGACGAAGTCAGAAACAAAATTCGACGCACTGATCTCGAGTTATGGCCTAACGAAGTTACGATCATTTATAATTATCCGAATTTCAAACGTGCGCTGAGGCTCCAAAAATGCTCGGATCGCGACGAAACTCGACGAGCAAGTTAGAAATTATATAACTCAGCTTCCCGATGTAAACATTTCGGTTCTGACGCATATCCCAAAATCTAGCCGGTCAAACCTAACGGACGCAAAAAATAAAACGCCCAAACGGCATCGCGCCATCAACTTATGAACACGTAACGCCCTTCCGTCATTATGACGTCAGTAGGCAAAAGAATAATACCAGAAAATCCGGGGGCATTACAGCCACTCTCCCTAAAAGAAAGTTTCGTCCTGAAACTTGACGTACGAACAAAAAACATTATCGGGACAAAATAAATGGTGCAGGAAGAATAGAATCGCCTGAGATAATTAAATGAAGAGGTGCAGATGAGACTCCCGCATAGCTGATTCCAGCTCCCATGTCGCGCTCTCGATGTCATGATTTCGCCAGAGAACTTTTACCATGGGAAAGGATTTCCTCCGCAACACATGCTCTTGAGCCTCTAGAATACGGACAGGTTCCTCAACATAAGACAAATTGGATGAATCTGAGGCACCGAATCGAGGACTTGACGATTGCTGCGGACACACTTCCTCAACTGACTCACATGAAACACATCATGGACGCCAGGGAAGGTAGCAGGTAACTCCAATCTATAGGCAGACACTCTGTTGTGCTCAATGACCGGAAATGACCCAACATATCTGGGATCCAACTTGTGGTTCTTACCAAATATTTTAACGCCTGGCATCAGAGAGACCTTCAGAAAAATACTGTCCCCTACCCCAAACTCCAGATCTGCCCTTCTTTGGTTGGCATACTTTTTATACCACGCCTGAGCAACGTGGAGCTTCTCCCGAATATTAGTCACCGCCTCATCCATTTCCACCAAAGCTTCTGGACCTAACAACGGTCTCTCACCAACTTCGGCCCAAAACAAGGGGGCCCTGCAGTGCCTCCCATACAAAGCTTCAAAAGGGGGCATCTGTAGACTCTCTTGATAACTGTTATTATATGCAAACTCCATTAATCTCAAGCGCTGATCCCAAGCGCCACCATGATTCAGAATATAACAACTGATCATATCCTCCACGATCTGATTCACTCTCTCTGACCATTTGTCTGCGGATGATAAGCAGTAGAATACCGGAGGTCGGTGCCCAAAGCTCCATGCAAGCTCTGCCAGAAATGCGACAAATATCTTGAGTCCCTATCTGACACAATGTTTACAGGTACGCCATGCAATCTAATGACCTCATCCACATACAACTCTGCAATCTTCTCCATCAAATAACCGACCTTGAAGGGAACGAAATGGGCACACTTCGTCAACCGGTCCACTATGACCCAAACAGAATCATGTCCATGAGGGGACCTCAACAATCCGGTAATGAAATCCATCGAGATACTCTTCCATTTCCACATGGGAACTTCCAAAGGGGTCAATTTTAATCCAGGCCTGCCAAGATCGGCTTTCACACGCTTGCACGTGAAGCACTCCGATACAAATTTGGTGATGTCGTTCTTCATGTCTGACCACCACACGATTTGCTTCAGATATCTATACATCTTGGTGGAACCCGGGTGGTAAGCTACACTAGATCCGCGAGCTTCCTTGCAAATCATCACTCGAATATCTCCCACCGCCGGGATACAGAATCTACCTCTATATAAGAAGGTGCCAAGCTCTGTTGGAACACCCTATTACTAATTTGGGTCAGGATCACTATGTCTCTAGGAATCAATGCTTGACCTCCTGTATAGCTCAATAGGTCAATTAGAATTGAGTCTAAGGGTTAGAAGTCTAGGTTTGGAAGCTGCCCTCTAGACCAGGATTATCTATCTGGAGTCTAAGTCATATCGTCGAGCTCAGCACGACGATTCGTCGAACTCCGATCGACGATCGTCTAGCTCAACTTCGACAGATCGTCGAACTCCATTCAACGATTGTTGAGCTCAACGTCATTATATCGTCGAACTCCATTCGACGATCGGTGAGCTCAGGTCGACGATTTTGACTCTGCTTTGGATCTTTATCTCTGAGCTCAGTTCGACGATCTTTTAGCTCAGATCGACGATATTTTGCTGCTGTATATTTCTAGATCGCTGAGCTCAGCTCGACGATAGCAGAGCTCAGTTCAACGATTTCAGATAACTTCAAGGATGTTTCTAGATTCAAATTCAAATCAGTTAAGGAGTTATTCTGTAATTAATTCAGAGATTTCCTAGCCGTTTTCATTCATTTCTGGACCAAGTTTCAAGGGATTTTTTCAAGAATATTTCTATGGACTTTCCTCCAGAAGAGATTTTGCAATTAAGGATGCAATTAATGCAAGCCAACGACTATACTTGACAGAGAATGTTATTCTATTCTGCACCAGAGAATAAAAGATAGAATTTTTTTTGAGTCAAAGAGAGAATACAGAAAGAGATAGAGAGACACACACAGACAGATATTAGTAATCTTCAACAAAATATACTGTCTTAAAAGAATTCTCAAGAACACTCATCCAAGGAGATCAATCTTTTCAAAAATCTTCAGATCTCCCTAGTTTTCAAGTGTTCAAGGCCAACACCTTTCAAGACTCCAGACATCCAACATTTCAGTCATTGCTGAAATCATCTATTGTTGGAGTTCAATCTTTGAAGGCCTATCACCCTCAGCAAAGCCTTACTTCCTGAAGATCTCAAGGATTCAGGGGGAGCTTTGACATCAACAATCCACATAGTCTTCTCAGTTGTTTGAGAAAGAGAAGACTTCCATCACTCTCTCACCCCTCTCTGTAAAGGGTTTCTCAAACTTCCTTGAAAAGTTTGAGCTTGGTTTTTGAGCACCTTGTCAAAAGCTCATTGGTGGCAAGACACCTGATCAAAAAATCTAGTTTGGTTTTTGAGCACCTTATCAAAAGCTCATTGGTACCCAGGACACCTGATCAACTCATACTGCAGTGGATTCCTACCTAGGGTGGTAGAAGAGTGGATGTACCCAAGTTTAGGGGAACCAATATATTTCCTTGTGTCTTCTGGTTTTGCCTATCTTTATTTTTGTTTCTGGCCTTGATTATTCTGGGATTAGCTTTTGTTTAGCATAGTTCTGTGATTAGATTTTTAATTTCTTCCCTGCTCACTCTTATTACAACAATTGTTATAAAAAATTTCAAAGCACCATATACTCTATTCACCCCCTCTAGAGTATATCAGATCTAGCTGCACTTTCAATTGGTATCAGAGGCAGGTTGGTTAAACATACCATACCTGATTGGTTGTACAGGCTAACACCTGAACTCAAAGATTCCAAGTTAGATCTGCTTTCTTTTGTATTTTATTATTAGATTTTGCTTTCACAAATCATGGCCCAAAATAAAGATTATGCTAGCACCAGACCTCCAGTGTGCAATCTATCCAAGTTTGCACTTTGGAAAGCAAGGATTAGACTGTACATGAATTCTATTGACGAAGATATTTTTAACTCTATTTTGATAGTGTGTCCAAGACCCCCAGAGAACACAAGCACAAATGCTGTTCCACCTCCATCAGGAACATATGCTGATATCAAGAGATGGAAGGTAGCTGATGCTAAGGCTATGAACATCTTGGCCTAGACAATGTCTGATGGCATATTTCAAAAGATGGATGAATGCAATTCAACAAAGGAAATTTGGGACAAACTCTCAGAAATAGTCTCAGGCTCAGCTGATGAGAGAAAGGATAGGAGATCCCATCTCATCTCTTAATATGAGAATTTCAAAAAGAGAGAAACTGAGTCAGTGGGAGACATGTACAACAGGCTAAGTCTAATTGTCAGTGAACTCAGGACATTGGACAAAGAGATCTCACTAACTGAACTCAATGACAAGATCCTAATGTGCTTCCCCAGCACTTGGGATTCAGGAATCTGGCCAATCAAGGATGCCAGAAGTCTGAATGAGATCACCACTGAAGCTCTGTTGGGTAAGCTCAAATCTTATGAGCTACTCATCAAAAATAGAGAAGAAGAACAGAAGGCTGCCTCACCAGCCACAATAAAAGAGAAGACCATAGCCTTCAAGGCAACTGAAGATCAGGCTGAAGACAAAGCCACAGGCAATGATGAACTGCTCAGTCTGTTTGCCAAAAGGTTTTACAAGATGGCCAGAAAGGACTTCAGAAGGAAATCATACAAGGAACATGATAAGCCAAGGTATGACAAGTCCACTAATAATTATAATAAAGACATTATTTGCTTTGGTTGCAGGAAACCAGGGCACATAGTTCCTGACTGTCCAGAGAACAAGAACAAGGACAGAAGGGACAAGAAAGAAAGAAGAAAGGTGAAAGACTCCAAGAGGAATGGCAATAGCAAACCCTCATCAAGCAAAAACAAACATACAAGAAAGGGGTTTGTTGCTGAATCCTGGAGTGAGACTGAAGAGGAGTCAGAAGCCTCATCCAGCTCCAGTGATGATGAGGATGATGTAGAAGAAAAAGAGTTCTGCATGATGACAATCAATGCCTCACAGCATAATTCAGAAGAAGAAGAGTCAGAGTCAGATTCAGAGACTCAACCTGAAGAAGATCAGGTAATTAGCTCTTTTGATTTTAATTCAGAGGACTTTAAATCTGAATTTAAAGCACTGTGTTTAGACCTGCTAAAGTCTGAGAAAGAAATTATCTCTCTCAGAAATCAATTATCTGAACACAATACTTTAAAGTCAGAAAACCTCAAACTCTCTTAGGAGTTGGAGTGCTGTAGGGAGCAGATAGCTTCACTGAAGAGGGAGCTCTCTGAGGCCAAGAAGCTTGAAGAATCCCTTAATGGGAGAAGCATCAAGCTGATGGACATCACAAGCATAGTGAACTCCAGATTCAATAGTACACTGGGCTTGGGTGCTTCATCCAGCCAACCCATAGTTCTAACAACTCCAATTAAATTCATTTCTGACAAAGGAAAGGGAGTTGTAGAAGTTGCTAGGAAAAATTATAATCTGCCTCAGAAAACCAAGTCCCAGCAGAAATAGTCGAACGGAGCTCGACGATCGCCGAATGGAGCTCGACGATCGCCGAACGCAGATCGACGATCACAGGCAAAATCGTCGAACAAAGATTGACGATCTCAGCCAAAGTCGTCAAACGCAGGTCGACGATCTCAAATACCTGATCTCAGCCATAGTCGACCATCGAACGGAGCTCGATGATCTGACCCAAGATCGTCGAACGCAGCTCCAAGATCGTCGAACAGAGGTCAGAGCTCTGGAACCTTTTTCAAAGGCAAATCAAAATTGAATCCTAAGGGTCCTTCATCCCAAATCTTTAACCCTTATACTGAATGGATTATACCTCCAAGGAGATATCATCCTGAAGGATATAAGAGTCAATCTGGGATGTCTTTCATTTCAGAATTTAAAGGTTATCAACCTAGGCCCAAGGTAAACTGGGTCAAAAACAAATGAATTGTCTTATGTGCAGGTGAAGACCTATCCAACATCTAACCAGCAATGGTACTTGGATAGTGGGTGCTCTAAGCACATGACAGGGAACAAGGACAACCTCACTTCCTTTAGAGATAAGCTTAGACCCAAAGTTATCTTTGGTGACTCAAACTTTGGACAGACTAAAGGATATGGTGCAGTCCAGATTGGATCAGTAACTTTCAAGAAGGTAGCTTATGTGGAAGGACTAAAGTACAACCTAATTAGCATCAGTCAGCTGTGTGATGAAGGCTACCAGGTGAACTTCAGCAAAGCCTTATGCAAAATCAAGTCAGAGGACAACACAACTGTGTTGATAGGTAAAAGAAAAGGTAACATCTACCTAGTAGATTTTCTTTCAATTGATGTAGATATCTGCTTGTTCAATTCTGTCTGTAGACCAAATATTTTATGGCATAAGAGACTAGGACACCTAAACCTTAGAACTATTGCTAGGCTATCCAAGGACAACCTTGTTAGAGGACTACCTTCTGGCCCCTACAAGAAGGAAGGAATCTACAGGGCTTGTCAATTAGGCAAGCAAACTAAAAATAGCTTTAAGTCACTTAATAAGAGTGATTCACCTAGGATATTGTATCTGTTACACATGGACCTTTTTGGACCCATCACAGTACAAAGCCTAGGAGGGAAATCCTACACTTTAGTAGTTGTAGATGACTTCTCTAGATTCACTTGGGTGTTCTTTCTAAGGAAGACGTCTGATAACTTTAAGTGTCTGACAGAGTTTCTCAAATGTATACAGATTGAGTTCAATACTCATATTGCCCTGATCAGAAGTGATCATGGGACAGAGTTTGATTCTCTTCTTATGCAAGAGTTCTGTCAGAGTGAAGGGATCAGGCATACTTTCTCAGCTCCTAGAAATCCTCAACAAAATGGGGTAGCTGAAAGGAAAAATAGAACCCTTATTGAATCTGCCACTATATTGTTGTCAGATGCTCACCTTCCTCTATCCTTTTGGGCAGAGGCAGTGAACACCTCGAACTATATGCTGAATAGAAGTTTGATACATAAACTAAAGGGAAAGACTTCCTATGAATTACTCAAAGGGAAGAAACATAAAGTTGATTATTTTAGAGTCTTTGGTTGTATTTGCTACATTCATAATCAGGACAAGAAATATTTAGCAAAATTTCAAGCTAAAGCTGATGAAGGAGTGTTTCTGGGATACTCCATGATCAGCAAGGCTTTAGGGTCTATAATAAATCATCTTTAAAAATTGAGGAATCTGTTCATATATCATTTGATGAATCTAACATGTCTTTCAAGGAGAAGATCATTTCTTCTACCATAGAACCTTTGCAGGAACATTCTCTAGTTGAAGACTTGAACAAGTTACAGGTTACTCAAGAGGATGAAAGCAGTGGAGATGAAGAAAATGCTCAACATATTGAAGAACAACTTGAAGAGCCAGTTGTTGTACCACAAGAGAAAACAACAACACAGGTTGGTGAACAATCAACACCCCCTATTGATTTAGTAACATCAAGAGACCATCCAATTTCCCAAATAATTGGAGAAATCTCAGCTGGTGTGTAAACCAGAAATCAGGTCAACCAAAACCTGTTGCACACCTGCTTCCTATCTCAAATTGAACCTCAGTCCATTCAAGCTGCAGAGCAAGATCCACACTGGATCATTGCAATGCAAGAGGAGTTGCATCAATTTGAAAGATACAAAGTATGGGAACTAGTGCCAAAGCCTAAGAATCACTCCATTGTTGGAACGAAATGGGTATTCAGAAACAAATTGGATGATCAAGGAGTAATTATAAGGAACAAGGCAAGGCTAGTTGCTCAGGGATACTCTTAAGAAGAAGGAATAGACTACGACCAGACTTTTGCACCTGTTGCAAGATTGGAAGCCATCAGAATATTTCTAGCTTATGCAACACACAAAGGCTTCAAGTTATATCAGATAGACGTCAAAAGTGCATTTCTAAATGGAGACATCAAAGAGGAAGTTTATGTCAGACAACCTCCAGGTTTTATCTCTCCTACCTTTCCTGATTATGTTTTTCGATTGAATAAAGCATTATATGGTCTCAAGCAAGCTCCTAGAAGATGGTACGAGACCCTAACATGCTTTCTTTTGGAAAATGGTTTTATAAGGGGTAGAGTAAACCAAACTCTTTTTATTAGAACCCATAAGTCCCATACCCTACTAGTACAAATTTATGTAGACGATATTATTTTTGGTTCTACTGACTTCAAGTTCTGTAGAAGGTTTTCTAACCTGATGCATTCTAAATTTGAGATGAGTAGCATGGGTGAGCTATCCTTCTTCCTAGTATTGCAAGTCAAATAGCATGCTGAAGGCATCTTCATTTCTCAAACCAAGTATGCAAATGAATTGGTTAATAAATTTGGTATGTCTGAAGCATCTTGTATGAAAACACCCATGCCTACTAATGTTGTATTGGATGCTGATGAACATGGGAAACCTGTTGATCAGACAACATATAGAGCAATGATTGGATCTTTACTGTATCTTACAGCTAGTAGACGAGATATAATGTTTGCTACATGTATATGTGCTAGGTTCCAAGTAAGCCCTAGAGAGTCACAACTAACACTAGTAAAGAGGATTCTCAGGTATGTTAAAAGTTGTCCAAATCTAGGTCTCTGGTATCCAAAAGATTCAGCATTTGATTTAACTGGATTCTCTGATGCTGACTATGCTGGATGCAGAATTGACAGGAAAAGCACCAGTGGAACTTGTCAGTTCCTTGGTGACAGACTTGTCTCTTGGTTTTATAAGAAACAAACATCTGTGTCAACTTCAACTGCTGAAGCTGAATATATGGCTGCAGGCAGTTGTTGTTCACAAATCTTGTGGATCCAAAACCAACTCCTAGACTATGGTTACAACTTAGAGAAGTCTAAAATCTTTTGTGACAACACTAGTGCTATTTCTATAGCTCAAAATCCAGTCCTCCATAGTAGGACAAAACACATAGAGATTATGCATCATTTCTTAAGGGATAATGTTGAAAAGAATAAAATTGAACTACAGTATATCCCAACTGATTTACAAAGGGGCGATATTTTCACCAAGCCATTGGATGAAAAGAAAAACACCTTCTTCCTAAATCATTTAGGAATGTTAGATGGAGGAAGTCCTTAATAATATCCAAGATTTTGAAAGCGTAAAAATTGAATAAGACTAGGCAAACTTTCTGATTTTTTTTCTTAGTGTCTAGAGTTTTTCTGATCTCTGAACTGCGCTCGACGATTTTCCCTTAGATCGTCGAACAGAGATCGACGATTTCCAAAATCGTCGAACTGAGTTCAACGTCTCTCAGATATTATGAACTATCTCTTCCGGTCAACGATCGTTGAACGGCGGTCGACGATTCTGTTCTCTGAACGATCGTCGAACAGAGCTCGACGCTCTCCAATATCGTCGAACGGAGATCGACGATGTTGAAGACTCTTCAGATTCCTTTAGTAGCCTCGATCGTCGAACTGAGTTCAACGATCTTTCCAATTCTGCGTCGAACCCTAATATAAAATTCATTTTTCGCCGTCGTTCTCCTTTGCGCTTTCGATTTCTCTGCAAGAATTTTCTTTCCCTCCAAACAGTTCTACACTTGGTCGTTTTGTTTGTTGCATTATTGCAGGTACCCATTGCTGTGTCTGTTGCTGTTCTTGCTGCAATGAAGTTTGATGCTTGTTTTGATATTGACATGGAATCCTTCAGCACAACTGACCAGGCTTTTCAGGATATTTTGGGTTTATTCAAAGACCAGAACCTGACTGCCATTATGACCACAAGGATCAAGCTGGCATCTAATGAGATAATGGAATGGGTCTATACTGCCCGTAATCAAGACACCAACACCATTGTTGGGTCTATATCGGGAACTCAGGTACCCTTAACCCCAGCAATTTTAACAGAAGTTTTTGAGTTGAAGAGTGGTGAAGATTCTGCTGACTTATCTAGAGAAGTGTATTCTGAACTGCTTGCCAAAATGGGTCATTCAGAGGGAAACCCTAGCAAGCTCTTCAAAAGGAACCTTTCTGTAGAATACAAATTTATGGCAGATGTTGTTGGGAAAGTGCTGCTGGCTAAGCACTCTGCACATGATACAATTTCTAGGTATCAACTTTGCCTCATGGGAGCTCTTGTGGATAGGAAAAATCTGAATTGGGGAGAAGTGTTCTTTGACCTTATCAAAAAGAAGATCAACAAAAGTTTTGTGAACTTTGGAAGGATCATTGGGGTGTTTCTGCAGCACAGGTGCCCTGCTTTGCTGGTCTCCTCTGGAATCCACATCAATGCTTCCAAGAGACTGCCTTGTGCCCTCTTTGTAAAGTGGGACAGATAAATCAGCAAGCCCAGCAGGCCCTCCTCCAGCACTCCTTCAGGCACAAGGACTCTAAGAGTCACTTCTCCACAGGTCTCTACCCCTGTAGATGACCTGCCTGCTGTTGTTGCCTCTCCTCCTCCTCCAATTCCATCCTTTCCCATACCATCTACCTTTCTAGCTCCATCCACCATCATCATATCCAGTCCCTCTCAAACATCCACACCATCTCCAGTACCTACTCTTCCACCACCAGAAGACCACTTCCATCCATTATTCTCCTACCCTCCACCAGATGTCACTTCATCACCCTCCATTCCATCCTTCACCCTCATTAATGAATCCTTTATGGATGACTCACCTTCCTCTCCTCCTGAGCTACCCTCATCCTCCACTTCCTTTCAAGACCTTCTACACCAAATCATTTACCAACCCACTTTCACCCCATCTATCTCCATCCCACTGTCCTCCATTTCTACCTTACCAACACCTCACCCATCCCTTCCACCATTCACCAGCTCTCCACTACCCTCACCATCAGCTGCTCCTACATCTTCTACCTCTGCTCAAGTCACCCTTGAGCAAGTAGACATCTCAGCCCTTGCTGACAGGTTGTATGAGTTGCTTGCCCCCAGGCTCACTCTTCTGTTGGAGACCTCCTTGGCTCCACTACACCTGTCAGTGGCAGCTCTTTCTGCTAGGCTCTCATCCCTCTTCCCTCAGGCAGCCCCTACAGCAGGGTGCCTTGATCCAGACTTGTCTGAATCTAGGCAGGGGGAGATGCCGCATGAAGTGAGCCCTCATGCTGCTGCTGTTGCTGCTGCTGTCTTTGTAAGCCTGTCTGCTGCTACTGCTGCTGGTACTGCTGCTTCTTCTGCTTCTGCTCTTGCTGCTGTTGCTGTGCCTCAAGCACAAAGTCCTCCTACTGTAGTCCTTGCAATAGACCTCAGGTCTTTGCTATCAAATTTTGATCAGTTTTACTTTAGCTGTCTGCCAGAGGTCAATGCTGTCCAGCCTCCAGAGGATCTATCCAAGGCACTTGTGCCATTTTCTTGCTGTGACCCAAGCATTATAACCTCCTTTGTCAATTCAGTTTATGCTGCTGCTTCTTCTGAAGAAAGCATTGTTGTTGCTTCTGATATTGTTGCCCCTACTTCTGCTGAGATTTCTGTTATTACTGCTGATGAACAAATCTCCAAGGAAATTCTTATGTCAGAGGCACCTGATTTTGAGCCTTCTGCAGTTTCTGATGATATTCCTCCTGTTGATGCTGTTGTTAGTGAAGTTGCTACTGCTGTCACCTCTCTAGAGCCTTTAGTTGCTGCTGCTGCTGCTGTTACTGTTTCCACTCCAATTACAACACCTGAAATATCTGCTGCTATTATTGCTTCAACACCTGCTGCTACAACCTCTGCATCATTTGCTTTTGTACAGCTCAAGAAGGATCTGATGAAGAAAATTAATGCTATCTATGATGACCAGAGTTCTGAAAGTGATGAATTTAGAACAGACTCTGATGACTCTTCTGCTACCATTGCCAGGAAAAGAAAGGCAAGGAGCAAAGACATGAAGAGGGTACCTCCTGCCAAGGTTAAGGATAACAATGATATTCCATACTACATCCTTCATGACTGTCCTATTACTGAGCACTGGATGCAGTATTCTAAGAATCAGCTGAAAGCTATGAAAAAGAAGAGAAAATATGAAAAGTGTTCCTCACAGTTCCAACACTCTCATCCTCCTCCACCACCTCCTCCTGATGCAGGTGCGGGTGGAAGCTCTGCTGCTCAACCCCCAGCTAGAAGTCAGGCTCCCTATCAGCCTCATGCTAGATCTTATAATAGGGGAAGCCAATCCAGGGTTTCTCAATCAAGGAGAGGAGGATACATAGGAAATTAAAGAGATCTCCAAGTCTACTCCAAAGGGTACTCAAGGCAACACCCATATTCTAGGGGAGGACAAACTTCAACTGATACAACATCTGGTCCTTTCCCTTATAAGCTGAAAGAAATTGTGTTTGCTAGGCCTCCTCAAGACAATCCCTCTAACAGATATGAGCCTCTAGTACCTTTTGAGGATCCTGAAAACAATCCAGCTGCTTGGACTGCCAGATTAAAAGAACTAGCTGCACTGGATCAGATTAAAAAGGCTAGAGAGCAAGGAAAAGATTCATCCAACATTTCAACAATGTCTGAACAGAGACAGAAAGAGCTAGAAAGATATGCATCAAGTAAATTCTTTGATTCTGAAAGGTATATGGAATTACATCTTGAAGCAGTGGTTCCCAGGCTTAAACAGCAAACATCTTTAGGTGCAGCAGATGATACCAGATCAAAGAAGGAAGCCCTCAATCCCAACAGAGAGATTAAAATGGTTAAGGGCAAGGAAAAGAAATGATATTGTAAGGTGACATTCTCTGAGATTTCTGATTACTATCTGGATGCTAAATATCTCTGTGGTTCTGCATGTCTAGCTTGTGGTTTTTCTGTTTTGATGCTTGTATGTTGTTATTTAATTTTTCCAAAAGTTTGTAATTAGTAATCCTAACCCAAATAGGGGGAGATTGTTGGAACACCCTATTACTAATTTGGATCAGGATCACTATGTCTTTAGGAATCAATGCTTGACCTCCTGTATAGCTCAATAGGTCCATTAGAATTGAGTCTAAGGGTTAGAAGTCTAGGTTTGGAAGCTGCCCTCTAGACCAGGATTTTCTGTCTGGAGTCTAAGTCATATCGTTGAGCTCAGCACGACGATTTGTCGAACTCCGATCGACGATCGTCTCGCTCAACTTCGACAGATCGTCGAACTCCATTCGACGATCGCTGAGCTCAACTTCATTATATCGTCGAACTCCGTTCGACGATCGGTGAGCTCAGGTCGACGATTTTGACTCTGCTTTAGATCTTTATCTCTGAGCTCAGTTCGACGATCTTTCAGCTCAGATCGACGATATTTTGCTGCTTTATATTTCTAGATCGCTGAGCTCAGCTCGACGATAGCAGAGCTCAGTTCAACGATTTCAGATAACTTCAAGGATGTTTCTAGATTCAAATTCAAATCAGTTAAGGAGTTATTCTGCAATTAATTCAGAGATTTCCTAGTCGTTTTCATTCATTTTTAGACCAAGTTTCAAGGGATTTTTTCAAGGAATATTTCTATGAACTTTCCTCCAGAAGAGATTTTGCAATTAATGCAGGCCAACGACTATACTTGATAGAGAATGTTATTCTATTCTGCACCAGAGAATAAAAGATAGAATTTTTTTTGAGTCAAAGAGAGAATACAGAAAGAGATAGAGAGACACACACAGACAGATATCAGTAATCTTCAACAAAATATATTGTCTCAAAGAATTCTCAAGAACACTCATCCAAGGAGATCAATCTTTTCAAAAATCTTCAGATCTCCCTAGTTTTCAAGTGTTCAAGGTCAACACCTTTCAAGACTCCAGACATCCAACATTTCAATCATTGCTGAAATCATCTATTGCTGGAGTTCAATCTTTGAAGGCCTATCACCCTCAGCAAAGCTTTTCATCCTGAAGATCTCAAGGATTCAGGGGGAGCTTTGACATCAACAATCCACATAGTCTTCTCAGTTGTTTGAGAAAGAGAAGACTTCCATCACTCTCTCACACCCCTCTCTGTAAAGGGTTTCTCAAACTCCCTTCAAAAGTTTGAGCTTGGTTTTTGAGCACCTTATCAAAAGCTTATTGGTGGCAATACACCTGATCAAAAAATCTAGTTTGGTTTTTGAGCACCTTATCAAAAGCTCATTGGTGCCCAGGACACCTGATCAACTTATCCTGTAGTGGATTCCTACCTAGGGTGGTAGAAGAGTGGATGTACCCAAGTTTAGGGGAACCACTATATTTCCTTGTGTCTTCTGGTTTTTCCTATCTTTATTTTTGTTTCTAGCCTTGATTATTCTGTGATTAGCTTTTGTTTAGCATAGTTCTGTGATTAGATTTTTAATTGCTTCCCTGCTCACTCTTATTACAACAATTGTTGTAAAAAGTTTCAAAGCACCATATACTCTATTCACCCCCCTCTAGAGTATATCAGATCTAGCTGCACTTTCAAGCTCATCAATAGAGAAATCAGATAATTCTCCTTTCTTGGTCCTAGCTCGCAAGTGTTGCAAATTCGGGTCGTCCTTCTGATGCTACCTCATCAGAGAAATCCAAGAAGGCACCTCGGCTTCCAAGCCAGAGGGCTCGCCACGGCTCACCACCAAAATATCCATCAAAAGAAACTCCTCAACCAAGGTCTTGAACCGATAAATTAAACATTTGAGTCGTCTTCCTACTCAAAGCACCAGCCACCACATTAGACTTACCCGGATGATAGAGGATGTCCACTTCATAATCAGCCACATACTCCAGCCACCGACGCTGGCACAAATTCAGCTCCTTCTGTGTGAATACATACTTCAGACTTTTATGATCTGTATAAATCTTACACACAGCGCCATATAATAAATGCCTCCACAGCTTTAGGGCATAGATCACCGCCGCAAACTCCAATTCATGAGTAGGGTATTTCTTCTCATGAACCTTCAATTGCCTAGATCCATAGGCGATCACCTTCCCCTCTTGCATTAGAACACAACCAAGTCCAATGTGGGAAGCATCAACATACACCGCATACTCCACTCCCTCATTAGGCAGAATCAGAATTGTTGCAGCGCACAACCTTCTCTTCAACTCTTGGAAAGCCTCCTCACACTTATCACTCCAAATGAAGGCGGCATTCTTTTGCGTCAGACAAGTCATCGGAGCGGACAACATGGAGAAACCCTCCACAAATCTCCTATAGTATCCAGCCAAGCCCAAGAAACTTCTGATATCCTTTGGTGTAAAAGGTCTCTTCCAATCCATCACCGCTGAAATCTTGGCTGGATCAACAGAGATTCCATCCTTGCCTAGCACATGTCCTAAGAAGGGCACCCGAGGCAGCCAAAACTCGCACTTGATAAGCTTAGCATACAACTTATGCTCTCTCAGGACAGACAAAACCAATCGCAAAGGATGGGCATGCTCCTCATTGCTGTGAGAATAGACGAGGATGTCGTCGATGAAGACGGCCACAAAACGATCAAGAAAATCCTTGAACACACGGTTCATCAGATCCATGAACGCAGAAGGCGCGTTAGTCAAACCAAAGGACAATAGAGGAACTCAAAATGTCCATGCCGGGATCTAAAAGCTGTCAGAGGAATGTTTGACTCACGAACCCTCATCTGGTGGTAGCCTTAATGGAGATCAATCTTCAAGAACCTTATGAACCCACACACCTGGTCGAATAAATCCTCAATCCGCGACAACAGATATTTATTCTTGATAGTCACCTTGTTCAGCCCTCCATAATCGATACACAACCTCATGGAACTGTCCTTCTTTTTGACAAAGAGAACATGAGCGGCCCAAGGAGAAGTGCTCGGTCTAATGAATCCACACTCCAGCAGCTCATCCAACTGAACATGTAATTCTTCTAACTCACAAGGCACCATGCGGTACGGTGCCTTAGCAATGGGCCGTGTGTCTGGCTCGAGATCTATAGAAAAATCCACCTCTCTTTCGGGAGGGAGACCGAAAAGCTTATCAGGAAAAACATCAGGAAACTCTAGCACCACCGGGATGCCCTCCACGGCTGGCTCAACACGAGAAACTTCCACTGCACGGATAAAAACCAGGAAACCCTTACAACCAGATGCTAAAACTCGGCGGGCACGCATCGCAGAAATAATTGGAGAACTCTTTCGAGGAAGGACAAAAACACTCAATGGACGACTGTCGCCCAACTTGAAATCTAGCCGCTTCTCCTTGCACTTGATCACGACATCAAATTTGGACAACCAGTCCATTCTAAGAATCACATCGAAATCTGCCAAATCCAGCATCTTTAAATCTTCTAGAACTTGGACACCACCCAAAGAAATGGGGCACTCCTGTATACCCCGATCTGACATAACCTGCTCTGCAGATGGAAACTTAACAGACAAGGCGTCATCAAACCAATCAACAGGCCATCAGTGCATATCAACAAAACTCTGAGCGACAAATGAGTGAGAAGCTCCCGAATCAAATAGGACTCGCGTCCACTTATTCTTCATCTTAAATTCACCTAAGCAAGCATGCATCCCCATGTTGAAACCAGAATCCGGTCTCCTGTGGAGTTCGATCCTTGGGGAAGGGGTGGTCTCACGCCTACTTTTCTCCTGCAAGAAAAACAACAAAGAAGGCAAGAAGAAACGGACCCAAGGGCTCGGCAGGGAGGTCCCACCACAAACCCAGAAGATCTCAGAGCGCTTCCCCTCCTTAGCCAGAAGCCGAACTAAGGTACCCTCAGAAAGCACTCGAAGAATGGGGCAGGAGAGCACAGGGAAGAACCTGTCTTCTGGGGTACCCCTTGTGTCCTATTTATAGCTTTTGAAATCCGGACTGCCAATAACCAAAAGAACTGACCTGAAATTACCAGAAAACCATTGGTTGGGTCTGCCAACAGCCAAGCTTCGCTGTTTCGAAGGGCTATGGGCAGACCAGCGGGGGCAAAACAGTAAAAAGTACCTCATATATCCAGGCAAGCTGGGGAGTTTTGGCCACCTCAGCATGTTCTGCTCGCCTACTATTGCCGAGCTCCACTGTGAGGACGCGAGTTGTGTGTCGCTCGGCGAATGCCGAACTCGGGGTCGCCGATCGTCGATCTCTGGTCGACAGATGCCGAGCTCAGGCTCGCCCCCCTTTACTGTCGAACTCGCCCCCTTTACTGTCGAGCTCGCCGACTGTTCTCAGCCCGATTTGCCTGGCCCCTGGTGACCTTGCTCGCCGGACACGGGGTTGTACACAATCCTCGCTCTTTTCGAGCTTGTCAAAGCTCGGAAAGAAACATCCAACCCGAAGTGTGCGGCGAGAACTGGTTGGCTAGTTGGAGGGAATCTTCTGGTGGGGGCCACCTGCGGCTATATATATGTGCACCTGCCCAGCTGCCTGGCTCTTACCATTCCTTCTGCTGCTTTGCCAGTGAAAGAAAACTGTTGTCGACCTAAATTACCTAGAGGGGGGTGAATAGGTGGTTTGTGCGTCTTTTGCGGAATAAAAAAATAATTAGAGCACATCATAGAAATATCTACCAATATCATAGACGACACAAGATGTATAGTGGTTCGCCAACCTTGGGTACATCCACTTTCCCTCACCGATCTAGCAATCAACTAGACTCGGCTACTCCACTATCTCGGATCAAAAATCGATCCTACCCTCGGAACAAAGTTCCTACAAACTCGATCCACACAAAACGGATCTACACCTCGGAAGATAGCACTTCCTACAAACTCGGAGTGAAAGACTCATACACTCGGAGAAGATTTCTCCTACAAGATTAATAAAGTGTTTACAAGAATTCAAACAGTAAATCACCCAGATTTGAAAGAAACGGCCAGGATCTCTTCTTTTTAACTTTGAAGCACTTTCAGAAATCGGTGAAGAAGTTCTCGGCCTCGATCTGGATCTACTCGATTTTACAGAAATCGAGAGAGAATATGATCAGTGAAGTCGATCTCGATCTGTAACTTTTCTTCAGAATAATCCTCCGAAAGTATAAGCTTTTCCCGGAGAAGAAGGCGGCGGTGGCGGCTTCCGTTTCGCGAAAGTCAGAGAGGAGGCGGCTGAAGAATATTTCTCGAAAAAGAAATTACAGGAAGGCTTTGAGAATACTTAGGGTTTGTCATTTTCTAATAAGACCTTATATAGGGGAGACTAACGGTCATAATCGGTCATAATGATGTACACGTGGACCAATCATGTCGCGTGATTTGAAAAATCCCGTCAGAAAAATGACTTAGCAAAATTTCGGAAAGATTCAGCTAACTACATGAGTAAGTCAATAACTACTCGAGTAGTTGAATAACTACTCGAGTATATGATGGGAAACATACTCGGGTATGAATATAAAGACTACTCGAGTATATAGAAATCAACTACTCAAGTAAGTAGACAGAGCTACTCGAGTATGTGTAGAGACCTACTCGAGTATATCGAGGATCTACTCGAGTACTGGAAGAGCTACTTGAGTATAATACATAACCTACTCGAGTATAAGAAGTACTACTCGAGTGGAATACTTAGAAAAAAATTCTGAAGAGGTCTACTGGCAACTACTCGAGTAGTTGAACTAACTACTCGAGAGGAAGTAATCTACTCGAGTAGGTGAAAGTTCTACTCGAGTAAAAGACTTAGAAAAATTCTATAATAGTGAAATAGTAAGGTACACGGGTGACACATGAACTACTAGAGTAGGTAAAATGAACTACTCGAGTATGTTTCTATCTACTCGAGTATGTGAGTATACTTACTCGAGTATATGACTTGGAGAAATTTAGATGAGAAATCCCTATGGTACTCGGGTATAACGAGTAGTCTACTCGAGTGTATAAGCATGCTACTCGAGTATATGACTTGGTCTACTCGAGTAGGTGACTTAGCTACTCGAGTATATGACTATGTCTACTCGAGTACAAGGTTCCGTTACTCGAGTAACTTATACCCAGACTACTCGAGTAGGTGAAAGCTCTACTCGAGTAAAACACTTAGAAATTTTCTGATGTTGGAAAAACTGATTCTTCTAGAGTAGCCAACTTCCAATACCTTTCCCATAGTCCAATATCTTGAATATGAAGTGTATCTCAATAGAGAGACCACACATGAGTCAACACATTGGAATATGCAATGAGGGATTACATTGCACAGTTCCTGTGTTTGGTGACCCACTGTGAGCTGACATTGGCCTACACTTCCCAGTGAAACTCCTGCAAACATATAGCTCAAACCAAGCATCAAATACAACATAATTCATCTTAGTTCTAGGGTGACTTCATCAAATCTGGGTTCATGTGGATGAAATACCCAACAATCTCCCCCTATTTGTTGAAGTCAGAACCCTTTACACTAAGGTGAATTATGTTCATAAAAGAAACTAAGAAAGAAAATATGAGCAGGTAAGCAAAGGATAATGAAAAAGACAATTAGGCAGTAATGAAGAATTGTATATATATGTAAGTTTCCAAAAACATCAAGTCTATAATTTCTCATTTCAATTTCTCATCATCTTTTAGGTTTGGGCTTGAGATTGCTGCTTATCCATCTTTTCTTGCTGTCGCCATAGGTAGCTGAAAGGCTTAGGAAAATACTTAGGAGGCCTTGGAGGTGCAGCATGGTTATTTCTCCCAAATTCTTTGTCATGGATCTTTCTTTTCAGCATTGACTTCTCATATAACTCTCACTCTTGGGAACTGTAGTGCATGCTTCTGTTCTCATTATGATCCATGACCAGCCTGAGTGTGTCCAAGATGAGAGACTTTGAAGTTGGAGACCAGGCTTCATCATGTTCAGGGGCTTTGGAAGGAGCAGTCCTGCTAGCAGAGGGGCCTTCACCATATTTCCTTTTCTTCTTGTGGATTCTGATCTCTGGAGGGGCTTGAAGGAATATATCAGCAGGATCGTCTTCTTCCCAGCCTGGAACATAAGTGTCTGGAGGAGCAACTGAGTCTTCAGGCCTGAGAGAGAAGGTAGGTTGTTGAGGAATAGTTGGGGCAGTGACATCTGTGGCTAGAGGATTGAGATGATGGGGAATGATGTTTGGGTCAACTACAAGATCTAGCAAGATCTGATTGTGCATCCAGACAGCAGTGTCATAGGTGTGAAATTTGACACTCTGTATCTGGGCAAGCACGTCATCATGAATGGTCTTCACATGAGCTTGCCATTCATCTGTCTTCTGAGCAGTAGATTTCTCTACCTGTTCTTTGAGTTCTTTTATCAAACCCTCCCCCTTTTTGATTTCAACAGATACTTTCTCTATGGTGTCATCTTTGAAAATGCCAACTTCTTCACATATCTTCATCTTGTTGGCTTCAGTCCGCTTGTCTAGTTCTATCTGATTGTTGGCCAAGGTGATACCTTGTTACATAACACTGCCCACACTAGTGATAGTATGGTCAAGAGCTTTGCCACCAAGTTGGAACAGGTACTTGAGCTTGTCAGTGTTGTGCTGAATTTCAGCAAAACCTCTGCTCATCTCATTCTCAAGAGCAGTAACTTTGTCAGTGACCACCTTTAGAGAGGTGTCAAAATAGGTTCTCTGTTCTTGAAGAAGAAGTGCAATGCTTTGCAGCAGATCTGAGGAGTAGGAAACTGTAGCAGCAGCTGAGGGAGCAGCAGTAGGGATAGGAGGAATTACCCAAGGAGCTATTTATTCAATAAGCACTGAGCTGAGAGCTTTGGCGGTAGGAATGACAACATCCAATTCTTATGTATCATGGGGAATGGAGAAATCAGGGTTTCTGAGTGGGGCCTCAGCTCGCTCAGGAGAAGGCTCATCAGAAATAAAAATTGTGTCTGGCTTATCTGCTGGAGGAGTTGGAGAAGGTGTTGGAGTTCTGGCTGGAGAATGGGGAGGAGACTATGCTGGAGACAAGTCCTTGTGATGTTCAGGGGTTGGAGCTGGAGGAGACAGAGGAGTAGGGGGAAGCACATCTTCAGTAAGATCTGCAATCATGACATCTATGGCAACAGCTGTGGACAGAAGATTGTCTTGAGGTACTTGATCTGAGGAAGTGGCTGGACTCTTTGGAGTATGAGGTAGGGATGGAATCTTTAGCTGAGGAGAGGGTTGCCTGACTGGGCTAGAAGGAGCAGGCTCCCCCTCATTTGGTGAACCAGAGGAGCTGACCACATGATGAGGAGAGGGAGATGGAGTCATGTCCTCTACAGCTGGAACTACTGGGATTGCTGAAACCTGTGCAGCTTGAGCAGAGTTCTTGAGCTTGAGATCCCATCTCTGAATTGAAGAGATGGAGACCTTCTTCATATGGTGAAGTGGAGTCCCTTTAGAGAGATTGAAGACTTCAGGATTTGTTTCATGAAGGATCAGAGATATAATTCTTGCGTAGTTGGGGGATTTCATGGTGTCCTTTATCTTGTCCAAAATCAGCATACCAAATTGGTATCTCTTGCGGCACACAATGGCTTGTATTATATCGAAGAAGTATGAGGGAATGTCTCGGATGGAATGAGTCTTGCACAGTAGAATTTTGCCAACTATATCAACCAGAAATTTTCCTTCAGCGTTCATGTCTGACCTCTTAATGTACTGAGCTTCAGGAGAAATGCCACAGAAGAGTGTTGTCCTGTCAGAATCTTCATCAAACAGATCATCTTCTTCATCAACAATAGGTAAACGGAGAAGTTGAGAGACAGAGGTCTTGGTGAACTTTAGTTTCAATCCCTTTACTGTAGATTTGAGGACTTTGCCATTCCGTCGAACCTTGAGATTTCTGAAGAATTCTGCAACTTCGGGGAAGAGAACGCGACAGGGTTCTTGGAGGATGAAGGAGAGGCCGGCGGTGTCGAGAAGGATGAGGAGGTTGCGGAAATCGTCGGAAAGCTCTGCAATACCATCGGTGACTAGTTCGGAGCCGATGCCGATCTTGTGAGAAGTCACCATGGATGCGAATGACTGGAGGAGTTAAGAGAGGGTTCTGCAACAGCGGCGGAGGCGAGTCGGCAGGGTAGGCGAAGAGACAGAGGGTACTGGAGAGATAGAAATGATGTCGAGTAGGTTTGATGTTTCGGAATTTCGTATATATATATATATATATATAACTCTTAAATTTCTGCTAATTAATTTGAAGAAAGAGGCGGCATATAGCCTTGGGTGGCAAATAGAACAGTTTTGAAAATCTGGGAATCAGGACACGGGAGAGAGATAGAGGCTACTAGAGTAGGTAAAGGAGCTATTCGAGTAGGTCGACTGGAGTTACTCGAGTATGTGGAGAAAACTACTCGATTAGATAATGACTTACTCGAGTAGGTGAGAGACTTAATCGAGTAGGTATTGACTTACTCGAGTAGGTGAGAAACTTACTTGAGTAGGTCTTTAGATACTCGAGTAGGTCAGTACACATACTCGAGTAGGTTCATTCATATACTCGAGTATGTCTCATGCTTCTCGAGTTGAATTTTGAAAAAGTTGAGAAAGAATAGATTTTGACTAACCCTTTGCAATTACTTGCTTTTTAGTCATTCAGCCTTCTTTAGTCTTCTTTGCTGAGCATCCCAAGCTCTGTCTTGAAGAACGAGAACTTGGTCTCGTCCAGCGGCTTTGTGAAGGTATCTGCAACTTGCCTATCTGTAGGCACATATTGGAGATCTATGTCTCCATGCTCCACATGTTCCCAGATGAAGTGGTACCTTAGCTCAATGTGCTTTGTCCGGCTGTGAGAGACTGGATTGTTGGCTATTGCAATTGCACTAGAGGAGTCACAGTACAAGGGTATATCCTTGAACTGCAGGTTGTAGTCCTCGAACTGATTCTTTATCCATATCAACTGTGCGCAACAACTGCCTGCAGAGATATACTCTGACTCGGCCGTTGAGATTGCGACATAGTTTTGCTTCTTGCTACTCTAGGAAATTAGCCTTCTTCCGAAGAATTGGCAAGTCCCTGAGGTGCTTTTCCGGTCATCTTTGCTACCTGCAAAATCTGCATCTAAAAATCCAATTAGTTCGCTGTCATTACTTCTTGGGTACCATAAGCCAAGATTTGGTGTGCCTTTAAGGTATCTAAGAATCCGCTTTGCAACAGCGTAATGAGATTCCTTAGAGTTCAATTTAAATCTAGCACAGACACAGGTTGAGAACATTATGTCAGGACTACTGGAAGTAAGGTAGAGCAGGGATCCAATTATGCTTTTGTACTTGGTTTCATCAAAAGGTTTCCCTTTTTCATCCTTATCCAGAGACATAGTTGAGCCCATTGGAGTCCTCATAGAGGTTGCGTTCTCCATTCCGAATTTCTTAATTAGCTCTTTGGTGAATTTTGTCTGTGAGATAAAGATTCCATCTTCAGATTGTTTCACCTGAAGCCCTAAGAAATACTTCAGCTCGCCCATACTGCTCATTTCAAACTTCCCTTGCATAAGTTTTGAGAACTTTTTGCAGAGGTTGTTATCTGTGAAGCCAAAGATAATGTCGTCGACATAGATTTGTACTAGCAAAATCTTGCCTTTTATTTCCCTAAGAAATAATGTATTGTCTATCTTTCCCCTTGTGAACTTGTTCTCAGGTAGAAAGGTAGACATCGTTTCATACCAAGCTCGAGGAGCTTGTTTCAGACCATATAGGGCCTTGTGCAGAAAATAGACATGATCAGGAAAGTTAGGATCAACGAAACCTGAAGGTTGTTCCACATACACTTCCTCCTTTAAGTTACCATTCAGGAAGGCCGACTTCACATCCATCTGATAGACGGTGATGCCTTTGAAGGCAGCATATGCTAGGAACAACCGTATTGCCTCCAGCCTCGCCACTGGAGCATATGTCTGGTCGAAGTCAATTCATTCTTCTTGGCGATAGCCTTTGGCGACGAGTCTGGCCTTATTCTTTATGATAGTTCTGTCTTCATCCATCTTGTTCCTGTAGACCCATTTTGTTCCAATGATATTCTTTCCCTTGGGTCCTAGAACCAGCATCCACACATTACAGTGCTTGAACTGATTTAGCTCTTCTTCCATTGCCATTATCCATGATGTGTCTGAGTTTGCTTCCTCAAATTTCTTTGGTTCAACCTATGAGAGAAAACTCAAATGAAGATTCTCATTAGTTGTACCTCTCCGAGTTCTGACACCATCCCGGGGATTTCCTATGATCTGGTCCATGGGGTGATCCTTTAGATATCTGAGCTCTAGAGTCCTTGCATCTGGATTATCTTCAAGCACCGGAGTGATTTCTTCATCCTGGATAACTTCTTCATTTTGATCATCAGCCTCTCCAATAGGAGTGGGAGTGGTGATCTTAATGAACTTCTCACTTTTGTCTTCGGACGGATCATGCAAGCTAGTTTCTTTCAGCTTTTCACCTGCAACTTCCGTGAGCACACTAGACGGATTGTTTTGCAGCAAGCTCGTCTCATCAAATACAACATGTATCGATTCTTCCACCACCAGGGTTTTTCTATTGAAAATCCTGTATGCCATACTATGGCTACTATATCCCACAAAAATACCTTCAAAGCTCTTTTCGCTGAACTTGGTGGTATGATACTTGTCATTGTTAAGTACGAAGCTTTTGCAGCCAAAGATTCTAAAGTAAGAGACTGTTGGTTTTCTGCCTTTCAGAAGTTCATAAGATGTCTTATTATGGTCTTTGTTTATGAGTGCTCGATTTTGCACGTGGCATGCAGTGTTGACGGCCTCAGCCCAGAAGTACTCCGGTAGTGAAGCATCACTCAACATGGTCCTGCACGCCTCTATGAGTGTTCTGTTGCTTCTCTCAGCCACTCCATTTTGTTGTGGAGTACGAGGGGAGGAAAACTCATGAAAGATACCTAAGCTTTCACAGAATTCTGTCATGGCCCCAGATTTGAACTCTGTTCCGTTGTCACTTCTGATTTTGACTATGGAGCAGTTGTATTCATTTTGGACTTGCCTGAAAAAATTGGTGAGGATATCGAAGGTATCTGACTTGTGTTTCAGAAAGAACACCCACGCAATGCGCAAGTAGTCATCAACAATTACTAATGTATATTGCTTGCCTCCCAAACTTCTAATCTGTAGTGGACCAAACAAGTCCATGTGCAATAGATGGAGACATATGTTAGAGTCTTTGCCAACAGTGCTTTTAAAGGTAGCCCTTGTTTGCTTGCCTTTTACGCATGCATGACAAAGTCTGTCTTTGACGCATTTGACATTTGGGGCATCACGTACCAAGTTCATTGAAAATAGTTTATTAATGGTTTTGAAATTAATATGTGCTAGTCTCTTGTGCCATTGGTTACCAGGAGACGCACTATCTTTTGACAAAAGACACACTGGTGTGGAGGAGTTTATACAAATGAAATTTAAACAGAAAATATTCCAGCTTCGAGTGCCGGATAGAATCGTTTCCATATTGTCAACGGATTTTATCAAGCACTTTTCAGCATGGAACTCAACTATATATCCTTTATCGCAGAGTTGACTTATGCTAATGAGATTGTGTTCCAATCCTTCAACATAGGCCACATCCGAGAAGGATACATTGCCGTTGGTAATCATACCCTAGCCTTAAGTAATTCCACGGTCTGAACCTCCAAAGATGACCTTTGGTCCGTTCACGACTGGAGTAAAGTCTTGAATGAGGCTTCTTGTCCCGGTCATATGCCGAGAGCATCCACTGTCCAAGTACCAGATAGGCATTTTGTTGGCCTTTGGACATCCCTGCAATCACAATCAATTCGCCTTAGGAACCCAAACACGTTTGGGTCCTTGGTCTCGGGTTAGAGTGCTCCCCCTATGAGTGTTGTCATTATTAGCGGTCTTTCTCATATTGCTGATATGAGGGGTTGCAGCGTTTCTGGAATTGAACCAGCAATCTATGGCGAAGTGACCAACCTTGGCACAGCACAAACAGTCAAATCTGTTGTACCTTTGCCTCAAGATCTCCTGCTTGACCTTTTGGAACTTTGGTCTAGCAGGGATTGCATTTTTGGAGGAAGATGCCTCATGATGATGGTGATCACATGGCTTCTTCTCCTTTATGGGCTTCTCTACAACATGCTATGTCTTTGATGCCTTCTTGAACTTATGCCCATGATTGAAAGGGGCATAGCTCTGAAGAACAACTTCTTCATAAGGTGCCTTAAAGGCACTTCCGCCAAAGTTTCGGGGTCGAGTCCATCCTTGATTGCGGGACTTTGGCTCTACATAAGTAGGCCTAGCAAAGTGCCCGTATGATGAGTCAAAATCAAACTCATTTGTTGGAAAGATGACCTTTCTGAATGTGGTTTGATTTTGAGGGGCTTTTCCCTTTTCTTCGGCTGAGGCCTTTTTGGCGGCCTTATTTTTCCGTTGATTCTTGTTTCTCCTAGAGGATTTACTAGAAGCTTCTTCATGGCCTAGTCTAGCTCCCTTGGCCTTTGCTGAGAATTCAGCAACGAATGTAAGAACTGTTTTGGGCTTCGAGAAACTCTTAACGAGTTTTCTTTCAGCCGCAAGTTCGGCTTCCAATCCTTTGATGATATTCTCCTTCAGGTCAAGGTGCTCAAGAGCCTTGTTGTATTCTTCAATAGCATTATTGAAGTTTTCTTCGAGGGAGTCAGTCTTTGCGACTTTCTCTCTCAAGTTGCTCTCTTCGGCTTTTAGAGATTTGATCTCTTTAGCCTGAGTCTTCACGACTCGACGACATTTGTCGTAAGACATGATTAACTCCTTCTACTGGGCCATTAGTTTTGACTCATCGTCAGAAGAGCTACCCTCGCAATCATGTTCAGAGACTTCAGAATCTGAAAGAGGGGTATGAGAGTTTACCTTCCCAGTGAACTGGGGCTCCTGTTCATCATCTGTTTGAGACATTAGACCAAAGTAAGCTTCTTCTTCTTCGCTTGACTCAGATGAGTCGGAGTCGCTAAGAGTCTTCCACTTTTTGGCTATGAGGCTCTTCTCCTTCCTCTTCTTGTTGTATGAGGATTTCTTTTCTTCTCTTCTAACACTCTCCTTCTTCTTGTGAGGGCAGTCAGCAATGACGTGACCTGGCTTATTACAGCAATAACAAATGATGCCAGTTGAAATGTATTTGTTCTGTTTAGTGTTATACCTGTCGTGGCTGCTTGAGCCTTTTCTTTGTCGATCGTCATCGCGCCGCGATCTTCTGTGTGAGAAATCCTTGCTGAAAGATATAGTACCTAAACACCTAGAGGGGGGGTGAATAGGTGACCAAATTCTTTTTAACTTTTTATGGCAGCAATCAGTTCATAACACAGAATCTAATCTACTTTTGCACAGCAATCACATAGCATTCACAGCAATTCACAGCACACAGAAGACACACAGTTTTATAGTGGTTCCCCAAGATTTGGGTACATCCACTTTCCCCCTTCGCCTATCTAGCAGTGTACTACATTCGGCCAAACTTCTCCACTATCTCAGAACCCAAACTGGTTCCTACACCTCAGGCCCAAGGCCCTACAACTCAGCTTTTCCACAAAGCCTACCCTCAGCCACAAAGGCCTACACTCAGCCACAAAGGCCTACACTCAGCCACCAAGGCCTATACTCAGAGATTTCAATCTCCTACACTCAGGCTCTCAAGCCCTAC
This sequence comes from Platanthera guangdongensis, assembly GCA_039583875.1. Taxonomy (NCBI): domain Eukaryota; kingdom Viridiplantae; phylum Streptophyta; class Magnoliopsida; order Asparagales; family Orchidaceae; genus Platanthera; species Platanthera guangdongensis. The sequence goes on along the minus strand of CM077152.1, from coordinate 160,556,840 downwards.
ACTCAGCCTTTATAATTACAGGCTTACAAAAACTTAGATCCAAAGGATCCTACAAGATAAAAATGTTTATACAAATGTTAACTCAGCAACCAAAAGACAAGAGAGGGGAGTTGTGAGTTTCTTGATGAGTTCTTGGAAGAACTCAGCTGAAATCAATCTAACTTAGCTTTCTTCAAAGCTTCTTGAAAGTAGAACTCAATAAGATTGACTCCTTCTGCAGTTTATCGTTGATCTCTGCTTCTTAAGATCCAGAATATATCTGAACCCTTCTTTTCAGCCTAGTTCCAATGGCTGATTTCTTGGATGGAGCTCTCTCTCTCCAACTTCTTAGATCTGCACTTTATTCTTCAAGGAATAGCTAGATCTTATTTTTTAGATACTTGATCAATAATTTGAACAACTCTTTTTGTAGACTGTATAAGCCTATTTATAGGCCTTCTTCATGGTAACCGGCTGGTCCGGTCCATAACTGAATTCTGACATCTCTGACAGGTGCTGTAGACCGGCTGGAATGGCAGCTGTCAAGTCATCCAGTCAGTTCTTGAAAATTCTCTAACTGTCTGAAAGTGTCGAGACTTTCTGTCTTTAAGTGTCGACACTTATAGACCAAGTGTCGACACAAGTTGTGTAAGTGTCGACACAAGTCTACAAGGTGTCGACACAACTCCTTGTGTTGTAGATTCTATGTCTCGACACAGTTTCTTCTTCATGTGTCGACACTGAAATTGAGTGTCGACACAAGTACTTGATCTTCTGTAACTTGCTGAATTCTTCTAAGTGTCGACACATCTCCTTTGCGTCGACACATCCTCATGTGTTGAATCTGTTAAGTGTCGACACTGCTTCATGGTGTCGACACATAGTCTTCAGTGTTGATACTTACTGAGTGTCGACACAGCTCCTTGTGTCGACACTTGATTCTTCTGTTCAGACTTCAGCTGAGTGTCGACACATCCCCTTAGTGTCGATACTTGTACTTAGAATATTTTGTTGATCTTGCTGTTCTTTGCTAAGTGTCGAGTCTTCAGCTGAGTGTCGACACATACTATCTTGTGCCAACACTTTTTTTAAGTGCTGACACTTCTGTTGTGTGTCGACATATTGTTCTGGGTGTCGACACTTACTTCAAATGCTAACTCTTCTGTTGAGTGTCGACACATTGTTCTGAGTGTCGACACTTACGTCAAGTGCTGACTCTTCTGTTGTGTGTCGACACATTGTTCTGGGTGTCGACACTTATACTTAGTCTCTGCTGACTTTTGCTGAGTGTTGACACAACTCCAAGTATCGACACTTTCTGGTGTAGACACAGTTCTTCTAGGTGTCGACACTGCTGCTAAGTGTCGACACAACTTTACTGGGTGTCGACACAGCTCCTTGTGTCGACACTGCTTCTCTGCACTTTTATTCATTGAGTGTCGACACAGCTCCTTGTGTCGACACTTTCTATCTGGTGTCGACTCTGCATCCCTGGTGTCGACACAATGACTCCAAGTGTCGACACTGCTTGCCTGGGTGTCGACACAAGTCTTCTTAAGTGTCGACACTTTCCCTCTGGGTGTCGACACATGGACTTAGAAACTTTTTGCTTCAGTCCTGCAAATACTTAACCAGCACAAGTAACTCAAAAGACATCAAATACATTTTGATGTATATCATTGAGTTAGGTGAGGCTTCTTCAAATCAGGTACATTTAAACCAATGTACCCAACAATCTCCCCCTATTTGGAGAAGTCATAACCCTTAGTCAATGATATACACCATTCATAATTAAATTACAAAATGATGTAAAGCAGGATTATATACAGTAGGGTAAACATAAACATGTATCAATTTCACATGTATACAAATACATCATCATAGAACAAATATGAAATAGACATAGACATCATCACAGAACAAATATGAAATAGTTTTAACATATAGACATTGTTCTAATATCTGTCATATTCATTTCCAGAAGTTCACAAAATGTTTTACATCAAAAAGGTTACAAAGTAAACTTTAAGAAAATTCTAATTCTATTTCAGTTCTGGCTCCTTAATCACTATTCCTTTGCCAGCATGAACTTTAGCTTGGACAGGAGCATCAGCAACTTCAGCATCGGCAGGCTTCTTGCCTTTCAGATCTTTCTTCTTAAGCTCTTCTGCTTTAATCTTCTGCCTTTCAAAATAATGGTAAGGCTTAGGAAAGTACTTGCTAGGCTCCTGAGCAGTAGGAGGTAGCTTTCCCATCTTGGCCTTCCTTCTATATTGAACTATTGCCTCCTGTCTAGTTTCATGTTTTCTCCATTCAGCCTCAGAGAACCACTTGTTCCTGTCTTGAATGTTATCTTTGGCAGCTTTCCAGGCAGTCAATATAATGTTTCTTGAGGTAGGGCTCCAATGCTCAAAGTCTGGTCTCTGTTCAGCTTGTTCCATAAACCTCTTCTTAGACAATCTAGTCTCTTCTTTTTTCTGCAGTGCCTCTTGCATGGCTTCAGAAATAGGCTGAACAACTTTCTCAATAATAACATTATCCTTGCCCCCAGGTGGGTTATACATAGACTGTACATCAGCATGTATCATGTCAAAATCTGGAGGAGGATAGATGACTTGAGCCACTTCAGGTTGCTCTCCTCCTAGATATGCAGGGTGAATTCCAGATTCTGCCACATTATCATCATCACAAAGAGGAGGATAACCCAGTGTAGCTCTGATAGAATTTGATATCCATTTGGCATGATCAGAGCTTGCCTTGACTAACACTCTCTCCCCCTTTATGACTTCTCTTTCTATATGATCTCTCACATCATCTTTTTGGAATCTCACCTGATTATCCAAATAATTAACTCCATCTTTAGAGAAGGGTTTTAACCTTTGGAGTTTGTTAGTTATAGTCTTTTGAGATTCTTGAATGGCAGTTTTAAGAGCAGTGATTTCTTCTAGGAATACTTTGTCAAAATCTGCCTTTGCTATAGCTGGAGTCTGTCCTGCAGCAAGATTCTTTAGTTCTGTAACTATTGCATTGTGAGATGCAGTGAGGTTGTCATTCACTCTTATCTGATTTTCTAGAACATAACCTTGGTTCACAGCCATGTCATCCACTTGTGCTTTTATCTTCTCTTGGTGTGTAGCTAAGTACACCACTGCATTCCCCCCTTTGTGGAAGCAGTCTGTCATCTCCTTCTTGTTTTGGTTCATTTCAAATCTTATAGATTTTATGTCTTGGGCAAGATCAAACTGCAAAGATTTCTGCCCTACATCCACATAAGTCTCTAGGGCTTTTCTATGCTCTTCCAACTTGAGCTGCATTGCAACCATCAGATCACTATAGTCTATTGATGGTGCTGGATGAACTATAGATTGTGGAGCAACAGTTTGCAAAGCCTTCTTATAACTCTGGCTTTTTCTTCTAAACACTTGAAATTTCTTTTGCGTTGCCTTGGTAGCCTCCTCATCTTCAGATTCTGAGGAGCTATCAATTTCAACCCTCTCCTTAGGGCTTGGAGGCCTCTCAGTTTGCACATCTGGTGCCTTCTCAGTTTCTTTCCTGGCAGGAACTTCATGAATGTGCACTTGCTCCCCCTCAGCAGCAGCATTATCTCCTTCAGCAGCAGTAGTTTCTTTTTCAAAATCTTGTTGATCCAGATTTAAAAATAAATCTTCCATAGTATACTCTTGTGGTGAAGGAGCTGGAGAAATTTTGGGCTCTTTAACCACTGGATCAGGAACTATAGGAGCTGCAAAAGATGTGTCTTCCAAGACGCCATCTGTGACTTGGTTATCCAGCTGAGTTTGCTGATGAACATCAGACAAATCAGTATCTTCCATAGGAAAATCTAAAGTATTGAGTTCAGTGATTACCTCTAGGATAATGTTTGTTACTTGTTCACTTGCCAGTGTAGTGGGTTCATCTACAACTGGAAGCTCCCCCTGGCTTTGATCCTTGTATATGGGGCTAGCTTGAGGTAGCTCCCCCTGGATCTCATCATCATCTTGAGGAGCAGGAGATTTTACAGCAAGTCCTTCCTCATCCTCATCTGGTGTGAAGACAACTTGTTCTTCACTGTCTGAGCTGCTAGTGGACACTTGAGCCACTGGAGCAGTCTTCCTTTTCTTCTTTGGAGGAATTTCATTCTCAGAAGTAATCTTCTCAGGTGTTGGTATCTCTTTTGACAACACCCTGTCCCATCTGGAGAACAACCTCATGTCCATTTTTCTCATGTGGTTTATTTTACTTCCAGCAGCTTGTTGCATAACCTCTAGTATGGTACCAGCTAGGTATAGACTTATAATTCTGCCCAAGTTGGGCTTCTTCAGGCTTTCTTTAATCTTCTCAAAGACTACCATAGACCAGTCAGTGTGCAGAGAGAAGATTATCAGGGGTTGGCATCTCTTTAGACAACACCCTGTCCCATCTGGAGAATATCCTTAAATCCATCTTCCTCATATGGTTTATCTTACTCCCAGCAGCCTGACCCATAACTTCAGGTATTACACCAGCAAGGTAAAGACTTATGATCCTGCCCAGATTGGGCTTCTTCAAGCTTTCTTTGATTTTCTCAAACACTATAACAGACCAGTCAGTGTTCAAAGAGAAGATTATCCTTGTCATAATACTAAACATATAGGCAGACACTCTGTCATGCCCTCCTGGCTTGCTGAGTATGACTTTGCCAACAATCTCTGAAAGGAATTTTCCTTGATTGTTCATGCCCTTTCTAAGAAATACTTATCCAAGCTTCATCTTAGGATCCAGTCCACACTAGGTTAGAGCTTCCCTGGTCTTTGAAGCAGTAACCGCATCTTCCTCTTTAGTTCTTGGTAGCTGTAGAATCTTCCTCAGACTCTTAGGGGTTACCTTAACCTTTGCTCCATGAACTCTGGATTTGATTTTGTATCCAGATTCGTCCACCTTGGCTCCATTGAGGAATTCTAGTACCTCTTTCTTCCAGATTTTAGTAGGTTCAGAAACAAGATATTCTAATCCTAAATCGGCTACTAGGGTTACGACAGTCTGGATTTCTTGATCAGCATCATCAAAAGCATTGCGCACCAGCTCGTATCCTTCATTAACGTTCTCCTCTAGCTTAGGCTCCATTAGGGTTTGTAGAATTTATCTTAAGAGAAGAGAGGTGTCGACACGGAAGTTTGGTATCAAAACTTTGAAAGCGTGTCGACAAACTAAGACAAAACCCTATTTATACCTTTCTAATTTTGAAGATGAACAGACGGGACAGCTAACTTAAATTGTGTCGACACTGTCAATAAGTGTCGACATTGACTTATAATATCTCGACACATATGTGTCGACACAAGTTTATTCAACAGATATTATGTGTCGACACATGTTTATGTGTCGACACCACATAACTCGACACATAGTCGAGACTTTACTTAGAAAATTCTGAGTAAATACTAAGTGTCGACACCACATTGGATGTGTCGACACCTACATGTCATGTGTCGACACTAATATTCTGAAGTGTCGACACCAATTTCCTAGATGTGTCGACCCCTTTTTCCTGAAGTGTCGACACCACTATTCTGTGTCGACACATAGATTTCGGTGTGTCGTCACCTTTTTACTTAGCCATTTCCAATTCTGTAAACTTACTCTAAGCTTATCATTCCTAGTTCAATTTTAAATCTATTGAAATTAGCTTCTTCTAGGGGCTTAGTATACATATCAGCTACTTGATTATCAGTTTTAACATATTCAAGTAAAATATCTTCTCTTTCTACATGCTCCCTAAGAAAATGATATTTAATTTCAACATGTTTTGTTCTACTATGAGATACAGGATTATTAGCTATTGAAATAGCACTAGTAGAATCACAGAAGAGTGGAGTTCTACTTACCTGAATTCCATAGTCCTCAAGCTGATGTGGTATCCACAGAAGTTGAGCACAGCAACTTCCTGCAGCCACATACTCTGACTCTGTAGTGGAGATAGCCACACTTGTTTGCTTTTTGCTACTCCATGAAATTAGTCTCCCACCTAGGAATTGACAGGTTCCAGTAGTGCTTTTTCTATCTTCTTTGCATCCTGCAAAGTCTGCATCTGAATAACCTGTTATTTCAAAATCTCCATTCTTAGGGTACCAGAGGCCTAGATAGGGAGTGCCCTCTAGATATCTCAATATTCTTTTGACTGCTGTCAAATGAGACTCTTTAGGGCAGGCTTGATACCTTGCACAGACACATGTAGCATACATGATATCTGGTCTACTTGCAGTCAAGTATAATAGGGAGCCAACTATCCCTCTATACAAGGTTTCATCTACAGGTTTCCCTGCATCATCCTTGCTGAGAGACATACTTGACCCCATAGGAGTCTTCATGGTACTGGATGAATCCATACCATACTTTCTTATGAGTTCTAGGGTGAACTTGGACTGACATATGGATAAACCACTCTCAGTCTGTTTGACTTGGAGACCCAAGAAAAACTTCAGCTCTCCCATACTACTCATCTCAAATTGACCTTGCATAAGTTTTGCAAACTTTTTGCAAATGCTGCTTTCAGTAGACCCAAATATAATGTCATCTACATATATTTGGACTAGTATAACTTTGCCTCTAGATTCCCTAAGGAATAGAGTCTTATCTATTTCCCCCCTTGAGAACTTGTTCTCAATGAGGAAACTAGATAGGGTTTCATACCAAGCCCTAGGGGCTTGTTTTAACCCATATAAAGCTTTCCTAAGTCTATAGACATGATGAGGTAGAGTTGAATCAACAAAGCCTGATGGTTGTTCCACATAGACTTCCTCTTTAAGATTACCATTCAGAAATGCTGACTTGACATCCATTTGGTAAACCTTGAATCCTTGAAAGGTTGCATAGGCAAGAAACATCCTTATGGATTCCAGTCTGGCTACTGGAGCAAATGTTTGATCAAAGTCAATACCTTCTTCTTGCCTATATCCTTTAGCAACCAATCTTGCTTTATTCTTAATGATGACCCCTTGTTCATCCATCTTATTCCTGTAGATCCACTTGGTTCCTATTATATTGTGGTCTTTAGGTTTAGGAACAAGTTCAGACCTTGCACCTCTTGAACTGATTAAGCTCTTCTTGCATTGCTTCAGTCCATTGTGGATCTAGAATGGCTTCTTCAAACTTCTTTGGTTCAACTTGAGATAGAAAACTGGAGTAGATTGCTGCATTCAGATTTCTGCTCCTTGTTTGTACCCCTTGTCTTGGATCTCCAATAATCTGCTCTACTGGATGATCTCTAAGATGCCTGTTGGCTGGAGGCATCCTAACTTCTGGTAGAACCTCTTCAACATCTCCATCATGCTGTACTCCTTGAACTTCTTCAGCAATTGGTACATGTAGTTCTCCCCCTGGACAACAGCCACTGTCTTCTACTTGTTGTCTTGCAGTAGATTCTTCTTCTATAGCAAGCTTGTCCATCTTCTTTGTTAAACCTGTGGGGCTGCATACACTACTAGATAACTCATTGCTAATAAGTTTAGTCTCATTAAATACTACATGTACAAATTCTTCTACAACTTGTGTAGACAAGTTGTAGACTCTATAAGCCTTACTGTTGTTGCTGTACCCAACAAAAATTCCCTCTTGGGACTTGGCAACAAACTTAGTCAAGTAAGACTTCCCATTGTTAAGTATGAAGCATTTGCAACCAAAGATCCTGAAATAGGATAGTTTTGGTTTCCTGCCTTTCAAAACCTCATAGGGGGTCTTGTTGAGGCCTTTAGTGATGGTAGCCCTATTTATAACATGGCATGCAGTATTAACTGCTTCAGCCCAGAAATATTCTGGGCGTGATGTATCACTTAATAGGGTCCTACCAGCCTCTATCAAGGTCCTATTCTTCCTCTCAGCAATGCTATTTTGCTGAGGTGTTCTAGGTGAAGAGAATTCTTGAAATATCCCCAATTCTTCACATAGTTTTGTCATGCTATCAGACTGAAATCCAGTACCATGGTCACTTCTAATTTTGACCACTGTACTGTCTAGTTCATTCTGAATTTGCTTGCAAAAGCTATGGAAGACACTAGGTGTTTCAGATTTCTGTCTTAAGAAGAACACCCAGGAAAACCTTGAGTAGTCATCTACAACTACAAAGGTATAGACCTTCCTACCTAAGCTGTGAACTGGCATTGGACCAAAGAGATCCATATGCCAGAGGTATAAACACCTCACAACATCTTTGTTTTCTATGCTTCTAAAGGTGGATCTAGTCTGCTTGCCCTTTTGACAAGCTGGGCAAATACCATCTTTAACACACTTAACTTGAGGACCATTTCTCACTAACTCTTTGCTAAAGAGTTTGCTAATAGTCTTGTAGTTAAGATGGGCAAGCCTCTTGTGCCATTTGACACAATGAGAGACTGTCTCATCAGCTACAAGACACACTGGAGAACAATTGTTCTCAACCATAATGTCTAAGCAATAGACATTCCTTTTCCTATACCCAGTCAAAATGATCTCTTGATCAGTTGACCTCCTGATATGACAACCATTTTTAACAAATGAGATGTCATACCCTACATCACTTAATTGACTTATACTTATTAGGTTGTGTTTCAACCCTTTAACATAAGCCACTTAAGTAATGGTAACCAAGTTACTAGAAATGTTACCAAATCCTTTGATGATTCCTTTTTCAGAACCACCAAAGGTGACTTTTGGACCATCTTTTATTGGAATGTAGTCCCTTAGTAATCCTCTAGTTCCAGTCATATGTCTGGAACATCCACTGTCCAAGTACCATGTTGGGGTATGGCCACTTGGACTCACCTGCAAAACAGATTAATGAACCTTAGAACCCAAAGAATTCTTGGGTCCTTGGTACTTGTTAGTTTGCAACTTGACAAAGCTACCTGCAGGCTTTCCAACAGGTAGTTTGTTACTCACTTTGGCACTAGCATTGTGCCAACATTCCATTGCAAAATGACCAACCTTGCCACAGCACCAACATTCAAACTTATTATACCTTTGCTTAGGTACTGTATTTGCTGTCTTATCTACAGCTGACTTGTTGAGTGTTGGGGCTTTGCCCTTGGACTTGGACTTGGACTGCTCAGTCCTTGCAAGTTTAGTAAATCCCAGTCCAACTTCACCCTTGTGATGAACAAATTCATCAATTATGGGTAACACTAACTTAGGTTTAGAAAACCTAGCAACAAGCTCTCTCTCCTTCTAAAGATTAATCTCCAGACTCTTGATTTGATCATTTTTAAATGATATAGTACCCATCTGAATCACTGTTATATGCTTCAGCCTGGCTATCTCATTAAGCTTTTGATCAAATAACTTCTCAGAATCTGTTGCAGCAGCTTTGAGATCAGCAATTTCCTTTGCCTGACTTTTGGCTAGGGACTTGCTCTTCTTATAAGCTTGCAACAGCACTTTATATTCATCTATCAGCTGATGAATATCTTCCTCAGACTCAGATACACTCTCATCAGTAGATGATGATGAATCTGATTCTGTACTGGCACAAGAAACTGAACTTAAAGTTGAACTTTGTACCTTACTGGGTCCTGGCTGCTCCAGGATTTTATCATTTTCAGTCAATGCCATCAGTCCTTAGCACTGACAGTCTTCTTGCTCATATATAGAATCCATAATCTGCATGAACTCTTCTTCTTCTTCTTCAGCAAACAGCCCAATGTAAGCCTCAGCATCTGACTCAGTTTCTGAAGAAGAAATATCTGACAGAGTCTTCTCCTTTTTGGAAACAAAAGACTTCTCTTTCTTGCCTTTGAAATGAGTCTTCTTCCTGTCACCAGTCTCCTTTCTCTTTTCTGGACAATCTGCAACAACATGGCCTTGTTTATTGCAGCAATAACACACTATTTTTGAAACAGTTGCCTTGATAGACTTAGTCCTCTTCCTGTCTTTCTTTGAAGACTTTTTGTTCTGATAGAAGTCTTCTTTTCCTTGTGAAGTAGAAGGCTTTGTCCTCCACTGTTTCTTCTTCAAGAATTTCTGAAAATGTATAGTGAAGGCAGCAAAGTCTTCATCATTTTCACTGCTTTCAGACTTTGTGCTGATAGACTCATCTGACTCTGATTCAACAACCTTTGGAGGTGGAGTTGGTGACTTACCTCTGTACTTTCTGGGGGCTTCTGTCTTGAAAGCTACTGTTCTTTCCTTATGTTTATTTCTTGTTGATTTCTTCTCCTCTTTCCTTACTGTCAACTGCATTTCATATGACAACAATTTGTCAAACAGTGTAGGTGGAGGAATTTCTCCCAACTTAGCCATTTATCTAATGGCACAGATCTTTGTGTCCCAATCTTTAGTTAGGGACCTTAGAAACTTGTCATTTAGTTCATAATTACTGAACTCTCTTCCATAAGACATGAGTTCATTCACTATCCTATAGAACTTCTTATAGCACTCAGTTATGCTATCACCCTTTCCTTATCTAAAACTTTCATACTCTTGATTTAGCAAGGATTTTCTATCTTGCCTAAGTTCTTCAGAACCCTCCATATACATAATAAGAGTATCCCACATCTCTTTGGCTGTCTTACAGTATATTAGATTCTGAAAAGTTGCATCATCTATGACACTCACGATAATGTTTTGAGCCCTTTTGTCCATGGTGGCTAGGACAATCTCATCCTTTGTCATTTCAGAGAAATCCTTTGGTGTTCTCTTATTTGCATCTAGAACTGATATCTTTATGGGCACATATGGCCCCTCTTTTACTGTGATGTAAATCCTAGGGTCTGAGGCTTCCATAAACAGCCTTACCCTTTTCTTCCAGATCCCAAATATCTCTTTCCTACATATAGGTAATTTCATGAATCCCAATTCCTTGTGATTCTCAGAGGAACCCATGGTTCTTGATTTTCTTGAATCTGTAATTTGACTTAGACTGAATCTGCCAATCAGGATCTCCTCAGACTGTTAGTCCTTTTTGAGGAACCTCCCTCTAATACCACTTGAAAGATATATTACCTAAACACCTAGAGGGGGGGTGAATAGGTGACCAAATTCTTTTTAACTTTTTATGGCAGCAATCAGTTCATAACACAGAATCTAATCTACTTTTGCACAGTAATCACATAGCATTCACAGCAATTCACAGCATACAGAAAACACACAGTTTTATAGTGGTTCCCCAAGATTTGGGTACATCCACTTTCCCCCTTCGCCTATCTAGCAGTGTACTAGATTCGGCCAAACTTCTCCACTATCTCAGAACCCAAACTGGTTCCTACACCTCAGGCTCAAGGCCCTACAACTCAGCTTTTCCACAAAGCCTACCCTCAGCCACAAAGGCCTATACTCAGCCACCAAGGCCTACACTCAGCCACCAAGGCCTACACTCAGAGATTTCAATCTCCTACACTCAGGCTCTCAAGCCCTACACTCAGCCTTTATAATTACAGGCTTACAAAAACTCAGATCCAAAGGATCCTACAAGATAAAAATGTTTATACAAATGTTAACTCAGCAACCCAAAGACAAGAGAGGGGAGTTGTGAGTTTCTTGATGAGTTCTTGGAAGAACTCAGCTGAAATCAATCTGACTTAGCTTTCTTCAAAGCTTCTTGAAAGTAGAACTCAATAAGATTGACTCCTTCTGCAGTTGATCCTTGATCTCTGCTTCTTAAGATCCAGAATATATCTGAACCCTTCTTCTCAGCCTAGTTCCAATGGCTGATTTCTTGGATGGAGCTCTCTCTCTCCAACATCTTAGATCTGCACTTTATTCTTCAAGGAATAGCTAGATCTTCTTTTTTAGATACTTGATCAATAATTTGAACAGCTCTTTCTGTAGACTGTATAAGCCTATTTATAGGCCTTCTTCATGGTAACCGGCTGGTCCGGTCCATAACTGAATTCTGACATCTCTAACAGGTGCTGTAGACCGGCTGGAACGGCAGCTGTCAAGTCATCCAATCAGTTCTTGAAAATTCTCTAACTGTCTGAAAGTGTCGAGACTTTCTGTCTTTAAGTGTCGACACTTATAGACCAAGTGTCGACACAAGTTGTGTAAGTGTCGACACAAGTCTACAAGGTGTCGACACAACTCCTTATGTTGTAGATTCTATGTCTCAACACAGTTTCTTCTTCATGTGTCGACACTGAAATTGAGTGTCGACACAAGTACTTGATCTTCTATAACTTGTTGAATTCTTCTAAGTGTCGACACATCTCCTTTGTGTCGACACATCCTCATGTGTTGAATCTGTTAAGTGTCGACACTGCTTCTTGGTGTCGACACATAGTCTTCAGTGTTGATACTTGCTGAGTGTCAACACAGCTCCTTGTGTCGATACTTGATTCTTCTGTTGAGACTTCAGCTGAGTGTCGACACATCCCCTTAGTTTCGACACTTGTACTTAGAATATTTTGTTGATCTTGCTGTTCTTTGCTAAGTGTCGAGTCTTCAGCTGAGTGTCGACACATACTGTCTTGTGTCGACACTTTCTTTAAGTGCTGACTCTTCTGTTGTGTGTCGACACATTGTTCTGGGTATCGACACTTACTTCAAATGTTGACTCTTATGTTGAGTGTCGACACATTGTTCTGGGTGTCGACACTTACGTCAAGTGCTGACTCTTCTGTTGAGTGTCGACACATTGTTCTAGGTGTCGACACTTATACTTAGTCTCTGCTGACTTTTGCTGAGTGTCGACACAACTCCAAGTGTCGACACTTTCTGGTGTAGACACAGTTCTTCTAGGTGTCGACACTGCTGCTAAGTGTCGACACAGCTTTACTGGGTGTCGACACAGCTCCTTGTGTCGACACTGCTTCTCTGCACTTTTCTTCATTGAGTGTCGACACAGCTCCTTGTGTCGACACTTTCTATCTGGTGTCGACTCTGCATCCCTGGTGTCGACACAATGACTCCAAGTGTCGACACTGCTTGCCTGGGTGTTGACACAAGTCTTCTTAAGTGTCGACACTTTCCCTCTGGGTGTCGACACATGGACTTAGAAACTTTTTACTTTAGTCCTGCAAATACTTAACCTGCACAAGTAACTCAAAAGACATCAAATACATTTCGATGTATATCATTGAGTTGGGTGAGGCTTCTTCAAATCAGGTACATTTAAACCAATGTACCCAACACTTGCCTTTCCATTGTTTCTTTTTATTAAGAAACTTCTTGAATTGCCTTGAGATCAAGGAGAACTCTCCTTCAGATAGTTCAGAGCCTGAGGTGCTGGGCTCTAATGTTTCTTCTTCTTCATCAACTTCTGGAGCTGGAGCGGGGGAGGCAGCCTTAGTATTTCTGGAGGTGTCTGCCTTCAGTGCGACGGATTTCTCCTTTAGAGCAGACCTGTCCTTCTCTTCTTCAGCTTTTCTTGTATTGATTTGGAGTTCATAGGACATAAGCTTTCCAAAGAGATTTTGCGGGTCCGTTTCAGCTATCTTACCGAACTCCCTGATGGCACATACCTTGTTATCCCATTCCTTGGTTAGGGATCTCAAGAATTTGTCGTTCAGTTCTCCGTTTGTGAAGACACGACCATACACCCTTAGGCCATTTACAATCTTGAAGAAGTTATCAAAGGTGTCGGCAAATGTTTCCTTGTTCCCTTGTCGGAACGCTTCATATTTTTGATTGAGAAGGGATCTCCGATCATCCCTTACTTCTTCAGTCCCTTCCATCAAAGTGACTAAGGAGTGCCACATCTCCTTGGCTGATTGACAGTGAATCAAATTCTGCAGCATCGAGTCATCGACTGCACTTGATATGATGTTCTTAGCTTTCTTGTCGAGAGAGACAAGTGCAATCTCGTCTTTGTCGAGATCCATTAGCTTTTTGGGAACTTTCTTGGTAGGGTCGATAGTGGACATAGTCCTGGGAACGTAAGGACCTTCTTCAACGATCATGAAGATCCTTGGATCCACAGCTTCCATGAAAAATTTTATCTTTCTTTCCACATGGGAAAGTTATTCTTGTTGCACAGTGGGAGCTTGGCGAAATCTTTGCCCTTGTCCATTTTATGGTAGAATCTTACAGACAACAGATCTGGATCTGATCAAGGTGTTAACCTTTTGACGATCAACCTCCCTCTGATACCAATTGAAAGAAAATTGTTGTCGACCTAAATCACCTAGAGGGGGGTGAATAGGTGGTTTGTGCGTCTTTTGCGGAATAAAAAAATAATTAGAGCACAACACAGAAATATCTACCAATATCACAGAAGACACAAGATGTATAGTGGTTCCACAACCTTGGGTACATCCACCTTCCCTCACCGATCTAGCAATCAACTAGGCTCGGCTACTCCACTATCTCGGATCAAAAATCGATCCTACCCTCGGAACAAAGTTCCTACAAACTCGATCCTCACAAAACGGATCTACACCTCGGAAGATAGCACTTCCTACAAACTCGGAGTGAAAGACCCCTACACTCAGAGAAGATTTATCCTACAAGATTAATAAAGTGTTTACAAGAATTCAAACAGTAAATCACCCATGTTGGAACACCCTATTACTAATTTGGGTCAGGATCACTATGTCTCTAGGAACCTTTGCTTAACCTTCTGTATAGCTTAATAGGTCAATTAGAATTGAGTCTAAGGGTTAGAAGTCTAGGATTGGAAGCTGCCCTGAAGACCAAGTTTTTCTGTCTGGAGACTAAGTCTGATCGTCGAGCTCAGCACGACGATTCGTCGAACTCCGATCGACGATCGTCTAGCTCAACTTCGACAGATCGTCGAGCTCCACTCGACGATCACTGAGCTCAACTTCAATATATCGTCGAACTCCATTCGACGATCGGTGAGCTCAGATCGACGATTTTGACTCTGCACTGGATCTTTATCTCTGAGCTCAGTTCGACGATCTTTGAGCTCAGATCGACGATTATTTTGCTGCTTGAGTTTTCCAGTTCGCTGAGCTCAGCTCGACGATAGCAGAGCTCAGTTCGTCGATTTCAGTTAACTTCCAGAATTCAAATTCAAATCAGACAGGAGTTATTCTGCAATTAATTCAGAGATTTGCTAGCCGTTTTCATTTACTTCTGGACCAAGTTTCAAGGGATCTTTCAAGGAATAATTCTGTGGACTTTCCTCCAGAAGAGTTTTTGCAATTAAGGATGCAATCAATGCAGACCAACGGCTATCTTTGACAGAGAATGATATTCTATTCTGGAACAGAGAATAAAATAGAGGATGTTTTTTGAATCAATATCAACCAGAAGAAAGAACACACACAATATACAGAATACAGAAAGATACTCAAAAAGTTTTCTGTCAAAAAGAATTCTGAAGAACACTCATCAAAGAGATCAAGCTTTCAAAAATCTTCAGATCTCTTCAGCTCTCAAAGTGTTCAAGGCCAACATCATTTCAAGACTCCAGACACTCAACATTTCAGCTTGCTGAAATCATTTATTGCTGGAGTTCTATCTTTGAAGGCCTATCACCCTCAGCAAAGCTCTTCTTCCTGAAGATCTCAAGGACTCAGGGGGAGCTTTGACATCAATCCACTTAGTCTTCTCAGTTGGTTGAGAAATAGAAGACTGCCATAACTCTCTCACCCCCACGCTGTAAAGGGTTTTTCAAACTCCCTTCAAAAGTTTGAATCTAGTTTTTGAGCACCTTGTCAAAAGCTCATTGGTGGCAAGACACCTGATCAAAAAATCTGCTTTGATTTTTGAGCACCTTATCAAAAGCTCATTGGTGCCCAGGACACCTGATCAACTCATCCTGCAGTGGATTCCTACCTAGGGTGGTAGAAGAGTGGATGTACCCAAGTTTGGGGAACCACTATATTCCCTTGTGTCATCTGGTTTTGGCTTATTTTCTTTTTGTTTCTGGCCTTGATTTTTCTGTGCTTAGTATTTGCATAACTCAACACTGTGATTAGATTTGTTTTTGCTTCCCTGCTCACACATATTACAACAATTGTTGTAAAAGTTTGCAAAAGTTTTTAAAAGCACCATATACTCTATTCACCCCCCCTCTAGAGTATATCTGATCTAGTTGCTCTTTCAATTGGTATCAAAGACAGGTTGGTTAAACATACCATATCTGATTGGTTGCACAGGCTAACACCTGAACCTCAAGATCCCAAACTAGATCCTTTTTGTATTTTATCATTAGATTCTGTTTGCACAAATCATGGCCCAAAACAAAGATTATGCTAGCACCAGACCTCCAGTGTGCAATCTGTCAAAGTTTGCACTTTGGAAAGCAAGGATTAGACTTTACATGAATTCTATTGATGAAGATATATTTAATTCTGTTTTGACAGTGTGTCCAAGACCCCCAGAAAGTACAAGTACAAATGTTGTTCCACCTCCATCAGGAACAGATGCTGACATCAAAAAATGGAAAGTAGCTGATGCCAAGGCTATGAACATTTTAGCTCAAACAATGTCAGATGACATTTTTCAAAAGGTAGCTGAATGTAATTCAGCCAAGGAAATTTGGGATACACTCTCAGAAATAGTCTCAGGCTCAGCTGACGAGAGAAAGGACAGAAGATCCCATCTCATCACTCAATATGAGAACTTCAAGAAGGGAGAGACTGAGTCAGTGGGAGACATGTACAATAGACTGAGTCTAATTGTCAGTGAACTGAGGACATTAGAGAAAGAGATCTCTCTAACAGAACTTAATGACAAGATCCTAATGTGCTTCCCCAGTACTTGAGATTCAAGAATCTGGCCAATTAAAGATGCCAGAAGTTTGAATGAGATCACCACTGAAGCCTTGTTGGGTAAGCTCAAATCTTATGAGCTGCTCATCAAGAATAGAGAGGAAGAACAGAAGGTTGCTTCACCAGCCACAAGAAAGGAGAAGACCATAGCATTCAAGGCAACTGAGGATCTGCCTGAAGATAAAGCTACAGGCAATGATGAACTTCTCAGCTTGTTGGCCAAAAGATTTTACAAGATGGCCAGAAAGGACTTCAGAAGAAGATCATACAAGGAGCAGGACAAGCCAAGGTATGACAAGTCCACTGGTAATAATAAAGACATTATTTGCTTTGGTTGCAGGAAACCAGGGCACATAGTTCCTGACTATCCAGAGAACAAGAACAAGGACAGAAGGGACAGAAAAGAAAGAAGAAAGGAGAAAGACTCCAAAAGGAATGGCGATAGCAAACCTTCTTTAAGCAAAAATAAGCATACAAGGAAAGGGTTTGTTGCTGAATCCTGGAGTGAGACTGAAGAGGAGTCAGAAGCCTCTTCCAGCTCTAGTGATGATGAGGATGATGCAGAAGAAAAGGAGTTCTGCATGATGACAATCAATGCCTCACAGCACAATTCAGAGGAAGAGGAGTCAGAGTCAGACTCAGAGACTCAACCTGAAGAAGATCAGGTAATTGGTTCTTTTGATTTTACTTCAGAAGATTTTAAATCTGAATTTAAAGCACTGTGTTTAGACCTACTAAAGTCTGAGAAAGAGATTATCTCTCTCAGAAATCAATTATCTGAACACAATGTTTTAAAGTCAGACAATCTCAAACTCTCTCAGGAGTTGGAGAACTGTAGGGAACAAATAGCTTCACTGAAAAGTGAGCTCTCTGAGGCCAAGAAGCTTGAAGAATCCCTTAATGGGAGAAGCATCAAGCTGATGGACATCACAAGCACAGTGAACTCTAGATTCAACAGTACACTGGGCTTGGGTGCTTCATCCAGCCAACCTATAGTCCTAACAACTCCCATCAAGTTTATTTCTAACAAGGGAAAGGGAGTTGTAGAGGTTGCCAGGAAAAATTCTGATCTGCCTCAGAAAACTAAGTCCCAGCAAAAATCGTCGAACGGAGATCGACGATCGCCGAATGAAGATCGACGATCGCCGAACGCAGCTCGACGATCTCAGGAAATATCGTCGAACGCTGATCGACGATCTCAGCCAAAGTCGTCGAACGCAGGTCGACGATCACATATACCTGACCTCACCCATAGTCGACCGTCGAACGGAGCTCGACGATCTGACCCAAGATCGTTGAACTCAGCTCCAAGATCGTCGAACAAAGGTCAGAACTCTGGAAAATTTTTCAAAGGCAAATCAAAATTGAATTCTAAGGGTTTTTCATCCCAAACCTTTAACCCTTATACTGAATGGATTATACCTCCAAGGAGATATCATCCTGAAGGATATAAGAGTCAACCTGGGATGTCTTTCATTTCAGAATTTAGAGGTTATCAACCTAGGCCCAAGGTAAACTGGGTCAAAAACAAATGAATTGTTTTATGTGCAGGTGAAGACCTATCCAACATCTTACCAGCAATGGTATTTGGATAGTGGGTGCTCTAAGCACATGACAGGGAACAAGGACAACCTCGCTTCCTTTAGAGCCAAGCTTGGACCCAAAGTTATCTTTGGTGATTCCAACTTTGGACAAACTAAAGGATATGGTGCAGTCCAGATTGGTTCAGTAACCTTCAAAAAGGTAGCTTATGTGGAAGGACTGAAGCACAACCTAATCAGCATCAGTCAGCTATTTGATGAAAGCTACCAGGTGACCTTCAGCAAAACCTTATGCAGAATCAAGTCAGAGGACAACACAACTGTGCTGACAGGTAAAAGGAAAGGTAACATCTATCTAGTAGATTTTCTTTCAACTAATGTAGATATTTGCCTGTTTAACTCTGTCTGTAGACCAAATGTTTTATGACATAAGAGACTAGGACACCTAAACCTTAGAACTATTGCTAGGCTCTCCAAGGACAACCTTGTTAGAGGACTACCTTCTGGCCCCTACAAGAAGGAAGGACTCTGCAGGGCTTGTCAATTAGGCAAGCAAACTAAAAATAGTTTTAAGTCACTTAATAAGAGTGATTCACCTAGGATATTGTATCTGTTACACATGGATCTATTTGGACCCATCACAGTACAAAGCCTAGGAGGGAAATCCTACACTTTAGTAGTTGTAGATGACTTCTCTAGATACACTTGGGTGTTCTTTCTAAGGAAGAAGTCTGATAACTTTAAGTGTTTGACAGAGTTTCTCAAATGTATACAGATTGAGTTCAATACTCACATTGCCCAGATCAGAAGTGATCATGGGACAGAGTTTGATTCTCTTCTTATGCAAGAGTTCTGTCAGAGTGAAGGGATCAGGCATACTTTCTCAGCTACTAGAACTCCTCAACAAAATGGGGTAGCTGAAAGGAAAAATAGAACCCTTATTGAATCTGCCACTACATTGTTGTCAGATGCTCATCTACCTCTATCCTTTTGGGTAGAGGCAGTAAACACCTCCAACTATGTGCTGAACAGAAGTCTGATACATAAACTAAAGGGAAAGACTCCCTATGAATTACTCAAAGGGAAGAAACCTAAAGTTGACTATTTCAGAATTTTTGATTGTATTTGCTACATTCATAATAATGACAAGAAATATCTAGCAAAATTTCAAGTCAAAGCTGATGAAGGAGTGTTTCTGGGATACTCCATGATCAGCAAGGCCTATAGGGTCTATAATAAATCATCTTTGAAAATTGAGGAATCTGTTCATATCTCTTTTGATGAAACTAACATGTCTTTCAAGGAGAAGATTTCTTCTACCATACAACCTTTGCAGGAACACTCTCTAGCTGAAGATATGAACAAGTTACAGGTTGCTCAAGAAGAAGAAAGCAGTGAAGATGAAGGGAATGCTTCACCTATTGAAGCATAATCTGAAGAGCCAGTTGTTTTACCACAAGAGGAAACAAAAACACAGGTTGGTGAACAATTAACACCCCCTGTTGATTTAGTAACATCAGGAGACCATCCAATTTCCCAAATAATTGGAGAAATCTCAGCTGGTGTGCAAACCAGAAATCAGGTCAACCAAAACCTGTTGCACACCTGCTTCCTATCTCAAATTGAACCTCAGTCCATTCAAGATACAGAGCAAGATCCACATTGGATCATTGCAATGCAAGAGGAATTGCATCAATTTGAGAGGAACAAAGTATGGGAACTAGTGCCAAAGCCTAAGGATCATTCCATTGTTGGAACAAAATGGGTATTCAGAAACAAACTGGATGATCAAGGAGTAATAATAAGGAACAAGGCAAGGCTAGTTGCTCAGGGATATTCTCAAGAAGAAGGAATTGACTACGACCAGACTTTTGCACCTGTTGCAAGATTGGAAGCCATCAGGATATTTCTAGCTTATGCAGCTCACAAAGGTTTCAAGGTTTATCAGATGGATGTCAAAAGTGCTTTCTTAAATGGAGACATCAAAGAGGAAGTCTATGTCAGACAACCTCCAGGTTTTATCTCTCCAACTCTTCCTGATTATGTTTTTAGAATGAACAAAGCATTATATGGTCTCAAGCAAGCTCCTAGAGCATGGTATGAGACCCTAGCATGCTTTCTCTTGGAAAATGGTTTTATAAGGGGTAGAGTAGACCAAACTCTTTTTATTAGAACCCATAAGTCCCATACCCTACTAGTACAAATTTATGTAGACGATATCATTTTTGGTTCTACTGACTCAAAGTTATGCAGAAGGTTTTCTAACCTGATGCATTCTAAATTTGAGATGAGTAGCATGGGTGAGCTATCCTTCTTCCTAGGACTGCAAGTCAAACAACATGCTGAAGGCATCTTTATTTCTCATACCAAATATGCTAATGAAGTGGTTAAGAAATTTGGTATGTCTGAGGCATCTTGTATGAAAACACCCATGCCTACCAATACTGTATTGAATGCTGATGAACATGGGAAACCTGTTGATCAGACAACATATAGAGCAATGATTGGCTCTTTACTGTATCTTACAGCTAGTAGACCAGATATAATGTTTGCTACATGTATATGTGCTAGGTTCCAAGTAAGCCCTAGAGAGTCACACCTAACATTAGTAAAGAGGATTCTCAGGTATGTTAAAAGTTGTCCAAATCTAGGCCTCTGGTATCCAAAAGATTCAGCATTTGAGTTAACTGGATTCTCTGATGATGATTATGCTGGATGCAGAATTGACAGGAAAAGCACCAGTGGAACTTGTCAGTTCCTTGGTGATAGACTTGTCTCTTGGTTTTGTAAGAAACAAACATCTGTGTCAACTTCAACTGCTGAAGCTGAATATATGGCTGCAGGCAGTTGTTGTTCACAAATTTTGTGGATCCAAAACCAACTCCTAGACTATGGATACAACTTAGAGAAGTCTAAAATCTTTTGTGATAACACAAGTGCTATCTCCATAGCTCAAAATCCAGTCCTCCATAGTACGATAAAACACATAGAGATTAGGCATCATTTCTTAAGGGATAATGTTGAAAAACACAAAATTGAATTACAATATATCCCAACTGATTTACAAAGGGGAGATATTTTCACCAAGCCTTTGGATGAAAAGAAACACACCTTCTTCCTTAATCAGTTAGGAATGTTAGATGGAGGAAGCCTTAAATAATATCAAAGATTTTGAAAGCTTAAAAATTGACCAAGACTAGGCAAATATTCTGATTCTCCTTGGTATCTAGAATCTTTCTGATCTCTGAACTGCGCTCGACGATTTCCCCTAAGATCGTCAAACGGAGATCGACGATTTCCAAAAATCGTCGAACTGAGTTCAGCGCCTCTTAGATAGTATGAACTATCTCTTCCGGTCAACGATCGTCGAACGGCGCTCGACGATCTTGTTCTCTGCACGATCGTCGAACGGAGCTCGACGCTCTCCAATATCGTCGAACGGAGATCGACGATGTTGAAACCTCTTCAGATTCCTTTAGAAGCCTCGATCGTCGAACGGAGTTCAATGATCTTTCCAATTCTGCGTCGAACCCTAATATAAAACTCTTTTTTCGCCGTCGTTCTCTCTTGCGCTTTCGATTTCTCTGCAAGGATTTTCTTTCCCTCCAAATAGTTCTACGCTTGGTCGTTTTGTTTGTTGAATTTTTGCAGGTACAATGGCTGTGTCAGTTGCAGTTCTAGCCGCAATGAAGTTCGATGCTGGATTCGACATTGATATGGAATCTTTCAACACCACTGATCAAATTTTCCAAGATATACTGTACTTATTCAAGGATCAGAATCTGTCTGCCCTCATGACCACTAGAATCAAGCTTGCTTCAGATTGCGATAAAGGAATGGGTCTATACTGCTCATAATCAAGACAACTCCACAATAGTTGGGTCCATTGCTGGAACTCAGGTACCTTTAACCCCCACCATTCTAACAGAAGTTTTTGGACTAAGAAATGGAGATGATACTGCTGAATTATCTGGAGAGGAGTTTTCTGACATGCTTGCCAGGATGGGTCATCCAGAGGGAAACCCTAGCAAGTTATTCAAGAGGAACCTGTCTGTTGAATACAGGTTCCTAGCAGATGTGGTAGGGAAAGTGCTGCTGGCAAAGAACTCTGCTCATGATACAATATCCAGATACCAGCACTGCCTCATGGGAGCTCTGGTGGATAAGAAAAGTTTAAACTGGGGAGAGGTCTTCTTTGACCTAATCAAGAAGAAAATAAACAAAAGCTTTGTTAACTTTGGAAGGATTCTTGGAGTCTTCCTGCAAAACAGATGCCCTGCCTTGCTGATCTCCTCTGGAGTGCACATAAATGCCTCCAAGAGACTCACCTGTGCCCTCTTTGGCAAGTGGGATAGGCAAATCAGCAAGCCTAACAGGCCCTCCTCAAGTGCTCCTTCAGGCACCAGGACTCAAAGAGTCACTCCCCCACAGGTCTCTGCTGCTGTAGATGACCTGGCTGTTGCTGTTGCTGCCTCCTCTCCTCCTCCACTTCCAACCCTTCCTCTACCATCCACCATTCCAGCTCCATCCACCATTAACATCTCTAGCCCATCTCCAACATCAATTCCATCTCCAGAACCCATTCTGCCTCCACCAGTAAACCACTTCCACCCTCTGTTCTCATACCCTCCACCAGATGTCACCTCTTCTCCCTCCATTCCATCCTTCACCCTCCTGGATGACTCCTATATGGATGATTCCCCATCCTCTCCTCCAGAGTTACCCTCCTCCTCAACTTCATTCCAAGATCTCCTCCACCATATCATTGACCAACCAACTTTCACCCCATCCATATCCATCCCCTTGTCCTCCATTTCCACCATCCCAACACCTGAGCCATCCATTCCACTCTCCAGCCCTCCACTTCCAGCATCCTCAGCTATCCCTATTCCATCTACCTCTGCTCCTGTTGTTGATCAAGTAGACCTCTCAGCCCTAGCTAACAAGTTGTATGAGCTAATTGCCCCCAGGCTCTCTCTACTCTTGGAGACCTCATTGGCTCCTCTACACTTGTCAGTGGCAGCCCTCTCTGCCAGGCTTTCCTCCCTCCTTCCTCAGGCCGCACCACCAGCAGTTTGCCTTGATACAGATGTATCTGCATCTAGGCAGGGGGAGATGCCATATGAAGGAAGCTTTCATGCTGTTGCTGCTGCTGTTTCTGCTCCTACTGCTGATGCTGATGTTTCTGTGTCTGCTGCCCCTTTTGCTACTGTTGCTGTGCCTCCAGAATGTCAGGCTCCTACTTCAGTTCTTGCAATAGACCTAAGGTCTTTGCTTTCTGCCTTTGATCCTGCCTTCTTCAGCTATCTCCCAGAGGTTAATGCTGTCCAACCCCCAGAAGATTTGTCCAAGGCACTGGTGCCTGTCTCTTGCTGTGACCCTAACATTATCTCTGTATTTGTACATTCAGTGATTGCTGCTACTGAAGTTGCTGCTGCTGCTGTTGATAAAGAAAACACTGACTTTGCTTCTGAAACTGTTGATACTGCTGAGATTGTTCACACTGCTGCTGAAATCCCAATTGCTTCTGATGAGCCAAGTTCCAAGGATCTGTCTAATGACAGAGGCCACTGTGTTTGAGCCTGCTGCAGATTCTGATGATGTTACTGCTACTGTCACTACTCCAGCATCTGTTGATCCATTTGTTGCTCCATCTGCTGCTCCATCTGTTGCTCCATCTACTGCCCCATCTGCTGTTGTCCCTGCTGCTGCTACTTCTGCTTCTGCCTCATCTTCTGCTTTTCAACTGAAGAAAGACTTGATGAAGAGAATTGATACTCTATATGATGACCAGAGTTCTGAATCTGATGAGTTCAAGACAGACTCTGATGACTCTTCTGCCACTATTGTAAGGAAAAGGAAAGCTATGAGCAAGGCAATGAAAAGGGTTCCTCCTGCAAAAGTCAAGGATGATAATGATATTCCATATTACATTCTACATAACTGCCCAATCACAGAACATTGGATGCAATATTATAAAAATCAGCTGAAAGCAATGAAGAAGAAGAGAAAGTATGAAAAGGGCTCCTCCCAGTTCCAGCACCCTCATCCTCCTCCACCACCTCCTCCTGATGCAGGTGCAGGTGGCAGCTCTGCAAGTCAAGCCCCAGCTAGAAGCCAGGCTCCCTATGGCAGATCCTACCTAAGGGAAAGCCAGTCTAGGGGTTCTTATTCCAGGAGAGGAGGATACAGGGGTAATCAATGAGATTTTCAAGTTTATTCCAAAGGGTATTCCAGGCAGCACCCATACTCCAGGGGAGGACATGGTTCTTCTGATACATCATCAGGTCCTTTCCCCTACAAGCTAAAAGAAAATGTGTCTGTCAGGCCTCCTCAAGATAATCCTTCCAACAGGTATGAACCACCTGTACCTTTTGAGGACCCTGAGAATAATCCATCTGCTTGGACTGCTAGGATGAAGGAACTGGCTGCACTAGATCAGATCAAGAAGGCCAGAGAGCAAGGCTTAGACTCTTCAAATATTTCTACAATGTCAGAGCAAAGACAAAAGGAACTAGAGAAATATGCTTCCAGCAAATTCTTTGATGCTGAGAGATATATGGAGTTGCATCCTGCTGCTGTGGTTCCCAGGACTTCAAAGCAAACCTATTTGGGTGCAGCAGATGACACCAGGTCCAACAAGGAAGATCTAAATCCAAACAGAGAAATCAAACTTGTCAAAGGCAAAGAGAAGAAATGACAGTGTAAGGTGACAATTTCTGTGAATTCTGAGTGCTATCTGGATGATATATACATATATATATATCCCTCTGTGATGTTTCTGCAATGTCTAGCTGTTGTTTTTATGCTTTTTTGATTGTATGTTGTTATTTGAATTTTCCAAAGTCTGTAAATAGTAATCCTAACCCAAATAGGGAGAGATTGTTGGAACACCCTATTACTAATTTGGGTCAGGATCACTATGTCTCTAGGAACCTTTGCTTGACCTTCTGTATATCTTAATAGGTCAATTAGAATTGAGTCTAAGGGTTAGAAGTCTAGGATTGGAAGCTGCCCTGAAGACGAAGTTTTTCTGTCTGGAGACTAAGTCTGATCGTCGAGCTCAGCACGACGATTCGTCGAACTCCGATCGACGATCGTCTAGCTCAACTTCGACAGATCGTCGAGCTCCACTCGACGATCGCTGAGCTCAACTTCATAATATCGTCGAACTCCATTCGACGATCGGTGAGCTCAGGTCGACGATTTTGAATCTGCACTGGATCTTTATCTCTGAGCTCAGTTCGACGATCTTTGAGCTCAGATCGACGATTATTTTGCTGCTTGAGTTTTCCAGTTCGCTGAGCTCAGCTCGACGATAGCAGAGCTCAGTTCGTCGATTTCAGTTAACTTCCAGAATTCAAATTCAAATCAGACAGGAGTTATTCTGCAATTAATTCAGAGATTTGCTAGCCGTTTTCATTTACTTCTGGACCAAGTTTCAAGGGATCTTTCAAGGAATAATTCTATGGACTTTCCTCCAGAAGAGTTTTTGCAATTAAGGATGCAATCAATGCAGACCAACGACTATTTTTGACAGAGAATGATATTCTATTCTAGAACAGAGAATAAAATAGAGGATGTTTTTTGAATCAATATCAACCAGAAGAAAGAACACACACAATATACAGAATACAGAAAGATACTCAAAACGTTTTCTGTAAAAAAGAATTCTGAAGTACACTCATCAAAGAGATCAAGCTTTCAAAAATCTTCAGATCTCTTCAGCTCTCAAAGTGTTCAAGGCCAACATCATTTAAAGACTCCAGACACTCAACATTTCAGCTTGCTGAAATCATTTATTGCTGGAGTTCTATCTTTGAAGGCCTATCACCCTCAGCAAAGCTCTTCTTCCTGAAGATCTCAAGGACTCAGGGGGAGCTTTGACATCAATCCACTTAGTCTTCTCAGTTGGTTGAGAAAGAGAAGACTGCCATAACTCTCTCACCCCCACTCTGTAAAGGGTTTTTCAAACTCCCTTCAAAAGTTTGAATCTGGTTTTTGAGCACCTTGTCAAAAGCTCATTGGTGGCAAGACACCTGATCAAAAAATCTGCTTTGGTTTTTGAGCACCTTATCAAAAGCTCATTGGTGCCCAGGACACCTGATCAACTCATCCTGCAGTGGATTCCTACCTAGTGTGGTAGAAGAGTGGATGTACCCAAGTTTGGGGAACCACTATATTCCCTTGTGTCATATGGTTTTGGCTTGTTTTCTTTTTGTTTCTGGCCTTGATTTTTCTGTGCTTAGTATTTGCATAGCTCAGCACTGTGATTAGATTTGTTTCTGCTTCCCTGCTCACACATATTACAACAATTGTTGTAAAAGTTTGCAAAAGTTTTTAAAAGCACTATATACTCTATTCACCCCCCCTCTAGAGTATATCTGATCTAGTTGCTCTTTCAACCCACATATGAAAGAAACGGCCAGGATCTCTTCTTTTTAACTTTGAAGCACTTTCAGAAATCGGTGAAGAAGTTCTCGGCCTCGATCTGGATCTACTCGTTTTTACAGAAATCGAGAGAGAATATGATCAGTGAAGTCGATCTCGATCTGTAACTTTTCTTCAGAATAATCCTCTGAAAGTAGAAGCTTTGCCCGGAGAAGAAGGCGGCAGTGGCGGCTTTCGTTTCGAGAAAGTCAGAGAGGAGGCGGCTGAAGAATATTTCTCGAAAAAGAAATTACAGGAAGGCTTTAAGAATACTTAGGGTTTGTCATTTTCTCATAAGACCTTATATAGGAGAGACTAACGGTCATAATCGGTCATAATGATGTACACGTGGACCAATCATGTCGCGTGATTTGAAAAATCCCGTCAGAAAAATGACTTAGCAAAATTTCGGAAAGATTCAGCCAACTACACGAGTAAGTGAATAACTACTCGAGTAGTTGAATAACTACTCGAGTATATGATGGGAAATATACTCGGGTATGAATATAAAGACTACTCGAGTATATAGAAATCAACTACTCGAGTAAGTAGACAGAGCTACTCGAGTATGTGTCGAGACCTACTCGAGTATATCGAGGATCTACTCGAGTACTGGAAGATCTACTCGAGTATAATACATAACCTACTCGAGTACAAGAAGTACTACTCAAGTGGAATACTTAGAAAAAAATTCTGAAGAGGTCTGCTGGCAACTACTCGAGTAGTTGAACTAACTACTCAAGAGGAAGTAATCTACTCGAGTAGGTGAAAGTTCTACTCGAGTAAAAGACTTAGAAAAATTCTGGAGTAGTGAAATAGCAAGGTACACGGGTGACACATGAACTACTCGAGTAGGTAAAATGAACTACTCGAGTATGTTTCTATCTACTCGAGTATGTGAGTATACTTACTCGAGTATATGACTTGGAGAAATTTAGATGAGAAATCCCTATGGTACTCGGGTATAACGAGTAGTCTACTCGAGTATATAAGCATGCTACTCGAGTATATAACTTGGTCTACTGAGTAGGTGACTTAGCTACTCGAGTATATGACTATGTCTACTCGAGTACAAGGATTCTTTACTCGAGTAACTTATACCAAGACTACTCGAGTAGGTGAAAGCTCTACTCGAGTAAAACACTTAGAAATTTTCTGATGTTGGAAAAACAGATTCTTATAGAGTAGCTAACTTCCAATATCTTTCCCATAGTCCAATAGCTTGAATATGAAGTGTATCCCAATAGAGAGAACACACATGAGTCAACACCTTGGAATATGCAATGAGGGATTAAATTGCACAGTTCCTATGTTTGGTGACCCACTGTGAGCTGACATTGGCCTACACTTCCCAGTGAAACTCCTGCAAACATATAGCTCAAACCAAGCATCAAATACAGCTTAATTCAACTTAGTTCCAGGGTGACTTCATCAAATCTGGGTTCATGTGGATGAAATACCCAACAGCCAGGATGCCTCTTCCTAAGGAGATCCAAGAGCGCATAGACCGAGCCCGCCAGGCCTCCGCGGCTCGCGTTGCCGCTCTGACAGCGGTCCCCGCGAAAGCTCCCCAAACCGATTCTGCCGAGCCCAGTTCCAAGAAGTCAAAGCCATTCCCTGAAGCGGCTGAGCCCATTTTCAATGACCCGAGGGCCACCCTGGCTTGCGAGACCGACTCTTCCACCCGAACTATTCTGGAGAAGGATATGGAGGTCGTCGTGGTCGGCGATGACCTTGACGGCCAACCAGATGGCGAGGGCGTCGTGTCGCGGGACCCCACACCGCGAGGTGAGGCCACGCTCGCCACCTCGCGATTCTCGGCACCGGACAGCCATCCCCGGGATCCGCCGCTTCTCTTTGGGATCCTGCCTGTGAGCTCGCAGAGACCGAATTCGCCTGTGGGCTCCCCCCCGCCTCGCCAAATTGACGCGGCCGCGGGGGAGGGTCTAGGGACCATTCCCACCCCGGGGTTCGAGCTCATCTCGCCGGGGGCTCGTGGCCCAGGTCTCGGGAAGGATCCGAGGTTAATTCCTCCCCGCATCTCCTTTGAACCGTAGAGCTCTTCAGGTCAGCCTTGCTTGACCCTGTGCTTCATAAGTTTTTGCTCTCTTCGCTGATACCTGTCTTTGCAGTTCTTCCCAGTCAATCGGCTGCCGAGGAATCCTCGCGGGCAGCCCACTACTCTCCCTTCCATCCCCTGAGCTCGCTGGACTCTTACCTGGGTCCTGATGTGGATCAAGACGAGTTGATGAGGAAGGAGGTCAAGCTCCTCAAAAAGCTGGTGTGCGGACTGCGCGAGGTGCAGGGGGTCAACGAGACACTACAGCGCGACTACGCGCGTTTTGCTGACGAGGTTCGCCGCGGCCAAGCTGGCGAGCTGATGCCCCCTCCCGGCTCCTGGACGAGATAGACGATGGTCTCTCGGTTGTGCAGAGGAATTTCGGAAGGATTTGCTTGCTGCTCCGCGCGCGGCAGCCTGGGGGGCGGGGGTCGCGAGGCCGGTGTAGGTAAGTCAGCGGGCTCTTTTGCCGAGCCGACCGACACTCACATCCCGATGCCCTCCCTGCTTGCGCGCCCTGCTTCTTTGAACCCTGAACTTCTATTTCTGTAATAAATAAATATTGAAATATTCTTGATCATGTTAAATAAAATGCTGCAATGTTTTACTTAGCCTTGGATGGGATGCGCCGGAAGTCGGCGAGCTGGGGTAGCGAGCTGGGGCGGCGAGTTGCGGTGATTGGACAGCCTGCCTCAGATTTTATTTCCTATAAATAGCCCCCCCCGGCTCTCACCTACCCCCCGTACTGTGCCTTTATTGTTTTGCTTCCCTCTCTCTGTGTTCTCTTCTTCCCCTGCTCGCGTAGTGCTTTTTTCCTGCGAATATGGGCAAGTTCAACCCAGATGCTGATGGGCGCTCTAAGTGCACGCTGCACTTCATGGAGTACTGCTTCTTCGAAGGTCATACCAACGAGGAGGAGCTCGCCGAATTCGTGGCAGAGCGTATGCCGCCAGGCTTTGAGGCACGCAGGCCGCGGCCGGGCGAGGCCATCAACACCTTTTATGAAGATGAGCTCGCCTTCCCCATCTCGCACTTCGAGGTGGGGTTGTGATGAGTCCACTTTATATACCTATTTTCAGACTCATCTGGGCTAGTTTTCACTCGGTTGCACTTCACTTTTAGATCATTATCATATATATTTCATCATGTCTTTATTTCCATAGGAAATGCACATTTATGCCCGTGGTTGTGTTTTTTGTTATTCTTTTAGTCTGTACTCCTTTTTGTAATTATCTGGAATGTCTGCACAGATTAGTGATGGTCTTTCCTTTCGATTCAGGGGTCGTGTGCATGTTCCGGGATGGTTGTGAAACAGGAATACTACGCACGATCATGTGATCTAATGCGCACGACCACTGGTCGTGCGCCCCTGATCGTGCGCACTACTCTACGTTTTCTAGAATCAGCCTGGGGTAAGCGCATGACCACTGGACATATTGCACACGACCACTGGTCGTGCGTCACTGATCGTGTGCATTGATTCCTCTTTTCTGGAGTCCTGTCTTGGTAATCGCACGATCATTGGACTTAGTGCGCACGACCACTGGTCGTGCGCCACTACTCGTGCGCATTATCCCAGTTCTTCTTCCTGATATTCCCTACCAGTGCGCATGAGCATAGGAAATAGCGCGCACGACCACTGGTCGTGCTCCTGTGATCGTGCACATTGTTCATTTTTGCTTTTCTATAAATAGTGCAGGTCTCGCCCTAATCCAGGATCCGGACGAAGATCCGCAGATCGCCCATTTCCTCCGCCCTTTTCCGCCTTTTCCGCCGTTCCCCTTCTTCTTCCACCCTAGGGAGGTGCTCCGGGCAAGCTTTCACCGGCAAATCCAAGCCGGAGCTTCCTCTCGGCCTTCTCCTTCATCCGTGAGCTTCAAGTAGAGTTTTGACGCCATAGCCATCAAGCAAAGGAAAGCTAGCAAACTTCGTCCGCTATCGTGAGACGAAGAAGACGGGCCATTGGAAGGTGGTGATAGCCCTTCTCTACCCCAGAAGAATTTGAGGACCGAGCTTGGACGCGGAATGACAACCCGACGATTCCAACCGAGAATCCTCAGCAAGACTTCGGATTCGGTCGATCTCTTGACTTGTACTTGCTTTATTGTTGAATATTGGTGTTTAACTTTATTTATATTGATGAAGTATGCTTAGTTTGTAAACGTTGTGTACAATTATGTCTATGTGATTGTATGTTTTCGTTATATTTGCTTGAGTTGCGCCATATATCCATCCACCACCATCCACCCTTGCCGCACTAGCAATTGCTAGTGGCGTGCGTTGCGAAGAGGTGCTTATGACCCTCATCCTGCCATTCTCACCACCTCATCCGCGAGCCTACTCTTCCATCTGCCTAGCGATTCGGTGCATAGCAGCCCGACTAGTCTTCCATCCCGCCTGGCGAAGCATCGCATAGCGGCGTTGCATAGGAGTAGTTGATAGTGTTTTATTTTTTGTTTCCGCAAACATCAATCCCCCTTAGTTAGCTCCGACCTGAGGACTTCAATCTCAAGTCCTCCTCGAAACTAACTCCACCTTACTGTGTTCCTTGTGAGATCGATACTTGGGAAAACCCCATTTTATATTACTTGTGCGACCGGTTCACTGCCGTGATCTTTAGCATCAAGTTGCGCCTTCCATTGTGGCCGGAGATCGGACAGATCTTGAAGTACTACGGGGCCGTCCCCGCGCAGCTGAACTCCAACGCCATCGCGATGATGGTGGCGTTCGCGAGCTACCTCAGGCGGGATAAGATCGAGTTCAACCTGACGGTGTTCAGGAAGCTCTTCTCCTACAAGGCGACGCCGGACGGGGTCGCCTACTTTGGCGGCTCCTTGATCAAAGTTCGCGAGATCGCGAACAAGCACCATACCTGGATGACCAAGATCGCCTTCATCAAGGGTGATCTCGGCAACATCCCCTACTCGCCGCAACAAAAAGGCGAGGAGGTGTACCGCCCGCCGGCACTGTCCGGCAACGACGCCGAACTCCACAAATTCTTCCTCCACAAAGATTTCGAGGTCTCCTTCCTGCGGAGGGGCCTCGACGAGCTCCCCCCCCCCCCCCCCCCCGTTCTGCCCGGCGAAGGTATGCTTCCCTCCTAATCTTGCCGAGCTCGCCTGCCCGCCGAACTCAGCACATCATCTCTGAATTCCTAACCTTTTTAAGTGTTTTCCTGCAGGGGAGCGAATAATCCCCGTGAACCCGCCGTTCGTGGATCCGGGGCTCCATACCGACCCTCTTGCTCGCGAGAGGGCGGCGGCGTTGGCCTGTCGAGATGAGGCGGCCCTCTCGCAGCCCTCTTCCAACAAGAGGCGACCTGAGGACGCGAGGTCGAACCGGCCATTCGGCCACCGTCAGATAAAGAAGATGCGGAGGGCCCTGCTGGCTCCGCAGGGGCAACAACAACAACAACAACAACAGCCGAGCCCCAAATATATCAGCTTGTCGGAGACCCCTCCCGACGCGTCGCCGGAGAGCCCGCTGAAGGAGATAACCAGCAAGGGCCGGAAAGGTGGCGAGGGCCCCTCTTACATGCGGCGATCTCCCCTCCTCTAGCGGCGAAGAGGACTGCCCGCGAGCGCGCGCCGCCGAAGAAACACCCCCTCTTCAACTTCGGCGCGCGCTGGAAGGATTCGGCGGGCGAGCCCATGCTGCAGTGGGACGAGCTCGATTACCGAGTCTCTTTCTCCACCCCGCACCCCTCCTGACACGACCGCGAGCCTGCCACCGGTCACGCCTATGCCCTCAGCTTCGGCCTATACGGCCGGGAGGATGCCGAGGCCTACAAGAGGATGACCCTTCGGCAGCTCGGCCATGAGGGCCTGCAGTCCCACCTGCGGACCCTGGAGCTGCACCACATGCTGGCGCGCCGCAGCTTTTCCCTCAGCCACCAACTCGAAAAGGTTGAGCAGGCTCGCGACCTCGCCAAGGACAAGGTCACCGACCAAGCGAGGTGGCTCGGCATAGCGGAGGGTCTACTCGCCCAAGCCGCCGGCGGGTTGGTAAGTGTCAAGCGCTGCTCCTCTCTTTTACTTAGAAAATTTTGTGCTGCTGCTAAATGGACTTTTTTCCAGGATGCCAAGGCTGAGGGTGAGCTCCAGGCTTGCAACACTGAGCTGGGGGAGGAGATCAGCCAGCTACGCGCGCTACTGGCCGCGGATGCCAATGCTGCAGGGGAGCTCCAGGATCGCAATGCTGAGCAGGGGGAGGAGATCGGCCGGCTGCGCGCGCGCCTTGCCGAGATGGAGGGCGCGAACACAAAGATGAAGTGGGAGAACCAGCACCTCCTCGGCGAGGTGCATCACCAGGCAGAGATCTTCTTCCCGCCTCACGACATCGACCCTACCCTCCCCTACAAAAGCCCGCAGATCTTTGGCGAGGCCGACCTCGTCGAGAGATTGCGGATCCACTCCATCCAAGCCGCCGAGTGCACTCTCCATATGATGAAGGATTCTGGGGTGCTGGTGGAGGGGTGCGAGGGGATCTCGGCTCGGGACCTGATGCCGAGCGTATTTCCGGCGACGCCACCCAGCGAGAAGGAAGACAGCCTGGATGCGATGTTCGGGAAGAGCTTCCAGGATCCTTCGGGAGACGGCGAGGACCACTCCGGTGGAGGGGGCGAGGCCTGAGGATATCCTGGACTTCTGTTTTCTTTTTTTTTCTTTTTCCTTTATTCACTCGCCGAGGCGAGCCCCCCTGTAATTACTTTTTTGTAAATAACTAATGAAAGTTTTTTATCATACCGGTGTCATTTCCTTTTCTTTTCTTTCTTTACTATATTTGTTGTGATCTGAATTTATGCGAGTGCTTCTCCCCGCGACCATGCCGAGACAGGTTCCGCGAGTAGAGTGGGTATGAGAGCGCGCCCGCGAGTGGATGCGTTTTGAGTGTTCGCCGACCCCCAAACGATTCGGGGGCGAGTTGCCCTCCGCCCTTATCACGCCACCATAACTCGCACGCGAGCCATCCAGGTTGAGCCCGAAAAAGGGAGAAAACAATTTTCAAGTCTAATGGGCAAGGGGTGCGAGGTCCCCCGGTCTGGCTTTTCCTTTGCCGAGGCCTGGGCTCGCGTTCCTCTTGCCAATGCCGAGCCGGGAATGACGAGTCCATACTCGCTCATGCCGAGTCCTCCGGCCTGGCTTGCCTTCTTGATCATGTCGA
Organism: Platanthera guangdongensis; assembly: GCA_039583875.1. Taxonomy (NCBI): domain Eukaryota; kingdom Viridiplantae; phylum Streptophyta; class Magnoliopsida; order Asparagales; family Orchidaceae; genus Platanthera; species Platanthera guangdongensis. Next base: position 160,523,043 of record CM077152.1, on the reverse strand, counting down.
GCTGGGTTTGCCGAGCCCGAGCTCGCGCTGATAGAACCCTTTCCCCTTCGCTCCCTATCACAGAGACTTTGACCTGTATCTGACGACTTCAAGGCCGACACCATCGAGTGACCTCCAGCCCTGTCAGCTAGGTGAGCCTGACTGCTGGATCTGTTCGAGGCCAAGGATGACATCGAGTGACTTCCAGCCCTGCTAGCTAGGTGGGATCCTGACAGCAGGATCTGCTCGGGGTCCACTGCTAATGCCATCGAGTGACTTCCAGCCCTGCCAGCTAGGTGAGAGCCTGACAGCGGGATCTGCTCGAGGCAAAGGATGACACCGAGTGACTTCCAGCCCTGCTAGCTAGGTGAGAGCCTGGCAGTGGGATCTGCTCGGGGTCCGCTACTACCACCATCGAGTGACTTCCAGCCCTGCCAGCTAGGTGAGAGTCTGACAGCGGGATCTGCTCGAGGCCAAGGATGACACCGAGTGACTTCCAGCCCTGCCAGCTAGGTGGGAGCCTGACAGCGGGATCTGCTCGGGGTCCTCTACTACCACTATCGAGTGACTTCCAGCCCTGCCAGCTAGGTGAGAGCCTGACAGTGGGATCTGCTCGAGGCCAAGGATGACACCGAGTGACTTCCAGCCCTGCCAGCTAGGTGAGAGCCTGACAGCGGGATCTGCTCGGGGTCCGCTACTACCACCATCGAGTGACTTCCAGCCCTGCCAGCTAGGTGAGAGCCTGACAGCGGGATCTGCTCGAGTCCAAGGATGACACCGAGTGACTTCCAGCCCTGTCAGCTAGGTGGGAGCCTGACAACTAGATCTGCTCGGGGTCCACTGCTAACGCCATCGAGTGACTTCCAGCCCTGCCAGCTAGGTGAGAGCCTGACAGCGGGATCTGCTCGAGGTCAAGGATGACACCGAGTGGCTTCCAGCCCTGCCAGCTAGGTGAGAGCCTGGCAGCGGGATCTTCTCGGGGTCCGCTACTACCACCATCGAGTGACATCCAGCCCTGCCAGCTAGGTGAGAGCCTGACAGCGAGATCTGCTCGAGGCCAAGGATGACACCGAGTGACTTCCAGCCCTGCCAGCTAGGTGAGAGCCTGGCAGCGGGATCTGCTCGGAGTCCGCTACTACCACCATCGAGTGATTTCCAGCCCTGCCAGCTAGGTGAGAGCCTGACAGCGGGATCTACTCGAGGCCAAGGATGACACCGAGTGACTTCCAGCCCTGCCAGCTAGGTGAGAGCCTGGCAACAGGATCTGCTCGGGATCCAAGATACATTACGTTCCTCTATACAGGCTAGCTATGGTAATATTGGAGAGTTGAAGGAATTTATTATAATCAAAGTGCTGCGTACATGCTTCAGGGAAAAAATCATTTTAGGTCGTCACCACTCCAGGTGAGACTCAGGGTCTCGCCCTCTACATTTTGGAGTCGATAGCCCCCTGACCCCAAGGCTACTTTTACAATGAATGGTCCATCCCAGCTGGGATTGAGATTCCCTACGGATGCTGACCTCCCTGCTGCATCCACTTTCTTCAGCACCAAGTCCTCTTCCACGAACTGCTTGACCCTGACATGCTTGTCAAAGTACTTGGTCATTCTTCTCTTCACCTCCTCCTGCCGGATAGCGGAAAGGTCCCTCACCTCTTCCACCATGTCAAGGGAGAGACTCAGTTCCTCCTTATTCTCCGCTCGCCATTCCTCACGGCCTTCTTTCGCTGCCACGACTCGCGGTGTTTGGACTTTGAATTCTACGGGGAGCACTGCATCGCATCCATGGGAGAGTTTGAAGGGGGTTTCTCCCGTAGCCGTGTTGGGGGTGGTCCTTAGGGCCCAAAGAACCACATGGAGCTGCTCCACCCAGCTCGCCTTCAAATTCTCCACCTTATTCTTGAGGAGGTTGACGATGATCTTGTTTGCGGCCTCCACCTGCCCGTTGCTCCTGGGGAGATGGACCGAGGCAAACCTGAGGTCGATTCCAAGCTGCTCGCAGAAGCTTGTGAACTCGACACTAGCGAATTGGGGCCCGTTGTCCGTGACGATGGCCTGGGGCAGCCCATGGCGACAGATGATCTCCCCCCAAACAAAGTTCCTGATTATATGGGAGATCACCTTGGCCAACGCCTTCACCTCCATCCACTTTGAGAAGTATTCAATCATCACTAGGAGGAACCTTCTCTGACCGCTGGCTTGGGGGAATGGCCCCACCAAATACATTCCCCAAATTCCGAAGGGCCATAGGGCCGTGATACTTCTAAGTCGCTGGGCCGGCTGTAGCTGGAGAGGGGCAAACAGCTAGCATTTATGACATCTTCTTGCGAACTTAGCGGCGTCTCGGCCCAGGGTGGGCTAGAAATACCCTTGCCTGACTATCCTCCCTTCTAGGGTCCGACTCCCGGAGTGACTCCCACATTCCCCGGAGTGGACTTCCTCCAAGATCCTTCGTGCTTCTCCCTCGGTCACGCAGCGGGCTAGCATCCCTGAGATGGTCTTCCTGTATAGCTGCCTGTCCTGGAGGAGGTAATATGCTGACTTGTGCCTCAGTTTCTTCTTATCTACCCCCTCCGGATACTCTCCTGTGGAGAGGAAAACAACGATTGGATCCATCCATGAAGTTTGCTGATCGATTTCCATGAGCTCTCCTTCTTCGATGGAGGGGCGTAACAGGTCGGTGATGGTGCCCCCCACCTGGGGACCATGCTTTGCCGGCTGATCGTCTTGTTTATTTTCTTCCCTTGGCACGTGTCGGATGGCGAAGGTTTGAAAAGTGCCAATGACCCCCTTCACCTTGGCCAAGTACGATCGCAGGGTGGGCTCCCTTGCCTCAAACTCCCCGTTGATTTGGGAAGCTACTACCATGGAGTCCGTGAGGACCTCCACATCCGACACACCAAGCTCCCTGGCCAGGCGAAGCCCTGCTATCACGGCCTCGTGCTCGGCCTGGTTGTTGGTAATGTGGAAGTGTACCACCACAGTCTGCTCGATTCGGGTCCCTTGAGGGCTTTCTAGGATCACCCCCACTCTAAGGTAATGCCTCCCCGAGGCTCCATCCACCCTCACTTTCCAAGTATTCGGGCGGGTGAGCTCTTCCTCCGCTACTTCAACCACATAGTCGGCGAAGAAGTCGGCCATCGCCTGAGCTTTGATTGAGAGCCGCGGAACAAAGGAGACGTCGAACTCGCTTAGCTCCACCGACCACTTAGCCAACCTGCCTGAATTCTCCAACCCTCGAAGATGTTGCGGAGGGGATGGTCGGTCACCACTGGGATTGAGTGTGCTTGGATGTAAGGTCGTAGCCTCCGAGCCGAGATGATCAGTGCGAAGGCTAGCTTCTCCAAAATCGGATACCTAAGCTCGGCCTTCCTCAGGACCCAGCTCACGTAATAAATTGGGAGCTATCTCTTCCCATCTTCACGAACCAAGACGGAGCTCAAGGACTCCAACCCGACTCTGAGATATAAAAGCAGGTCCTCCCCCTCCTTCGGCCCTTGGAGCAGCGGAGCCTGTGTTAACTGCACTTTGAGGTCCTAGAACGCCTCCTCACACTCCTTGGTCCAATCAAACCTCTAACCACCCCTTAGCGTTTTGAAGAAGGGGGAGCACTTCTCCCTTGCCCGTGAAAGGAAGTGACTCAGCCCTGTTAGTTTACCAGCCAGCCGTTGGACCTCCTTTGTATTCCGCGGGGACCCCAGCTCCAAGATAGCCTTGACCTTATCTGGATTCGGCTCGACCCCCGCGGGGGTAAGGAGGTGCCCCAAAAACTTTCCCCTGCTGGCCCCGAAGACACACTTTAGGGGATTCAATCGCATTTTGTATTTGCGCACGGTGGCGAAGGTATCCTCCAGGTCCTGGAGGTGGGAGTCCACGTCCCGGCTTTTGCTCATGAGGTCATCTACATACACCTCCAAATTCCTTTCCCTTTGCTCCTTAAAGACCCTATCCATCATTTTGTGGTAGGTTGCCCCGACATTATTCAGCCCGAATAGCATCATCCTGTAGCAGTAACATCCATCCCCTATGATGAACGAGACATCCTTGATGTCTGGGGGTGCATCCTAATCTGATGATAACCTGAAAAAGCATCTAAAAAACTCATTACAGAAAAACCGACGGCTGAGTCAACCAGCGCGTCGATCCGAGGCAAAGGATAACAGTCCTTAGGACAAGCTTTATTAAGTAAGGAAAAGTCGATATACATCCTCCATCGGCCGTCCCCTTTTTTAACCATAACCACGTTGGAGACCCAGCCGTGGTACTGAATCTCAGACACAAAGCCGGCCTTGAGGAGTTTCGCCACCTCCTCCCTGATGGGCTCCGCCAGCTTGTCCGCAGTGGACCTCTTCTTCTGCTGAACGGGGCGTGTTCCCGGGTCCAGGTTGAGGCAGTGGCAAGCCACATCCGCGTCAACCCCCGGCATCTCCGCGGTGTTCCAGGCGAAGATGTCCACGTTCTTCTGGATGCACTCCAGCATCCTGCCTTGGTCCTCCGGGGTCAGCCCCCCGCTGACGCGGATCTTCTCCATCTTTCCTCCTCGGGTGAGCACCTCCAGCTCCACCACTTCCTCTGCTGCCTTTAGCCTGGATTGTTCCCCCCATCCCTTGGCATCCCCTTCCTCCTGAACGGGGACCTCTACCTCCATCTCTCCTCCCACGGCCCTCACTTCGGCCACCTCCTCCAGATCTCCTCCTGCCGCCTCCTCTGCGCAATCCTTCACTCCCAGCTCCTCCCCTCCTGCTTCCTGCTCGACCTCCTCCATTCTTTGCCCCATCTCCTCGGCCCCCTCCTGCCAGGAGATGGTGTTCACCGCAGTGACATAACACTCTCGCGCCACCTTTGGGTCCCCCCTAACCCTGACCTGGACCCCCTCAGCGTTGAACTTCAAGCACTGATGGAAAGATGATGGGACGCAGCGGAAGGCACTGATAAGGGGCCTCCTGAAGATGGCACTGTAGCTGCTGGGGGCGTCCACAATGACGAACTTGCAGTTTCAGGACTGCCCCCACCCCCCCAAGGTGACATGGAGACCAACTCCTCCCTCTACTACCTTCCTTTCTCCTAAAAACCCGAACAAGGGCCCGTCTGAGGCTAGCACCCTCTTGGCCTCCACATTCATTGCGTCAAACGCCTTTTTGAAGATGACGTTGACGGAGCTCCCGTTGTCTACGAGGAGGATCCGAGAGACGGTGAAGTTCTCGATGGCCGCCTTGATGACGAGCGCATCGCAGAATGGATCCTCGTGGTCTGGCATATCACTCCTGGATAAGGTGATCCTCTCCTCCGGTGGCAGGGTCTGGGATGTAGAGGCGATGCTCCGCCGGTACATGGTGTGGAGACTGGCCTTGCGGGAGGCCTAAATCCCTACTCCCCCGTGGATCACTCCGATCCCTCCTCGGGTTCCCACATCCACCCAGTCTTCGCGACGATCCTCCTCCGCCCGAGGCAGGACCTCCTCAATCCTTACTTCCTGCCACCCTTGTTGTTGCTGTTGCTCCCTATTCCCCCTCATCTCGAGGAACTCCGGACTGGTGGCCGTTGCATGCCCCTCTTCCTGATGGAAGTCGCAATAGGGCAGCTCCACCCTGACCTCTCTTCTCCTTCTCCTCCACACTCCTCTCCTGGCTCCCAAGGCTATAGCCATGGCCTCTTCTTGCTCGGGGAGCCGGGGCCTCTGGCCCTGCCTCCAGCCCGGGGGGTGGAACTGATCTTGTCTCCCCTGGTGGTGATCCCTTCCGAAATACCCTCTCTGCGGCCCCTGCCCCTACCACTCGGGTCTCCATACTAGCCGCCGGTCGGGCTCTTGATGCCCCCACCTCGGCTACTGCTTCCCCTGGAGCTATCTCTGCTCCCTCTGCCGGGGGTCTCCTCTCCTATCCTCCGGTCCTCTTCCTCCCTTCAACTCCTCCTCTTTAGCCGCCCACCTGGCCAGATTCCTTGCAAATTCTAGGTTCGACGCCTCCCCGTCGACTTCTCTTGCCGCCCACTCCATCAACTCCTCCTAGGAGAGGGGAGGAACTCTCTTCAGCTCCATTTGGAAGAAGCCCTATTGTAGGCCCAGGGTAAAAGCCATCATCAGACTATGGCCCGACATCTCCTGGACTTGAGTAACCTCCTCCTAGAATCGGTCCACATAGCTCCCCAACGTCTCGTACACCCCATGCTTTATGTGGAACAAAGACTCGGACTCATTCTTCCTTCTCTTCGAGGTGGTGAATCTCAACATGAACCCTCGGCGCAGGTCCTCGAAGCAGTAGATGGAGCTGGCCGGGAGCTGGTGGAACCACTCCCTTGCCTTCTCCCGGAGGGTGATTGCGAAGAGCCGGCATTTGAATCCGTCTGACATCTGACGGATGGAGACCACATCTTCAAACCAATGGACATGCTGGACCGGGTCTCCCTTCCCGGTATAGTAAGATATCTCGGGTTCCCTGAACCCATCTGGGACTGGAGCTGAGGAGACCAGCTCGCTGAAAGGAATGCCTCCCCCCACTGGGCGAGCTGGGGAGTCTCGCGAGCCCAGCTCGCCAAACCGGCCTTTTCCTGCCGAGCTGGGGAAGAGCTCGGGCCCTGGGAGCTCGCACCCTCGGCCTTCCTAGGCCACTTCCTTCCCAGCTCGCCGGCCGGGAGCGTCCTCGCCCAAAGAGGGGGCGGCCGCTATCTGGACTGCCGGAGTCGAGAACTCGGCACGCGCGCCGAGTGCGAACTTGACGAGGCCCAGTACCTCGTTCCTGAAGTCTTCCAACATCCCCACCATTGCGAGAGGCGGGGGGGGGGGGGGGGGGGGGCGGTGAGTTCTGCCTGTCAGATCCTTGTCCTCCCGTCATTGAGCTCCCCGAAGCCTTACTGCGCTGACCACTCTCCACGCTCACCGCACCAAAATTTTGAAACCGGAATCCGGTCTCCTGTGGAGTTCGACCCTTGGGGAAGGGGTGGTCTCGCGCCTACTTTGCTCCTGCAAGAAAAACAACAATGAAGGTAAGAAGAAACGGACCCAAGGGCTCGGCAGGGAGGTCCCACCACAAACCCGGAAGATCTCAGAGCGCTTCCCCTCCTTAGCCAGAAGCCGAGCTAAGGTACCCTCAGAAAGGACTCGAAGAATAGGGCAGGAGAGAACAGGGAAGAAACAGCCTTCTGGGGTACCCCTTGGGTCCTATTTATAACTTTTGAAATCCAGACTACCAATAACCAAAATAACTGACCTGAAATTACCAGAAAACCCTTGGTTGGGTCTGCCAACAGCCAAGCTCCGCTGTTTCGAAGGGCTATGGGCAGACCAGCGGGGGCAAAACAGTAAAAAGTACCTCATATATCCAGGCAAGCTGGGGATTTTTGGCCACCTCGGCGTGTTCTGCTTGCCTACTGTTGCCGAGCTCCACTGCGAGGACGCGAGTTGTGTGTCGCTCGGCAAATGCCGAACTCGGGGTCGCCGATCGTCGATCTCTGATCGACGGATGCCGAGCTCAGGCTCACCCCCCTTTACTGCCGAACTCGCCCCCTTTACTGCCGAGCTCGCCTACTGTTCTCAGCCCGATTTGCCTGGCCCCTGGTGACCTTGCTCGCCGGACACGGGGTTGTACACCCCAGACAACTAGTAAGCTAAAACTAGAAGAAGGAGAACAAGTTAGGAGGAAGGAAACTAACCAGATATTACGTGTGCTGAGGCTTGAGCTTACTCTATAGTTAGCACATTAATCTTGCCCTTCCCTTTGTCCACGATCCGCGGGGGCGGTGGCAAGGTCTGTAGAGGAACCGCTGAAGTCACGGTCTGAGAGCTTGGGCAGTCGGCCCTACGATGGCCTCTATGCCCGCATAGAAAACAACACCCAGTCTTCTTGAAACACCGGGCCGCCTCATGACCGGGCTTAGAGTAGAAAGAGCACACCGGGATAGCCTTGGGTGCGTCCTGAATCACACTAATCTTTGTCTGCTCCTGCGCATCGAGCCTCTTGAAACACTTTTCGAACGAATGACCCCGCTTGCCATAGAAGCTACAGTGACCCATACCCCTCTTCCTTGAGTACGAGTGTGATGCCTTTGAACCATCTCGATCATCCAACTTCCTCGTATCACTCTTTGCCTGTTGTCCACGATTCTTTATCTTTTCAATAGACTCGGCCTTCAATGCGGCCTCCACCACTTCAGCATAAGTCTCTGACCCATAAGCACTAGCCCAATGCTGGATGTCGCCAGTGAGACCACTCAAAAACTGCTTCACCCTTCCTTCCTCAGAAGTCACCAAATTTGGGGCGAACCTGCTCAACTTGCTGAACTCAATCTCATACTCACTGATGGTGAGCTGACTCTGCTTCAGATGCAAGACGTTGTTCATCAATCGGTCGCGCTCAACCGAAGGGAGAGACTTCTTAAGCAACATTTCTTTAAACACCGCCCACGAGCATCCCTCGACAAGACTTTCCTTCTCCCTGATCCACCAACCTTTCGGTAGTCCCTTCAATTGATAAGCAGCCACCATCACCTTCGAAGCTTCGGAGATGCCTGAATAGAAGAACATCTCCTCCATGCCGATCACCCAATCATCCAAGGCCATGAAGTCTGCCCTAACATCATAGGTAGGAGGTCCCAAATGCTGGAAGTGAGATATGAAGTTCATCACCGGTGGAAATGCCACTAGAGGCACCAGAGAAGCAGAAATATCTGGACTCACCACCGATTCTTGCGCGACAGGCTACTACACCGTGACAGTAGACACCAAGGACTGAATTTGAGTCTGCATCGCGTCTAACTGCCTAGTCAAATCCTCATTGCCCTGACGCAGACTTTTGATCACGGACTCGCTATGATCACCAGAAGACTCTTCCTCTGGATGGGGAGTCGATCGCGTCGTTCTCCCATGAAGCATGTCTACAAGATAGATGGACATCAAATCAAAATCTGACTTAAGGCACTTAAGCGAAGCAGACATGGAAAATCTCCCGGATCATTTCGAAACAGAAAAGAAATTTACCTGCTATTGCTGTTACCTTGCTCAGGAATCCCATGAAACAATGCTATGAACATAACTAGGATGATGCAACATCATACTATTGACTCTTGTGCTATGACATGAGTGCATGAACATTTAAATTTTTTTTCAAATCATGTGTGTACATATGTGATCTGGTATGTCTTTAACTTTGCACGGGTGCTTATGCGATGATATGATTGTATGCAGTGCTATGCATTCTAGAAAGAGGTCTTAATGCATATTATGAGCGGAGTACACATGCAATGTTATGCATCCCATACTACATAACATTACATGTAACGAAAAAAGAAAATGTGCTAATGGGAATCCATGTATTGGTGGTTATGCATCCCATACTACATAACTGTCACATGTCACCTCCTATGATGGATCGATATATAATACATATTATGCATCCCATACTACATAATATGCCTCGTATACTTCTTATCATACTATGAGTGTAGTGACTGTGCTTCGGTCAAGACATACTGATGACATATCAGTGTGTGTAAACAATGAAATGATCGCTTGAGGTTCTGCTTAGGGTAGCAGTCGTTCGGCTCACTCATCCAATGTAATAGCCCAAATTTTTTAGCAGACAAACTTTTGGGTGACACGGCCTGGGACACGGGCGTGTCCCCGGGCGTGTCCTGCTCGGGTGTGGAGTCATCGTAAGTGTAAAGAAAAATGAGTTTGACGAATTACGTTCGACGTTCGTCGAATGCAGGAACACGCCAGGCTACACGGGTGCGTACCATTCGACGAGGGAGTGTCCTCTTGTGTTCGCCGAACTGCACTCGATGATCGTCGAGTATGGGGTACATGACCTATGACACGGGCGTGTCACAGGGCGTGTCTCGCTGTGTCGAGAGGTCGACCCTTTTCTCTCGAATAAGTGGAAAAGTACTCGAGTAAGAGGGAGGTGACACGGGAGTATCATTCGACACGGGCATGTCCAATACGAGTACTCGAGTAGTTGGTTTTCTCTCAAGTAAGTCCTCTCGAGTGGGTCTCGAGTGAGGTACACGCCCTTTGTCACGGGGTGACCTGGCCGTCACGGGCGTGTATCCTGGGCGTGACCTGTTTCGGGATAAGGCGGTTTGTGCACCACTTAGTGTGACACGGCCTGTGACACGGACGTGTCATAGGGCGTGTCGGACCCGAAATAAGATTTTGCGAGTTTTTCGTGGCCGTCCATTCTTCTTCAGCTGGGATCTAACAGATGAGAGTCTTCCCTATTTCCTTAAGGCTGAAAAGTGAGAAGGAAGACTCATTTTTATGTTAGCCTTCATCTTTATACTATAAGCAAGGACCTAATCAGCCCATGGTGTAACATTTAAATCCCAAAATAACCTCATAAAACTGGATTTGATGGGTTAACTAAGGGGTATTTTTGTCTTTTGACCAGATGAAGACTTAATTAATACACATTTCATCCCTCTCAGCACTGTTCACGCACTTAAAAATCGCGATAGCCGACTTCTTTCTTCTTCTTCTTCTGCGTAGGTAGGCATCGCAATCCCACCTCTCGCGACTTCCCGTCGCCAAGATCTCTACACGCCTTCTGTGATGCCCCCGTGCTTCTCCCTGATATATATATAGCCTTGCACCTACTCTCGCGGTACTTTTTAAAGCATCAAAGGCCGAAGCTTAAGATCCCACATCTCAAACCCTTGCTTCTTCTTACCAGCCTCTGCAGCGCGATTCCTCTATCTGCCGACGACATTAACGACAGCTCCCACTCGAAACCCTCTCTCCTTCTGCTTATTTCTCGTCGCTGAGCCTTAATCTATTCCTTGGTATGCAGCATGTTCTCCCTCCATTCATTTTTTGAACCCTGCAGTTCTCCTTTTCCCTTCCCCCGGCCATTCACGACCTACGTATCACTTCCTTTTGATTTCTCCGTGCAGGATTTGGGCGTCCAATGTTTCTGAAACTTGGCACCTTTATCTCACGTAAGACCCCGTGGCTCTTTCACTTTTTTTTTCTGATTTTTGCACTGTCATGCTTCCTCTAAATCCTAATTCTTCTTCTTCACTGCTAAGGATGAATTTATTTTGTGAGAAACTCCTCTATAATAACTATAATATCCACTTCTGATTCCTTTTTTTTATTTCTGCAGTGCCATGCTTCCTCTAATTAAATCCCGTATTCTACTTCACTGCTGGGGCTGCATTTATTTTGGAAAGAGCTCCTCTATAATAACACTCATATCCCGATATTTTACATTTCCAACTCTTTCACTCACTTCTATTCACAGAAGTGTTAAATGAAAGTATGTACTTATGTTATTGAAAATTGTGTATTTAGTCATCCTTCCCACTTATATTTTCTTATGAATTTTAATTGCACTAGAAAACATGTAGGATCTCAAAGCCTTCAATTATTTTTGAGATTTTTCTAAAAGAATATCTATAGTTGTTGTGGTCTTAAAATGTTTTATTTGATTAGGACTTAGTTAAGTGTTTCAGTTGTTCAGTTTTTAAAAATTATACATGCGACATAATGTGGACAATATTAAATCTATGTTTCCCTTTCAACTTCTGGTGACATAGTTTGATTTACTGTTTTAAAATAAATTGATTCTAATACAGGAAGACTTATTGGTGCTTTGCGAATCTTATCCCTTGAGTGGTATTATTTAGTTCAGCTCTTGAATGACTACATTGAAATTTTATATGATTATCAATTCCTATATAGATGCATTCCTATCCTTGATGAAATTTACCTGCATACATTCCTATTATTTATATCGGGATTTACTATTACTTTCTGAGATGAAATAATATATAATTTGAGGAACTATGATAACTCTATTTCCTACTATCGATTGATTCATCTAAGACCTGCTAGAATTATTACTACTCATATGAGCATTCACCTAACTGATTTAATAAAACACAACTGCACATTGAGTAGTTATTTCCTATATAACTTGGTTAATTACTAATCATTTATGCTTCATCTACATCTATTCTCAATATTATCGGAGTTCTTCTTATTGACTTTGAGATTTATTTAGATTTCTTTCGCATTTGTTTTGATTACGATGGAATTTGTACATGCATTCTTCATTTTCATGTTTCCTAGGTAATTGAGTGACCTCAAATGGCTATTATGGGAAGATAGTGAATTCAAATATTTTGTGGGAGGGCTCGATAAACAACGGCTTTTACCTTAATAAGAGTTTCAACGACTCATCATTCGACACTAAGCCTTCAACATTCATCAAAGGTAAACTGTCTTGATATTTCTTTTGTGACTTTCAATGGACTACTTCCATACTAAGCAGTTTCTTTTTTGAATGAAACTTTATTAAGTTTGGGAAGCCAGATAAATTGATTTGTAGGTTTTACTCAGCTGTAGTTTTCCCATTTCTTACTTAGTGGGCTTAGGCATGAGTTTCTTTTTCCCCATTGTACTTCTAATATAATTTCAGCCACAGAGTTCATTGTGTTATATTAGGCTTTTTCTCTATTATATAAGGAAACCCCTAATGCTTCCATGGTGTAACATTTAAATCCCAAAATGCCCTCATAAAAATAGTTTTTGTAGGTTAACTTTGGGGTCTTTTGGTCTTTTGGCCGGATCAATACTTAATTAATACACATTTAATCGCTCCCTGCACTGTTCACCCACCTAAAAATCATGATACCCAACTTCTTCCTTGTTTCTTCTGCTCAGGTAGGGCATCACAATCCCTCCCACGACATCACGACGCCAAGATCTCTGCACGCCTTTTGTGATGCCCCGGTGTTCCTCCCCGATATCTAGATGGCCTCGCACCTCCTCTTGCGCTTCTTCCACACGATTTTCTGCCTGCTCTATCTCCAAGCCGAAGTAGAAATCACAAGAAAGAGGGAGAGATAGTGAGATGATGGAGGTGAAGGGGTGTTTCAAGATCGTCGCGGAGGAATAGCCTGCGGCATGGATAACTTCATTCCCAAACTATTTGCGTTTCCATCTCACCTTCGATTTGCACAATAAAAGGTAGGCTTTCAGGTTCCTCAAAATCATCTTCTCTTATCTTCAAGTTCTCCTTCACCATAAAAGGTTAGCTTTCAGGCTCCTTTGTAGCAAGTTCTCATCTGATATGTATTTTAGCAAGGAGGCAATCCATGGGTATCTCAGGCTTTCCGGTAAGCTCTCCCTCAACTCTCTCTTTCTCCCCCATTTCATGCGCTCTTTCATTAATTTTTTAGCTATTAAACTTCTCAAATGCAATTTTGTTTATTGCAGTTTTGTTTATTGCACATGCTATCAAACTGTTTGATAGAATGTTCGCCGAATATATAATGATATTTTTTAAGTTCAAGGTGGAGCAATGTGATATTTTTTCATTCTCTGACATCAATCACAATATTAATAGCTAATTAACATTTCATATCTTAATACATGTCTCTCAGATGGAGCAGGGGGTCGGTTGCATCATTGCCCAGTCCGCAAAGACGGCGTTGAGTCATTCAACACCACCAAGGGCAAGTACCAAGCTCTTCCAGCTACCTGACGCACTAAGATCTCCTTCAGGTGTATTCATTTTCTTCTAATGTAATAAACTTATTCACCTTTTAAGATTAATTGCCTATTAATTAACACCTAATATGAAAAATTCAGAGTGAACTTCATTTACATTGTTTTCATTATCTTCAAATTATACATGCCTCAATTTTTCGGGTGAAGGCTAATTATTTCTCATTTCGACATCAATTTGATTTATATAGATTGAATTTAATAATCTATCTCACACCAGAACTCTAAACATCATCATTTCCACTCATATTAAAGCTTTTTTAATGTTGGGCCCTGTTTAAAATCATTTTCACTCAAATTAAAGCTCTAACAACATCAACAACGTGACATCAAATGCATTGAAGCTATAATGTGGGCACTGCTTAAAGTCAAGTGTGTAGCATCAAGTGTGTTGACTCTTTGGAAAGCATATTTTGAGGCCCAAGATGATCTGCAGACTCCTAATTTTTCTTATTATATATAAACCAAGTGTGTAGCACTGCTTGTATATTTCCTAAGCATGTTCTAAAATGATTCTTCTTCTTCCCTCAAAATAATGTTGATCTGCAGACTCCAATGTAGCTACACATGACCGATGTTGCCGACCACAACCGATGTCTCCCATTATGACAAATTTCTCCCCAAACGACAATGTCTCCCCCAATGACCAATATTTTCTTCCGCATCCAATGTAGGCGCCCACGACCAATGATGCCTCTGACGACCAATGTCGCCGCCCACGACCAATGTCGCCGCCCCAGATCAATGTGTATGCTCACGACTAATGTAACCGCCTCCGACCAATATCGCCATACAAGAACAATGTCGCCCTCAGGACCAATGTCGTCTTCCATGATCAATGTGTCCCACCCCACGACGAATGTCGATACCCATGACCAATATCGCAACCCACGACCAATGTCGCAGTCCACGACTAATGTCGCTGCACCGACCAGTGTCGCCGCCCAAACCAATGTCGCCACCGCCCACCAATGTCGCCGACCCAGACCATTGTCGCCTCCCTCAACCATTATTGTCGTCCACGACAAATGTTGCCCCCACGAATAATGTCGCCACCACGAACAATATCTCCCCAATGAACAATGTCTCCCCCCATGACCAATGTCTCCCCCACGGACTGTAACACCCCCTATCCGTCGCATAGTATATAGCAGTAGGTCCGGCCGGGGCCCGACGCCATATACCACAGACAGACCGGGTGGTTACGTATGGAAACCATCCAACCAATCTCAACGTCCTACACAGAGTATTCTAGCGGAAGCAGTTTGTATAGGTTGTAAACAAGAACCCAGCATTAGAGCACGAATGTCCACTATTACAATAGTTAGGAATGTATACAAAATACCCAAAATCGGCCTTAAGGCCTTACAAAGTGTTTCACTTGAAAATTACATGTTTTACAAACCACGGCACGCAGGCCGGTCATACATGAATAAAGCAGTAAACACTTCTTCTTGGGCCTTCGAGGGCCAGCTTCGCAAAAAGGGCTTTAGCCCGCTATTGACCACTTGGTCCAGCTGCACCTGCAAGCAACAATCCACCGCACGGTGGGAAAACAAGGCAACGGTCAGCAATGCTGACCAAATTATAACGATCCCGCCCCCAACTCGGGGCGGCGATGCTCCTTCCCTGCATTTCCTTAGCATAAGCGAGTAACATAAAACCATAGCCATAACATCACAGACGTTGGCTCGTAAGGCCAACGCCCCGTGCACTCAGGGCACATTCTCGGTGAACCGGTCGATGTTACGTCAATTAAAGCCATTAACATTCCGGACTCACCACCGCCACTAGACGGCCATTCCTATGAGCAATTCGTCTTCTTGGTATTGGTCACGTCAATTTAAGCCATTGACCACCGAAGACTCCCATTTATGCCAACGGCGAGTTCCACGTAACCTTAGGTCGCTCTAACCGGACGACATAAAGCGGGTACGGCTCCATCTAACCCGTGCTCACTTCGCAACGACAATTTAAGCCATTTGCGCGGGTCAAACTTTCACCGAGTCCCATTCTACCGCAAGTCACATAACTCAGTTATGTTCGAGTTGGCTCTCAGGCCTCCAAGTTGGCAAGATCTCGTATCCGCCCAGTTTTCCGGGTGCACCTTTGGGTTAGTCCCCAAGGCTCCCTGCTGCAATCTACCGCGTAGAAAACCCGAAAACAACCAATAGCACGGAGTCTTCTCCGGCCTTATGCAATGCAACATCACCGATCCAGACTAACATGTCCGGGTAGGCTTCAACCAAAATGCCTATGTCCGTTCTCGCATACGGACTCTATACAACGGGGACTTTACATATCTACCCGAAGGAACGCCTCCAACTCTCCGCAAACTCGCGAGAGCGGGCTTCCTATGCTAAGAAAGAGAGCTATTAGTGCTCATGATGAGGATCGTTACCCTTGAGTTCCTCTTTGGCGCCATCGAAAAGTAATCGGATAGAAATCACCGCACTTGCGTTGCCTCCGTGGATCCGGAGTCGGCTTGCGATTCGGAGCTCCGAAGCTCCTCCAATGGCGGATCTAGCTCTTCTTCCTCCAAGGGCTCTCCTCTTTCTCCAAGGGTTTGAAGAGATGAAAAAGGTAAGAAAGTGATGGATTTTCTAAGTCAAACCCGGGTATATCCTCTCAGGAACCATCCCCAGCCGTCGGATCTCAACCTAAGAAAACGAGCGGCTTTGATTTGGGGCTGAAATGCCCAAACTGGACCGAACACGGCCTGGCACACGCCCGTGTCCAGGGCCGTGTGCCGCATTCGCCGTCAAAATCGAATCTCCTGGACACGCACACGGGTATCGAACACGCCCGTGTTCGAGCTGACACGCCCGTGTTCCAGCTGACACGGCCGTGTAGCCGGCCGTGTACCCCATGATTTTTCCCCCGTTTCCAACCCGAGCACTGCACGGGTTCTAGGACACGCCCGTGTCCTTGCCCGTGTCACCTTGACACGCCTGGGCCCCCAGGCCGTGTACACGGGACATTTCGTCGAGTGGAGATCGACGACTCGATGACACGGCCTTGGACACGCCCGTGTCCTAGGCCGTGTACCTTGTCTCGACGATCGTCGAGTGAATCTCGACGATTTCACCTTGACGATCGTCGACACGGGTCGACACGCCCGGCGACACGCCCGTGTCGCGGGCCGTGTGCCCATTCTTCGACGAATCGTCGAGTATATCTCGACGATTTCACGGCTAAGTGTCGACACGGGACGACACGCCCTGTGACACGCCCGTGTCGCAGGCCGTGTGCCCCTTTCTCGACGAATCGTCGAGAATAACTCGACGACTTCGCGGCTAAGTGTCGACACACGCTTGACACGCCCTGGGACATGCCCATGTCCCAGGCCGTGTGCCTTCAGCCAGAAACCAAAACTGGCCCAAAACGTCCCCCTTTGCTCCTTTGAGTTTCGGGGCGTTACAACTCTCCCCCTCTTAAAAGAATTTCGCCCACGAAATTACATAAAGGAAAGATATACAAAAACAACATTTGTACCTGAGCGGAACAACTCCGGATACTCGTCAAGCATAGTCTGCTCTCGCTCCCAGGAGAGCTCCTCACGGCCGCAATTGTCCCACCGGACCTTGACCATCCTGATCTCTTTATTGCGTAGCCGTTTGATCTCCGAGGCCTCAATCCGCACGGGCTTGACTTTTGTCGTTAGCCCACTGTCCACCGGCACTTGATCGACCGCGATCACTCGCGTAGGCTCTTGTACCGCCTTCCGAAGCATCGAAATGTGGAATACATCGTGTAAACCACTTAGCTCCACCGAAAGCTTCAACCTATAGGCCGCTTCACCAACTCGCTCCAGAACCTCGAACTGTCCAAGGTACCTCGGGCTTAGCTTTTTCAATCGTCGCACCCGCGAGACACCCTTGAACGGCTTGATCTTTCAGTATACATAATCGCCCACAGCGAACTCCACGTTCCTGTGCTTGGCATTATAGTACTTTGCTTGCCGGTCCTGAGCGATAAGCAACCTCTCCCGACTCGTTCTCACCAAAGAAGTAACATCCTTCACTTCCGATCGCTTTTACAACTTTGACTCACCCGTTTCTAACCAAGACAACGGCGTCCGACATTTCCTACCATATAGGGCCTCGAAGGGCGTCATCTGAATACTTGCTTGGTAGCTATTGTTGTATGCGAACTCCACCAAATAAAGGTCGTCTTCCCATTGCTTTCCAAAATCCAAGACTCACATGCGGAGCATGTCTTCCACGGTTCTATTAACCCTCTCGGTCTGCCCATTCGTTTGCGGATGGGTGGCTGTGCTGAATTTCAACTTTGTTCCCAACATTTGTCGCAACAGCCTCCAATCATTGGACGTGAACCGCTCATCTCGGTCACTCACGATGCTGCGGGGCACACCATGATGCCGTACTATGTTATCCACATAAAGCTTTGCTAGCTTCTGCACCAGATCATCCTTCCTATGCGGAATAAAATGAGACACCTTCGTTAATCGATCGACAACCACCCAAATGGCGTCGTTTCCCTTTTTGCGACCTTGGCAAACCGTGCACAAAGTCCATAGAGATGTCGTCGAATTTCCATTCCGGAATAGGCAAGGACTTAAGAAAAAATCCTCCCGGCTTTTGGCACTCCGCCTTTACCAAGGCGCAGGTTTGGCACTTCGCTACGTATAGCGCCACATCCTTTTTCAAACACGGCCACCAAAATAGTTTCTTTACATCGCGGTACATCTTCGTGCTCCCCGGTTGAATCGAGTACTTGGTATGGTGTGCCTCGTACAACAACTCCACCCGTAAATTACCCACGCTTGGGACGCACAGACGACCATCTTTCTAAAGCAATACGTCCTCCATGACGAATTGGGAATTTGACTCATCCAGAGCCTCTACCATGAACTGCTTCAGCACTTGATTGCTTGCCCATACAAACGATCCCCAACGCCACCAACTCTCGCACCAACCGCTCATCTTGCACCGACAGCCAATGGGCTCGAGCTGGGGCTTGGATACTCGCCGCGCCAGCAACCGCATTCCCTTTATCAGGCGCGTAGTGGATCTTGAATGTACAGTCTCCTAAGAACTCCATCCATCTACGCTGTCGTATATTCAGATCCTTCTGATCAACCAGATGCTTCACGCTCTTGTGACCGGCGTAGAGACCCACTTTCACACCGTACACAATTATGCCTCCATAGCTTCGAGGCAAAACTCACGCCCATACGCTATTACGCTTCCGTGTTGCAGTAGCACGCAACCCAAACCGCTGCCCTACCCATCATTAAAAATCTCATTGCCTTCGGTTCCACTTGGCGAAGTCAGCACAGGCGTCGTAGTCAACCGACATTAAAACTCCTCAAAAGCTCGCGCGCACTCCGGCGTCCAAAAGAACTTATGCTCCTTCCTCGTCAAAGTAGTGAGAGGTAACGCTAACCGCGAGAAGTTCTCTACGAAGCGCCTATAATAGCCGGCAAGCCCCAAAAAGCTCCGGACTTCTGCTACCGTAGCAAGCTCAGGCCACTCCCGTATCGCAACAATCTTCGTCGGATCCACAGCAATACCCTCTCCACTCACAATATGCCCGAGGAACGCTACTGAGGATAGCCAAAACTCGCACTTCGAGAACTTAGCATACAACTGGTTTCTCCTTAGCGTCTCCAACACCAAATGAAGATGCTTGAAGTGATCTTCCTCACTTTGCGAGTACACCAAAATATCGTCGATGAAGACGATCACGAAATGGTCCAAGTACTCCCTGAACGTCCTGTTCGTCAAATCCATGAACACTGACGGCGCATTTGTCAGCCCAAACGGCATGACCATAAACTCGTAGCGCCCGTGTCCTGTACTGAACGTTATCTTAGGGATATCACTCTCCCTTATCTATTTAGAGTACGGCGTTGGCCCGACCAACTGATCACAAAGGTCATCGATCCTTGGGATCTGGTTCTTGTTCTTTGTTGTTACCTTGTTGAGCTCCCGATAATTAATACATAGCCCCAAGCTTCCGTTCTTCTTCTTACTAAAGAGGGTCGGTGCGCTCCAAGGCGAAGGACTTGGACGCGCATACCCTTGCTCCAACAACTCTTGTAGTTGAGCTTTCAGCTCCGCCATTACCTTAGGCGTTAGCCGATACGGAGATCGTGACACAGGCCTTGCACCTGGCACTAGCTCGATCGTAAAATCTATCTCCCGCTGAGGCGGGGCTCCAGGAAGATCTGCGGGGAATAGATCAAGGTATTTCGATACCACTGAAATACAATCCAACGCGGGCTTCGGCTTTGCAACCTCCACTAGTGTACAGAATAGCTCTACACTAGCACAAACCGCCTTCACCACCTGAAGAGCGGCCATCATCGCCTTGCTCGACCTCTTTGAGCTCATAAAGGTCGTCTCACGACTTGCTCCCAAGTTGACTTCCTTGCTACCGCAGTCTATGTAGGCTTGCTGCTTCGAGAGCCAGTACATGCGAAATATAACGTCAAACTCCACCAATGGAAGTAACGATGCTTGCAGATCGTACTCCTAATTCCCAAACCACAAACTAAGAGCAATGAATTCTACCCTCGCCGAATGAGCACCATTGGACTATAACGCATCCAATTTATCTCTTTCCATCGAAGGAGGTACTCCAAGGCACAATAAAATTCCTAATAAAGGAACGCGAAGCTCCCTAAACGAACGGTGCTCTCGCAGA
The DNA here is from genome assembly GCA_039583875.1 of Platanthera guangdongensis. NCBI lineage: Eukaryota > Viridiplantae > Streptophyta > Magnoliopsida > Asparagales > Orchidaceae > Platanthera > Platanthera guangdongensis. The sequence continues at coordinate 160,502,889 of CM077152.1, read as the reverse complement.
TAAAGTAGAGTCGCAACAAAGCTTAGCACAGTAGTCCTAAGCTAATATGCATAACAAGTGTTTAAAGCAAAACTATCTTTAAACCATACCTGTCGTCACGACGACGGGCTTTCTCCAGGGCTTTAGGCACTCCCGAGCATAATGCCCCGGCTCCCCACAGTTGTAACATGTGCCCGGGGTCCGACCCGTAGTCGCCCCAGAAGTACCAGAAGGAGCTGGACCCGAAGTCCTATGCTTCTTATACCATTTTTGATATGCCGACTTTGAGGTGTTCGGCACTTTGAATGCCGTTTCCTTTGCACTGACATCCTTGACTGCTCCTGACATAGGTTTCTTACCCTTCCGAGCACCATTCCAACAGTCTCGGGCAAAGTGCCCTTTCTTTCCACACGTATAACAAGTGTAAGAAGCTTTACTAGTCGATTTCATAGCCCCTTTCTCCAGCATTCTGCCGGATGTAGCTCTTATTGGGTTTGTATAATTCGATACCATGGTCGCTGGCATCGGGAGGGTCTTCCTCAACTCTGCCTCCAATGATCTAGCTGATTCCACCAAGGCTTGGAATCCCAATAACTTTGGTCCTAGCAGTAGGACTCGTAACTCGGCGCGTAGGCCATTATAGAATCTATCGACTGTAGCTTGCTCATTATCCGACTCAAAGCATGGGTAGCGACTTATCATAAGAAAAGCTTGCAAATATTCCTCAACTGTGTGCGCTCCCTGCACTAAATGCATACTCAGCTGCTGCCCCAATGGTCTACCAAAGGTCATCTGCTGCATCGCGCCCACCGGCGTTGAAGCCACAACAGGGGCGCAGGGTTGTACATTTCCTCCTAGCTGTGCACTCGTCACAGCAAACACCGCTTCTACAATCCTTCTAACGGTTTCATACGAAGGAGGAGGCTCAAACACCTCACCGGGTGCACTATGCTCCTCAGAAACCGGACATTCAGGCTGTCCAGCACCGCTTCCGGTCACCTATAGTGGTACAAAACACCGTTAAGCGACCAAATAAAATTGCGAACAGCAATTATAGGAACACGCAGGTTCCTCAAACACGAGTAGTTTCATTCCTAAGTGGACATTCATGGGTTCTTTTACCGTTATAATGATGACGCACACAATGTGCTCACCACCCCTTAAAAAGAATTCGTCCACGAATTCAGCTTAAGTCCGACCAAAACCAGTAGTCTGATACCAAATGGTAACACCCCCTATCCGTCGCATAGTATATAGCAGTAGGTCCGGCCGGGGCCCGACGCCATATACCACAGACAGACCGGGTGGTTACGTATGGAAACCATCCAACCAATCTCAACGTCCTACACAGAGCATTCTAGCGGAAGCAGTTTGTATAGGTTGTAAACAAGAACCCAGCATTAGAGCACGAATGTCCACTATTACAATAGTTAGGAATGTATACAAAATACCCAAAATCGGCCTTAAGGCCTTACAAAGTGTTTCACTTGAAAATTACATGTTTTACAAACCACGGCACACAGGCCGGTCATACATGAATAAAGCAGTAAACACTTCTTCTTGGGCCTTCGAGGGCCAGCTTCGCAAAAAGGGCTTTAGCCCGCTATTGACCGCTTGGTCCAGCTGCACCTGCAAGCAACAATCCACCGCACGGTGGCAAAACAAGGCAACGGTCAGCAATGCTGACCAAATTATAACGATCCCGCCCCCAACTCGGGGCGGCGATGCTCCTTCCCTGCATTTCCTTAGCATAAGCGAGTAACATAAAACCATAGCCATAACATCACAGACGTTGGCTCGTAAGGCCAACGCCCCGTGCACTCAGGGCACATTCTCGGTGAACCGGTCGATGTTACGTCAATTAAAGCCATTAACATTCCGGACTCACCACCGCCACTAGACGGCCATTCCTATGAGATATTCGTCTTCTTGGTATTGGTCACGTCAATTTAAGCCATTGACCACCGAAGACTCCCATTTATGCCAACGGCGAGTTCCACGTAACCTTAGGTCGCTCTAACCGGATGACATAAAGCGGGTACGGCTCCATCTAACCCGTGCTCACTTCGCAACGACAATTTAATCCATTTGCGCGGGTCAAACTTTCACCGAGTCCCATTCTACCGCAAGTCACATAACTCAGTTATGTTCGAGTTGGCTCTCAGGCCTCCAAGTTGGCAAGATCTCGTATCCGCCCAGTTTTCCGGGTGCACCTTTGGGTTAGTCCCCAAGGCTCCCTGCTGCAATCTACCGCGTAGAAAACCCGAAAACAACCAATAGCACGGAGTCTTCTCCGGCCTTATGCAATGCAACATCACCGCTCCGGACTAACATGTCCGGGTAGGCTTCAACCAAAATGCCTATGTACGTTCTCGCATACGGACTCTATACAACGGGGACTTTACATATCTACCCGAAGGAACGCCTCCAACTCTCCGCAAACTCGCGAGAGCGGGCTTCCTATGCTAAGAAAGAGAGCTATTAGTGCTCATGATGAGGATCGCTACCCTTGAGTTCCTCTTTGGCGCCATCAAAAAGTAATCAGATAGAAATCACCGCACTTGCGTTGCCTCCGTGGATCCGGAGTCGGCTTGCGATTCGGAGCTCCGAAGCTCCTCCAATGGCGGATCTAGCTCTTCTTCCTCCAAGGGCTCTCCTCTTTCTCCAAGGGTTTGGAGAGATGAAAAAGGTAAGAAAGTGATGGATTTTCTAAGTCAAACCCGGGTATATCCTCTCAGGAACCATCCCCAGCCGTCGGATCTCAACCTAAGAAAACGAGCGGCTTTGATTTGGGGCTGAAATGCCCAAACTGGACCGAACACGGCCTGGCACACGCCCGTGTCCAGGGCCGTGTGCCGCATTCGCCGTCAAAATCGAATCTCCTGGACACGCACATGGGTATCGAACACGCCCGTGTTCGAGCTGACACGCCCGTGTTCCAGCTGACACGGCCGTGTAGCCGGCCGTGTACCCCATGATTTTTCCCCCGTTTCCAACCCGAGCACTGCACGGGTTCTAGGACACGCCCGTGTCCTTGCCCGTGTCACCTTGACACGCCTGGGCCCCCAGGCCGTGTACACGGGACATTTCGTCGAGTGGAGATCGACGACTCGATGACACGGCCTTGGACACGCCCGTGTCCTAGGCCGTGTGCCTTGTCTCGACGATCGTCGAGTGAATCTCGACGATTTCACCTTGACGATCGTCGACACGGGTCGACACGCCCGGCGACACGCCCGTGTCGCGGGCCGTGTGCCCATTCTCGACGAATCGTCGAGTATATCTCGACGATTTCACGGCTAAGTGTCGACACGGGTCGACACGCCCTGCGACACGCCCGTGTCGCAGGCCGTGTGCCCCTTTCTCGACGAATCGTCGAGAATAACTCGACGACTTCGCGGCTAAGTGTCGACACACTCTTGACACGCCCTGGGACACGCCCGTGTCCCAGGCCGTGTGCCTTCAGCCAGAAACCAAAACTGGCCCAAAACGTCCCCCTTTACTCCTTTGAGTTTCGGGGCGTTACACGGACAATGTCGCCCGCAATGACCAATATTACCCCCAAGACAAATGTCGCCACGCATGGGATCCCCGTGCACGACTGCTTGTCTTTGTAAACTTCTAGAGATAAAAAGGGAAAGGAAGAAGGAGGAAGAAGATGTAGGGCTGATCTCTGGTGGAGCTTCAGAGTGTCAAGCTAAGATTCGAGGCCATCATTGCGGAGGAAAGGTTTTGCGATTCTTTCTAGACAGCTAGGAGTTCATGGCACCAAAATGGTCTTCAAGGGTAACGACCTTTCTTCTTCTCCATGTGAAGGCTTCCTTTTTGGCATATGTATGATTCCCCCACCAAAGGGTGGCTGATGTTGGGAGTCTTTTGGGTTGATTCATGGAATCCCCTTTATTGGCATATAGATCCGAAAATGCAGTACGGAATAGGCATGCTGTGTGAAGCCCATTTGTACAGGTTGGTCTGGATTGGTGATGTTGCATACGAACCGGAGAAGACTCCGTGATAAATGCGTAGTTTAGGAGTCGATGGGTTGGACCTGTGAAGTGAGTAGCAGGAAGTACTGGAGTGGTAGTCCATGAAAATTCCCGTAGAATGCTTCTGTTGCTTGTGTTGTTGGGTTCTACCTGTGCAAGGAAGTCGCAGGAAGTACTGGATTGGAATTCAAGGAAATACCCTTTGTAATGCTTAATGTTCATAGGGAGTCCACCTGTGAAGAGAGTAACAGGAAGTAATGGCATGGTAGCCAGGAAAGAACCCTGACATTTGTGATATTTGTGGTGTCCACCTGCGAAGAGAGTAGCAGGAAGCACTGGTGTGCCCAGGAAAGACCCGCTGATGTTGTGAGATGAATGGGTGTAAGAGAAACCCAGGCTTGCATGCCAGAATAGGATTTGTGAGACCGACCCGTGCCTTTTGTAGCCACGAGTACGCCGTACTCGGTGATGGCAAGGAGATTTGAGCAACGGGGGGTGGAGGATCCGACCTGCGTTATGTCCATCCGACATGGACCAGAAAGTACGGTCTGTTGGAGTGCATAGCGAGAGTCTTAGTCCTACACGTCGTGATACAATGGGGGGCTACGGGCTAATCCCGGTTCACTAAGACTAGAAAACTCCGGCTGCACGCCATGGAGTAAATGCTCAAGTGAGTTGTCGTTGTTCTGTGACCCTGATACGGTGGTGGGCAGCTGGTTTGCCAGTACACCAAGAATGTGCCCTGAGTGCACGTACTATCAGGCCGGGTGGCTGATGGTTGTGATGGCATGTGTGCGTGAAAGCATATTATCTGAGATATATATACATGCTTGTGATCTGCTATTCCTGCAGGGAAGAATACCGCTGCCCCGAGAAAGGGCTAGGGTCGTTATAATTTGGTCAGTTGAATGTTGACCGTTGTCTTTGTTTGCCACCATTGGGTGGATTGTCCCTGTACAGGTGCTAAAGAGCCAAGCGGGACGAAAAATGGTTGATGTCCATACTGTTTTTGTTGCTGCTGCTACTGTTAGCCCTCGAAGGCTAATTTGGATAAGTGTTATGTTTTCTTTGGATGTGGCCGGCCTGCGTGCCAATGTTTGGGCCACTGTTTGAAAGCTCTGTAAGGCCATAAGGCCAACTATTTATGTGTGTTGTAAGACATTCCTATGATGTATAAAATGTGGAGTTTTTATGTGTTGGACATTCAAATGAGGTGTTCAAGTGTAGTGTTATAGGCTTCCTCTAGAATGCAATGTTTTAGGTGTGCTGCGCTACTCTGGTATCACTCCGTAGCTTCATCGTCTGTTTTGTGGTATATGCTGTGGGGCCTCGACCGGACCTTCTCGTATATATTATCAACGGATGGGGTTGTTACATTTTTGGTATCAGCTATCTTGGTCTTGCCCTCTCGAAGTCGTGGTCGACTTCTTTTGTTGTGTGGCGAGCATGTGTTTGTGCAAACCATGTTAACATATTTGAACTCCTGAATGTCCATGATAGGAATGTAAATTCTTTTGTTTGAGGAACCTGCACGTTCCTATTTTGTGATGTTTGCTTATGTAAGGCCGCTAATGTGTGTGTCTTGTCCCCTTTAGGTGACTCGGAGTGGTGTGGGGCAATCGGAGCCCCAATGTTCGGATGAAAGTACGACACCAGCTAAGGTGCGTACACCTCCTCCGTCTGCAGAAACTGTGCGAAAAATTGCTGAGGCTTTGTTTGCCATGGTTCAAGGACAACCGGTTGGGCAGGCACAAGGGCAAGCGCAGCCGGCCGTGAGGCCAGAACAGGTGGAGGCGAGGACAGAACCTGTCGTGGTTGTGAATCCTCGAGCCACTGAGAAGTAGTTGAAGCAATTCATGAGTTTTCACCCGCCTACGTTCTCGGGAGTGGGATCTCCTGCGCTGGCTGAAGACTGGTTGTTGCATGTCAAGAAGATTATGACGGCAATTGGAATAGAGGAGCATTAGAAAGTCACCTTAGCTACCTTCCTACTTGAAGGAGAGGCGAGATTGTGGTGGGACAAGATGGAGATGCATCACTTGGCGGGTCGTTGCTTAACACAAGTATCGATGGAAGAATTCTCTCGACTCTTCCTAGCGAAGCACCTTCCTACGGCGCAACGAATTGCCATGGTGAATGAATACCAAAGGCTGATGCAAGGTGATGGCAGTGTGGAAGCTTACCTGCATGAGTTTACACGCTTGGGGCGGTATGCGGGTTCGATTTTTGCTGATGAGCAAAGGAAGACAAATAGGTTCTACGAAAGACTGCGAGACGAGCTGAGGTTCCTGCTTTCTTATTCTGTGAACCAAGGCTACCAGGCAATAGTTGATACTACCTGCGCGCAGGAAAAAGACATGAAAAGGGTGCAGGGGAAGAGGGCATTGGCTGTGACACAACCATAGTTTAAAGTGCCCCGACCGATGAAGTCATTTTATAAGAAGAAATGGGGCAAGAGGCCTAAGACGGCGGGACAAGCTCCTTCTTCAGTTGCATAGGGAGTAATGTTGGGGGCCACCTCGCGACCGGATACTCGTACATGCTGTAATTGTGGATGGGTGGGGCATATAGCTCGGGAGTGTCGGATGCCGCCAAAACCTGAAAAGAAGGCGGGAGCATCATATGCGGAGAAGGGCAAGATAGTGGTGGACTCCTCTGCCTCTCAGGCGTAGCCCCGGGTCTACAATTTTGTCTTGCAGGAGGCCATCAAGAAGAGTGACGTCATCACAGGTACGAGTTTAGTTTTGCGTATTATATTGCTTGTATGTTTTGCTTAATGCATATGTGTATGCGGCTTGTGTGTGACATGATTGTCACAGGCTTTGTGATGATGCCAGACACGCTAGTGCGAGCACTGTTTAATACAGGTGCGTCGCATTCTTTTCTGTCTAGCGAGTTTATAGCGCGGATTGGGATACCTAGCCGTGCGAAGACAGATAGCGTCAGGGTGGTGTTGTCGTATGGATATTTTATGCTTGCGGATCAAGCTTGCGATGTGGCGGTCCAAATAGGAAGTCGGGACTTTGGTTTGACTGCATCTATTTTGCCGCTATCGGAATTCAATGTGATATTTTGTATGGATTGGCTTGCGGAGCAGCATGCCTTTATTGATTGCCAGTCCAAAGAGATCACGTTGGGCCAGAATAACAAATAAGAGACAAAGTTCACGGGTATGCGAGGAGTGGTCGGGACGTTGTTGTCTGCACTCCAAGTCTTGAAGGCTGTTCGGAAGGGTGCGGAGTGCTACTTCGCCCTGATTAAGGCTGTTGAGCCTAAGGCAAGTATGTGTGATGTTCCGATTGTGTCGGAATTTGCAGATGTGTTTCCCAAGGATCTCCCTGGGTTACCAGCCCAGTGTGAGATTTACTTCACGATCGAGTTGGTGTTAGGTGCGAAACCTGTGGCCCGCTCGCCATATCATGTCGCGCCTAAGGATATGGCAGAGTTGAAAGTCCAACTGCAGGAATTGATGGAGCAGTGGTATATACGCCCAAGTATGTCTGCTTGGAGCACCCCTGTGCTTTTTGTGAAGAAGAAAGACGGTGGCTTGCGGTTATGTATTGATTACTGCAAATTAAATAAGCTGACCGAGAAAAATAAATATCTGATTCTGCGGATTGATGAGCCATTTGATCAGATAGTGGGATCATCCGTGTACTCGAAGTTGGACTTGAAATCTGGTTATTACCAGTTGAGGATCCGGGAAGAAGATATTCCCAAAACCGCATTTGGAACGCGGTACATGCACTACGAGTTCACGGTCATGCTATTTGGGCTGTGCAATGCGCCCTCGGAATTTATGGACTTGATGCACCAAATATTCTGCGAGTGCCTGGATTTATTCATGATAGTGTTGATTGATGGTATCCTGGTGAACTCGAGATCGGAAGCCGATCATGAGAAGCATTTGCGGTTGGTGTTGCATACATTGAGGCAGAATCAACTTTATGTCAAGTTCCCGAAGTACAAGTTTTGGCTATCGTCGGTGGATTTTCTAGGCCATGTGGTGAGTGGAGCGGGCATAGCTGTGGATCCAGCGAAGATTAGGGCCATAGAGGAGTGACCAGTGTTGTCTTTAGTGGCCAAGGTCAGGAGCTTCCTTGGACTAGCAGGGTACTACCGAAGATTTGTTGAAAACTTCTCGTGGATTACTTTACCGCTAACCACGCTGACATGAAAAGAACAGAAGTTCGTTTGGTCGCCAGAGTGCGCGCGAGCTTTTGAAGAGCTGATGATTCGGTTGACCACGATGCCTGTGTTGTTATCGCCTTGTGGCACCGATGGATTTGTAATATACAGTGATGCTTCAGTGAGCGGCTTACGCTGCGTGCTTCTGCACTACAAAATACTTTTTTCAAATAACCTCCCTCTGATACCAACTGTCACAACCCGCATTTTCCCAGCATTTAAAATACTATCAGAGTAGGGAAACTACGCAGTGTGATGCCACGTCACGTAGGGGACATCTACTGACGTTAAGGCAACTCATCGTCTCTCGCAACTTATTGTTGGGTACACTGTTAATATGTATCAGATTTGGAGAAGCCTCATCTTAATCAATGATATACATCAATTTGTATTTGATGTATGTTTGAGTTTTATTGTGCAGGTTTAAGAATTGGAAGAAAATTTTCTAAGTAAAAGTGTCGACACTTGTGAAGAATTATGTCGACACTTGTGAAGAATTGTGTGGACACCTAAAGAAGAAGCTGTGTCGACACCCAGACTTGTGTCGACACTTGTGAAGAATTGCGTCGACACCTAAAGAAGAAGCTGAGTCGACACTCAGACTTGAGTCGACACCTGAGCCAAGCGTTATGTCGACAATGAAAGCAGAAGCTGTGTCGACATCCAGGATTTATGTCGACAATGAAAGCCGAAGCTATGTCGACATCCAGGAGTTATGTCGATAATCGAAGCAGAATTATGTTGACACAGAGGGCTTGTGTCGACATAATTAACAGATGTTGTGTCGAGTACCAGAAGAATGACTATGTCGACACATGGAGTGTTCTGTCGACATCAGAAAGACTTGTGTCGACACTTAGTCCATTTGTGTCGACACATGTGAAGCATTTTGCTGAGTGGTTCATGCTGATTTCGAAAATTTTGACAAATCAGATGTCATAACCAACCGGTCTGACACCTTTGTCAGAACGGTCTAAAGTATGTTACAAACCGGATCAGCTGGTAATCAGGAGGAAACTCTATATAAAGTACTGGTTCGATACAACATAAAAAAGGGAACATAGCAAGGAAAAGAGAACACACAACACTAAGAAGTGAATCCTTCAGAGAGAGTTCTCTACAATAAGAAAAGGGGAAACCCTTACGAAGGCAGATCCAGATCAGTCTGCAAGGAAGATTCAGATCTCATTCTGAATTCAAGTAGGAAGCTATCTGAAGATCAACTTCTACAACAAGTGAAGTCCAACCTTATTTTGTTCTATCAAGAAGCTTTGAAACTGCTAAGTCGGGTTGGATCTGAAGATCAGTGTATTCAAGAACTGATCAAGAAGCTCACACCAGTGAAGAGATTCATTTGGTGAAATTTTTGTATCTCTTAATCAAACAATTTCTAGTAGGATCTGTTCTAAGATCTGAGTTGTAAGCTGATGTTAAAGATCATGGTAGTGAACCGGTCGCACAAGTAATATAAAATGGGGGCTTTCCTAAGTATCGATCTCTCAATGAACACAGTAAGGTGGAGTTAATTTCGAGGAGGACTTGAGATTGAAGTCCTTAGGTAGGAGCTAACTAAGGGGGGTTTTGATATATGCGGAAACAAAAAATAAAAGGTTATCAACTACTCCTATGCAACGCCACTATGCGATGCTTCGCCAGGCAGGATGGAAGACTAGTCGGGCCGCTATGCACCGAATCACTAGGCGGATGGGCGAGTAGGCTTGCAGATGAGGTGGTGAGAACGGCGGAATGAGGGTCGAAAGCACCTCTTCACTACGTGCGCCACTAGCAATTGCTAGTGCGGCAAGGGTGGATGGTGGTGGATGAAATATGGCGCACCTCAAGCAAATACACGAAATTACAAATCACAAAGACATGATTGTATAAAAACATTTTACAAATAAGCACACATCATCTATAAATAAAGTTTACAACAACACATAAATAACAATAAAGTAAGAACAAGGCAAGAGATTGACCGAATCCGAAATCTTGCTGAGGATTCACGGTTGGAATCGTCGGGTTGTCAATCCGCGTCCAAGCTCGGTCCTCAACTGCGTCCGGGGTAGAGAAGGGTTGTCACCACCTTCCAATGGCCCGTCTTCTTCGTGTCACGATAGCGGACGAAAGTTGCAAGCTTCACTTTGCTTGATGGCTATGGCGTTGATGCTTGAAATGGAGGAGGCCGAGAGGAAGCTCCGGCTTGGATTTGGAGGTGAAAACTTTTCCAGAGCACCTCCCTAGGGTGGAAGATGAGGAAAAACGGTGGAGAAGGCGGAAAACGACGGAGAAATGTCGAGCTCCGGATCGTCCCCCCCCCCCCTGAATTAGGGGGAGACCTGCACTATTTATACAAAGCAAAAATGAACAATACACACGATCACGGGTGCACGACCAGTGGTCATGCGCACTATGTCCGGTGATCCTGCGCACTGGCATGGCAGATTAGGAAGAAGAACTGGGATAACGTGCACGAGCAGTGGCGCACGACCAGTTGTCGTGCGCACTAAGTTCAATGCTCGTGCGAATACCCCAGATAGGACTCCAGAATAGAGGAATCAATGCACACAAATAGTGGGGCATGACCGGTGGTCGTGCGCACTAGGTCCAATTGTCGTGCGATTACCTAGGCTGATTCTGGAAAACGTAGAGTCGTGCGCACGATCAGGGGCGCACGACCAGTGGTCGTGCGCATTAGATCCCATGATCGTGCACAGTATTCCTTTTTCAAAACCATCCCGGACACGCACACGACCCTTGTACCGAAAGGAAAAACCAATCACTGATATGTGTAGACATTTCAGGCAATCACACAAAGGAGTACAAACTATAAAAATAACAAAATACACAACCACGGACATAAATGTGCACTTCCTATGGAAATAAAGATAAAATGAAATATGAACGATATAGAACTACAAGTGAAGTGCAAACGCGTGAAAACTAGCTCAGATGAGTCCGCAAATAGGTATATAAAATGGACTCATCACACCCCCAGACTTAACTGTTTGCACGTCCCGAGCAAACAAAATCTAAGCAGATAGGGAAAATTACTAGCTAACCAAGAAATTGAAAAACAAAGTACCATGCGAAGTCGCATGCTCACGTGCATAAAAATACAATAAAGAAAATTTCTAAGTATGCAGAATAGTTTATATTTTTCATAATGCGTATCAAAATTTTATTACTACTCAAAAATAGAATCATGGTGAATCAACTGGTCATGCATAGGAAGAAAGTAGGCAGGCCACTAAGGTGAGCTTTGCCAAAGATCGGGGCTCAAGATCACCTCCAAAGGAAACAACCAATGTCGGGGACCATATGCTTGCCCGTTCACACACTCTCCATGACACTAGTTAGACTCAAGCGCAAATCCGTAGGACTTTAGGATAATCACGTGGCTTGGGTTGCAATGAGGTAAACAATGATAAAAAGAAAGGTTATGCAACTAACCCAAATGAGCTATCCTAAAAAGAATCCAACTGCTAACCGCAATATATGCAGGTACACTATACCTCCAGACTTAACTTTTAACATATGGGTGTGTGCACCGCCTACTCCAAATATAATCACATTTCCAAAAAGATTTTCAATTTAAACTTTTTCTTTTCACTTTTGTTTCTTTACAATTTTTTTTTCTTCATTTTATATGCACAATTCACCAGAAATAAACTTGGGAGCACTTCCACATTTTCACAAATAATAACACCACATCACATCCCAATATGAAAATATAAAACACTAAACTCGACTTAGATGTGCGATTAGGATAGGCTGTGGGGCTTTGGTGAATGAAGGTGGAGTTGAATCAAAAGAAGGGTAGGCACAACGGGTCTAGCAAGAATATGACATTAGGAACGGTACAAAGCTCAACCGGGCCAAAATGATGGCCTACATCACGCTTACGCTAGACTAACCAAGTACCCATGCTTCGAGAGTAGCTTGGGGCAAGTTCTTAGCCACCAAGAAAAGTGATCCTTCCTCCCGACTCGAGCAAAACGAGTCTAGTGACGACTACACACATTGCTATACTACCATTTGATTCACAACGGATTCACCAACTTTTGAGTAGAATAAAAAGATCTTTACGCAAATAGAAAAGTCTAAAACCATAAGCATACAGGAAAATTAAATCTACTCGAATTTCTACACGAGATGAGAGCAGTTGACTAGAAACACAACAAGGTCAACATTTTACTTTATCTCACAATCCTAAGCCAGCACCATAATTTTCCAAAATCTAACGAAGAAATGAGTTTAACTCGCGACACACTAACAGCTAAGCACATGCTCAAGTGGGTGCAGTGGTGTGTGATGCAATGAACTAATCATAATAAATCTATAAAAGCTTCTAGTATGCACATGAGATGTGCATGTGCAATAGGTAACAAATCTCTCCCCCAGACTTAAACTAAACTACACAGCATATGATAGAGAAATTAAGATCATAAAGAGCTAAGGGAAGAGGTTACCCAATGCTCAACTAGTCAGCATACCAGAAGATGCGTGGAAACCTGAAGCAGGCCCGCCATATGAAGAATCACAACCCTGCCAATGCAATTTGCGAAGAATACCTGTAGGGGTGAGCTCCGCAAAAACAAAAGAAAAATATACAAAAAGAAATGCTAAAACTAAAATAAACATGAAAAACAAAATGCAGAAAATAAAAGATAAGTACTGGGTTATTGTTATCGCAGCACGACTTATTCGGCTATGAAAAGGTTCTAGCTAATGGGCCTATGAAAAGAAAAATGCACAGGTAACTGTTCCAATATCTGTTTCGGTAATGTGTACTGATACGGTGATAGAACAGTTACCCCTCTGCCTAAATAATCATACCTGCTCCTCGCAGGTAGAGGAAATAGGAAATAGGATGAGGAGGAGGCCTGGTCCTCACTTATCTTATCACAAAAGTATCCTCGCCTAGCAAGACATTGTCAACCACAGGTGTGCAAGGTGTGATGGAAACGACAAGAACACCAAGCTCATCATCATCCCAGCATACCCGTGGAGACTTAGCCTGCACAGGCTCTGATAGAGAAGGGGGATCAAGAAATAAAGGAGACGAAGAACTAAAATAATCAGAAAATGGGAGAGTGATCCCGGTATCACTCTCAGCAGGATCCAAGCAGAGATCATCGTCGGTATCATACGAGTCGTACCAAGGGGAATCCGAGAACTCGAGGTCTGCGGTTTTAAGAGGAACGACCTCATACAATAAGGAGGTGCAAACCTCCGCATCGGAAAGGGAATATTCCTCATCCAATTGGGGTGCGTAAAAGTGTTCCGAAGATCCACCTTCTCCGTCGGAGATAGAGGAATAATCATCCCACTTCGGCGCAACCTCAGGAATCAAATCATCCACAATCACGACATCATTAACCGACTCACAAGAAAGAGGAATAACACAATCCGGCAAAAATTACGGAGGGGCAAGGCTGCTCTCAAAATCAAGCACTGAATGAGCAGGCCCCATCGCAAAATCATTCGCTGACGCCACCCCGTCGACGACCAGAACAATCTCATTGTCCCATACAGGAGCGTCCATGAGTTCCTGCTCCTCTTTTTGTTGGCTAATACCAGAATAATCATCATCAATCAAGGGAAGCTCGTAAAAAGGGATCGAGGGACCCATGAAAGAGCTGTATGCGGCTAGAGATTCTTCGGTAATCTCAACGGGTAGAGAACAAGCAAAGTGCGTCATGTAAGTGTATGGGCCAGGCAACACCCTGGTAGGCCTGTCCGCAATAGTCTTCCGCGAACGGGAGGTTGTTGTGCACACGCCCTCACAGGGAGAAGGCTTGCACAAACGAGGACAATCCTTCAACATGTGGCCCACACCTTGACATAACAAACACCGAATGCAATGCTCGACATTCATAACATCAATGACATCGATGGATCGGCGCAAAGTGTCAAGTAGACGGCACTCAGCATCAGGATCAATCGCGAACAAAAATAATTGTTGAAAAAGTGCTACACAGCTAAAATAAAAATAGCACGGATCTGCTATCTAAATCAAAAATCAGAAAAGGAAAAAAAGAAATAAGCAAAATAAAAATTCTAATAACCAAAGCAAATAAAAAAAATGATATGCACAAATGGAAAAGGGCTTCAATCTATTATCTCCATTTCCAAAAACTCACACGACTGTGTTCCCCGGTAACGGCGCCAAAAACCTGATGCTAAAGATCACGGCAGTGAATCGGTCGCACAAGTAATATAAAATAGGGGCTTTCCCAAGTATCGATCTCTCAAGAAACACAGTAAGGTGGAGTTAATTACGAGGAGGACTTGAGATTGAAGTCCTTAGGTCGGAGCTAAATAAGGGGGGTTTTGATATATGCGGAAACAGAAAATAAAAGGCTATCAACTACTCCTATGCAACGCCGCTATGCGATTCTTCGCCAGGAGGGATGGAAGAATAGTCGGGCCACTATGCACCGAATCACTAGGCGGATGGGCAAGTAGGATTGCAGATGAGGTGGTGAGAACGGCGGAATGAGGGTCGAAAGCACCTCTTCACTACGAGCGCCACTAGCAATTGCTAGTGCGGGAAGGGTGGATGGTGGTGGATGAAATATGGCGCACCTCAAGCAAATACACAAAATTACAAATCACAAAGACATGATTGTATAAAAACTTTTTACAAATAAGCACACATCATCTATAAATAAAGTTTACAACAACACATAAACAACAATAAAGGAAGAACAATGCAAGAGATCGACCAAATCTAAAGTCTTGCTGAGGATTCATGGTTGGAATTGTCGGGTTGTCAATTCGCGTCCAAGCTCGGTCCTCAACTGCGTTCGGGGTAGAGAAGGGCTGTCACCACCTTCCAATGGCCTGTCTTCTTCGTGTCACGATAGCGGACGAAAGATGAAAGCTTCACTTTGCTTGATGTCTATGGAATTGAAGCTTGAAATGAACTCAAGAGATGATGAAGGAGGCCGAGAGGAAGCTCCAGCTTGGATTTAGCGGTGAAAGCTTGCCCGGAGCACTTCCCTAGGGTGGAAGATGAGGAAAAACGGCGAAAAGGGCAGAGAACGGTGGAGAAATGTCGAGCTCCGGATCATCCCCCCGAATTAGGGCGAGACCAGCACTATTTATACAAAGCAGAAATGAACAATGCGCACGAACACGGGCGCATGACTAGTGGTCGTGCGCACTATGTCCGGTGATCGTACGCACTAGCATGACAGATTAGGAAGAAGAACTGGTATAACACGCACGAGCAATGGCGTACGACCAGTGGTCGTGCGCAATAAGTTCAATGGTCGAGCGATTACCCCAGACAAGACTCCAGAAAAGAGGAATCAATGCACACGAACAGTGGCGCACGACTGGTGGTCGTGCGCACTAGGTCCAGTGGTCGTGCGATTACCCAGGCTGATTCTGGAAAATGTAGAGTAGTGCGCACGATCAGGGGCGCACGACCAGTCATCGTGCGCATTAGATCTCATGATCCTGCGCAGTATTCCTATTTCAAAACCATCCCGGACACGCACACGACCCCTATACCGAAAGGAAAAACCAATCACTGATATGTGCATACATTCTAGGCAATCACACAAAGGAGTACAAACTATAAAAATAACAAAATACAAACCACGGACATAAATGTGTACTTCCTATGGAAATAAAGATAAAATGAAATATGAATGATATAGAACTAAAAGTGAAGTGCAAACGCGTGAAAACTAGCCCAGATGAGTCCAAAAATAGGTATATAAAATGGACTCATCATAAGCCTTTAATTATAAAGGCTGAGGTCGGGCTTTTGCCTGAGTTGTAGGAGTGGGGTTACACTCTGAGTTGTAAGCCTAATGACATAGGCTGAGGTAGGGCTGAGGCCTAAGGTAGGGTTCTTGAGGAAGAATCTGAGGTAGGACTTGTATAAGTCTGAGTTGTAGGAACCATTCTTGTTTCTGAGCTGTAAGATCTGCGGATCTGAGAAGAAAGAAGGAAGTTAGGCCGAATCTAGTACACTGCTAAATAGGCAAAGGGGGAAGTGGATGTACCCATACCTTGGGGAACCACTATAAATCTGGTGTATGCTGTGTTGTGTTCATTATTTTTGTAGTGAGATATATTTAGATATTTGCCAAAATATTTGATGGAAAAATTAGAACTTATTCACGCCCCCCCCCCCCCCCCCGCTAGGTGTCTAGGCTCTTGAAATCAAGTCTTTCAAGTGGTATCAGAGGGAGGTTGCTCAAAGATTGACCTAACAGTCTGAGTGGATCTCCAAGGCAAATAACAGATTTCAAGTATGGGTTCAATAGAGAATTAGAAGGAATTTGGTTCTATGAAACTGCCTATTTGTAGGAAATAATTCTTTGGCATATGGAAGGAAAGGGTCAGGTTGTTTATGGAAGCATCTAATTCAAGAATCTACATCACAGTACAAGAGGGTCCCTTCATTCCAATGAAGGTATCAGTTCTGGATGCAAATGTTAAAACCCCTAAGAGATATTCTGAAATGACTAAGGATGAGATCATCCTGACAATATTAGACAAAAGAGAACAAAACATTATATTAAGTGCTTTAGATGATGCCACATTTCAGAATCTGGTGCACTGTAAAAACTCCAAGGAAATTTGGGACATCCTTATTGTCTACGTGGAGGGAACAAAAGAAGTCAGGGAAGACAGGAAATCAATGCTGAATCAAGAATATGAGAGCTTTATACAAGCCAAGACTGACAGTATAGCTGAATGTTACAAGATGTTCTTCAGGACTGTCAATGAGCTGATGACCTATGGAAGCGTCTTCAGCACATATGAACTGAATGACAAGTTTCTCAGGTCACTAACAAAGGACTGGGACACAAAGATATGTGCCATCAGAGAAGTGGCCAAGCTTGCTGATACACCTCCACCCACATTATTTTGAAAGCTGCTATCATATGAAATGCAGCTCACTGCCAGAAAAGAGGAGGAGAAAAGCAGTAGGCCTGAATACAAAGAAAGGTCTGTAGCCTTCAAGGCTGAAGGCACAAGAAAGGGTTGGAAAAAGTCTTCTTCTCCACCCAGAAGGAGTGTTGAGGCTGAAGAAGAAAAACTTGACAACAGCACATCAGATAGCCACACCTCTGATGAGGACTTTACTGCATTTACAAGGCAATTCCAAAGGTTCATGAAAAAGAAGAAATGGAGAACTAAGCCATCAACATCCTTTTCTAAGGATGAGTATTGCAAGAAAAAGAAGACTTCCAAGGAGGACAGGTATGCTTCAAAACCTAGAAAACAAACTAATTCTAAGACTGTTTGTTATTGTTGCAATAAGCCTGGACATGTCATAGCTAACTATCCAGACAAGAGGACTGAATCTAAAGATAAGGAGAAGCATCAAGTGAAAGGCAAGAAGGAGAAATCCCTTATTGCTCAGAAGCAGAAGAGTTGGACAGACTCTTCATCTTCAGGATCAGGAGATGAAGATAATGCTGAAGTATATGTTTGGCTGATCTCAACAGAAGATGATTCTAGGGAACTAGAATTCCTACAAATGCTGGACTCCATAAATGGAGTAGAAGACTATTGCTATAGAGGGCTGATGGCTCTATAAGAAAATGATCAGTGCCAGGATCAGCCTGGTCCTAGTAAGGTATACAGTTCTCCCTCAGTTTCAGATTACTGCATTGCATCAAGAGATGTGGATGGTTCTGAATCAGAAGGGTATGTGCATCAACTCATTAATAAGTATGGTGGGTTGTTGCAAGATCTGAAGAGGAGCAAGTTTCTTGTCAAGGAGCAGGCCAAGGAGATTTAGTCTCTGAAGCAGGCTGCATCAGATTTAGCCGTGTTGATAGATTCAAAACTGAAGGAGATTGCCAAATTGAAAAACATTACTGTTATTCTGATGGGCACAATCTCTTTCAATGAAAATCACATCAAGAAACTTGAGGCAAAACTTCAGCAAGAAAGAGAGTTAGTGGCTAAATTCTATAAGCCAAAGTCAGTCTTGCCCTTAATAGATAATTTCATTTCTCATAAAGGAAAGACTGGTCTAGGTTTCAAGGGCAGAACTAGGGTCACCAATTTTCATAGAAAAGGTAAGGCCCCATCACAGCCACTAGCTACAAAGCCCCTTATTTGCTTTAGGAAAGTGATGCAACCAACAAACAGGTATGATCATGACAGTACTCATGGTCACTGTGAGTATGAATATCTCATGGGCAAGGGTGCAAATGCCAATAGATCACACTATAGGCAAGCCCATCAAGTTTAAGAGGAAGTCTTGGGATTTACTGCTCCAGCACCTACACTCAACAGAACTGTTGGCAACAAAGCAGTAAAGTTTGTACCTAAGAGAAGGTATAATAGGTTTGATTGTTGGTGCTGTGGTAAGGTGGGCCATTTTGCCTTGGATTGTTGGTTCAACACAAGTGTTAAAACCAAGAGTAGTCAACCTGTCAGAACAGCTGTAGGATGTCAACCTAACAATGACCTAGGACCCAATAACAATTTGGGTTCTAAGGGTAAGTGATTCTGTATTTGATGCAAGTGAATCCAAGTGACCATACCCCTATATGGTACTTGGATAGTGGATGCTCCAGACACATGACTAGAACAAGAAGAATGTTGAGGGACTATGTACCCATAGAGAATGGACCCAAAGTAATCTTTGGTGGATCAGAAAAAGGAATCATCAAAGGATTTGGTAACAGTTTTAGTGATTCAATTACTATCACTAAAGTGGCTTATGTGAAGGGTCTAAAACATAACCTGATCAGCATAAGTCTACTTAGTGATCTAGGTTATGACATCTCCTTCCTCAAAGGGGAGTGTCAAATAAGAAGGTCAAGTGATCAAGAGATCATTTTGACTGGCACTAGGAAAGGGAATGTATATTGTCTTAACCTAGATTGTGAGTTTGACAACTCACCCATTTGTCTAGTTGCAGGAGAAAAAGCTTCACTATGTGTCAAATGGCATAAGAGGCTTGCCCATCTGAACTATAAGTCAATAGGACAACTGTTTAGCATGGGGTTAGTGAGGAATGGTCCTCAAGTAAAGTGCATTAAAGAGGGTGTGTGTTCAGCTTGCCAAAAGGGCAAACAGACTAAGTACTCTTTCCATGCACTTGATATCAAAGATTCAATGAGATGTCTATATCTTTTGCATATGGATTTGTTTGGTCCTATGTTAGTTCATAGTATAGGTAGGAAAGTATACACACTAGTTATTGTGGATGACTATTCTAGATACACATGGTTTTTCTTCTTGAGGCAGAAATCTGAAACCCCAACTATTTTCCAGACTTTTGTTAGACAAATTTAGAATGAACATAATAGTTCAGTGGTCAAAATCAGAAGTGACCATGGAACTGAATTTCAGTCTGAATGTATGACAAAGTTCTATGATGGACTTCGAATTCATCAGGAATTCTCCTCACCTAGAACTCCTCAGCAAAATGGAGTTGCTGAAAGAAAGAATAGGACTCTAATTGAGGCAAGTAGAACAGTACTTAGTGACACTACTCTCCCTGAGTACTTTTGGGCTGACGCAGTAAATACTGCATGTCATGTTCTCAATAGAGCCTCCATCAATAAGAAACATAATATGACCCCCTATCATATTTTGAAAGGCAGAAAACCAAACAATTCCTACTTCAGAATCTTTGGTAGCAAGTGTTATGTATTAGTTAATGGTAAGCACTACCAAACAAAGTTTGCTGCCAAATCCCAAGAAGGGATATTTGTTGGGTACAACAATAATAGTAGGGCATACATAATCTACAACTTAACTACCAAAGTTGTAGAGGAATCTGTTCATGTTGTATTTGATGAATCTAAGTTGATTAACAGTGAATTGTCTAGTTCTTCAGTTAGTTCTACAGGTCTAACAGACAGGCTGGACAAGTTGACCATCAATGAAGAGGTACCTGCTAGGCTGCATGATGAAAAAGATGCTTGTTGTTCAGGGGGAGAACAAGACTCACTGGATGAAGAAAACAATGAGGAGCACCAGGTTGAAGAAAATGAAGAAGGCCACGAGGTTGACAGATTTCCTCCATCAAGAAGACACTTGAAGGATCATCCGGCACACCAAATTATTTGAGATGCAAGTTAAGGTGTTCTAACAAGAAGCAAAAGTATGAAAACAATCCTATTTTTTAGATTCTTTTCACAAATAGAACCTAGAAAGTTTGAAGAAGCCATGTTAGACACAAACTGGATTGATGCTATGCAAGACGAGCTGACTAAATCCAAAAGATGTAATGTATGGGAACTGGTTCCTAAACCAAAGGATCACAACATCATAGGAACCAAGTGGATCTACAGAAACAAACTTAATGATAATGACACTATAATAAAGAACAAGGCCAGATCGGTAGCAAAAGGCTACAGGCAAGAGGAAGGGATTTACTATGATCAAACCTTTGCCACAGTGTCAAGGTTAGAGGCTATAAGATTGTTCTTGGCCTATGCTGCCTATCAAGGGTTTAAGGTATATCAAATGGATGTAAAGTCAGCATTCCTGAATGGTGACTTAAAAGAGGAAGTCTATGTTGAACAACCCTCAGGTTTTATAGACTCTCATTATCCTGATTATGTATATAGGCTTAGAAAAGCTCTATATGGTTTAAAACAAGCCCCAAGGGCTTGGTATGAAACCTTGTCTGCTTTTCTTAT
Organism: Platanthera guangdongensis; assembly: GCA_039583875.1. Taxonomy (NCBI): domain Eukaryota; kingdom Viridiplantae; phylum Streptophyta; class Magnoliopsida; order Asparagales; family Orchidaceae; genus Platanthera; species Platanthera guangdongensis. The sequence continues at coordinate 160,482,098 of CM077152.1, read as the reverse complement.
TAAGAATAAGTTCTCTAGAGGAAAGATAGACAAAACTCTATTGTTTAGGGAATCTAAAGGCAAGATAATCCTAGTCCAGATATATGTTGATGACATTATATTTAGTTCAACTGAAAACAACCTTTGTAGGAAGTTTGCCAAACTTATGCAAGGGAAGTTTGAGATGAGCAGTATGGGTGAGCTGAAGTTCTTTTTGGGACTTCAAGTTAGACAGACTGATGATGGATTGTCCATATCTCAGCCTAAGTTCACTAAGGAGTTGATTAAGAAATATGGTATGGACTCAGCCTCCATCATGAAAACTCCTATGGGAACAAGTATGCCTATAGGCAAAGATGAGGCAGGGAAACCTGTTGATGAGTCTTTGTATAGAGGGATAATTGGCTCCCTACTTTATTTGACTGCTAGTAGACCTAACATCATGTATGAAACATGTGTCTGTACTAGGTACCAAGCTTGCCCAAAGGAATCTCATTATAATGTAGTTAAAAGAATTTTGAGATATCTTAAGGGCACACCTAATCGAGGCCTTTGGTACCCAAAGAATAGAGATTTCTTACTAACAGGTTTCTCATATGCAAATTTTGCAGGATGCAAAGAAGATAGGAAGAGTGCAACAACAACCTGTCAATTCCTAGGAGGAAGGCTGGTGTCATGGTGCAGCAAGAAGCAAACAAGTGTAGCTGTATCAACAGCTGAGTCTAAGTATGTAGCTGCAGGTTGTTGCTGTATATAGTTGTTGTGGATAAAGCACCAACTAGAACATTATGACATCAAGGTAAGTAGAATTCCACTGTTTTGTGATTCTACCAGTGCTATTTCTATTGCTAAGAATCATGTATCACACAGTAGAACCAAGCATATAGAAATTAAGTTTCATTTCATCAGAGAACATGTTGAGAAGGAAGATATTAGTCTAGTGTTTGTGAACATAAATAATCAAATAGTTGATATATTTACAAAACCTCTGGATTAAATTAAATTCAATAATTTTAAAATTGAATTAGGTATGTTGAACCTAGAATAGGTTAGCATAAGCTTCCTTAAGAAGAATATATAAGTACAAAATTTCTCAAGAAATTTGTCTAAGTAAAAAGTTTGTGTCGACACAAGCACAATTGTGTCAAAACACTCAGTATGTTGTGTCGGCAAAGAATAAGTATGTGTAGACACAGAAACAGTATCTGTGTTGACAGAAGAGTAGGTGTAGACACAACCTTGTTGAGACCTTATCTCTAGAGGATTTTTCGTGTCGACACACAAAAGTTGGTCTTGACACAACTATGTCAAGACATGACCAGCCCGTGTCGACTCTGACACATGTATGTAGACATCTAGACATGTCGACTAAACCTAAGTTTTGTCGAGACCTAGGTCATTTCTGTTGTCACATGTAAAATTTTGTCGACTACGACTCGTCTTTTGACCTGCCCTTTACGCTAGCACTATAAATAGGTCAAGTAAAAATCTGGTCGACTACGCTTTCAGAAATCTAGGATCTGCACCTTGTGTCGACAAAGACCTTCTCATCGTTTATCTTCCATCTCTCTCGACAATTTCGCCTCACCAAGATGATAAGGTGAATGAAAGATATGAGCTGGTTGGTGGATGATTCACGACAGCTTCACAAGAAATCTAGGGTGTCACTACCCTAATTTCTGATAATGGATTAGAATTCTTGGTCTTAGAACCAACAAAAATTCGAAATAAGGAAGTCATGGAATTCTATTCATCTGCTACTGTGGACCTAGAAGGGAAGAAGATTAAAGCCACAGTTCAGGATTCACGAGTTAGACTAACTCTAAAGACTATCAGGAAATCACTCCAACTTCCCATGATTAAGGACGATGAAGAAACTGTTCCATCCAGGACTAAAGAAGCACTAAATTGGTGCGGGATAAATCCTAAACTCAAGTTTGGACCATCTATTGCCCGAAAAGGGATGAATTCCCAAGGAAAGTTTCTGTCTGAGGTAGTTGGCAAGGTAATTCTTTGTAAGACTAGTGGACATGACAGAATTTCAGTCCACATATTCAATCTGACGACAAGGATTATTTTCACCATTAAAATAGACTGGGCATCAATAGTTTTTGATAAGCTTCAAGAAGGAATAAAGAAACCAAATCTGGGAAGGATTTTGAGTTTATGTCTATCTGCTATTATACCAGATGTTTTGAACAAACGTCCAGGAACCAAAATCAACCACATGAGGAGGATGGATGTGAGAATTCTATCTAGATGGGATAGAGTTTTGACAAAGAAAGTATCTACTCCATAGAAAGCTGTTAAGAAAGATAAACAGTAGAAAAAGGTTATTCCAAAAGTAGAATCCTCCAATGATTCTGAAGAAGAAGTGGTGTTGGAACACCCTATTACTAATTTGGGTCAGGATCACTATGTATTTAGGAAACCTGTTGTTGACCTCCTGTATAGCTCTAAAGGTCAATTAGATTTCAGTCTAATGGTTAGTAGTTAGGTTTGGAAGCTGCCCTCAAGACAAAGGATTTTCAGTTTGAAGACTAAGTCATATCGTCGAGCTCAGTACGACGAATCGTCGAACTCTAATCGACGATCATCTAGCTCAACTTCGACGGATCGTCGAACTCCATTCGAAGATCGCTGAGCTCAACTTCATCAAATCGTTGAACTCCATTCGACGATCTTCGAGCTCAGTTCGACGATCTTGACTCAGTATTGATTCTCTATCCTTGAGCTCAGTTCGACATTAGTTGAGCTCAGATCGACGATCTCTGTTGCTGTCTAAGTCCAAATCTCTGATCTCAGTTCGACGATAGTAGAGCTCAGTTCGACGTTTTTCTGAAAGAGTTGAATTATTTTCAAGATTCAAATTCAGAGCAGTTAAGGAGTTATTCAGCAATTAATTCAGAAGATATTCTAGCCATTTTCATTTATTTCTTGACCAAGTTTCAAGAGATTATCAAGGAATGTTTATTTGGAGTTTCCCCCAGAAGACATTTGCAATTAAGGATGCAATTAATGACAGACCAACGACTATTCTTGACAGATGATGATTTTCTATTCAGAACCAGAGAATAAAACTCAAGATTATTGAATCACATAGTAGAGAAAAATTCTGATAGCATCTGTAGAGAGTGACAAGAAGAAGAACAAAACATTCTCTGCTATAACATTATCTGAACAACATCTTTCTCAACATCTTTCTATTCATAAGAGAAAAAGAGAATGAGTTGTAGATATTCTTTGTCTAAAAGAATTCATACAAGAACACACACCAAAGGAGATCAACAACTGAAATCTTCTGATCTCTTTTGATTCAAGTGTTCAAGGCCAACATCATTCAAAGACTCTAGACGCCTAACATTTTAGATGTTGTTGAAATCATCATTTGCTGGAGATCAACTTCTGAAGGCCTATCACCCTACAGCAAAGCTTCATTTCCTGAACATCTCAAGAACTCAGGGGGAGCTTTGACAACATCAAATCCACATAGTCTTCTCAGCTACTTTGAGAAAGAGAAGACTTCCATAACTCTCTCATCCCCATCTCTGTAAAGGGTTTTTCAAACTCCCTTCAAAATTTTTTGCTTGGTTTTTGAGCACCTTGTTAAAAGCTCATTGGTGGCAAGACACCTGATCAAAAAATCTGATTTGGTTTTTGAGCACCTTATCAAAAGCTCATTGGTGTCCAAGACACCTGATCAACTCATCCTGTAGTGGATTCCTACTTAGGGTGGTAGAAGAGTGGATGTACCCAAGTTTAGGGGAACCACTATAGCTCCTTATGCATTATGTCTTGCTTGTCTTTATTTTTGTTTCTGGCTGTGATTGTTTTGTGATTAGTTATCTGCTGTGATTAGATTTAATAATTGCTTCCCTGTTCACTCAGATTACAACAACTGTTGTAAAACGTTTTTAAGCACCATACTCTATTCACCCCCCTCTAGAGTATTTCTGATCTAGCTGCACTTTCAATTGGTATCGGAGAGAGGTTGGTTAAACATATCACACCTTGGTGGTTGCTTAGGCTAACACCTGAACCCAAAGATTCCTAGTTAGATCTTCTTGATGTAGATTTTATTATTAGATTTTGTTTTCTCAAATCATGGCCCAAAACAAAGATTATGCTAGCACCAGACCTCCAGTGTGCAATCTATCCAAGTTTGCACTTTGGAAAGCAAGGATTAGATTATACATGAATTCTATTGACGAGGATATTTTTAATTCTGTTTTGACAGTTTGCCCAAGACCTCCAGAGAACACAAGTACAAATGTTGTTCCACCTCCATCAGGAACAGATGCTGATATCAAGAAGTGGAAGGTAGCTGATGCAGAGGTTATGAACATCTTAGCCCAGACCATGTCTGATGACATCTTTCAAAAGGTGGTTGAATGTAATTCAACAAAGTAAATTTGGGATAAACTCTCTGAAAAAGTCTCAGGTTCAGCTGATGAAAGAAAGGACAGGAGATCTCACCTCATATCTCAATATGAGAATTTCAAGAAGGGAGAAACTGAGTCAGTTGGAGATATGTACAATAGACTTAGTCTGATAGTCAGTGAACTCAGGACTTTGGATAAGAAGATATTGTTAAATTTTCTCAATGTGGTCAGCAAGATAACCCAAACACCAAATTAATATCTTCGGAACTACCCAGTTCGCACGCTGAACCTGCGGAAAACCCAAGGACTAGAGGTTTCACCCAACAAAACAATGGAAGCACAAGAAGGTCTTTTTATGCATTCACTTCTTTACAATCCGAGGCATACATAGAGAGACATGATTTCACTAGTATTACAGCTGAAAACAGGAAGAACCAAAAAACAAGCCGGGCGGACAGAACCGGAGTCGGCCGAGACCACCGAGGTCGCCGAGGTCGCAGAAGCCGCCCGAACTATGCTGCAATCCGCCGAATACCACGGAGTCCGCCGAAGCCGCTAAGCCGCGCGGACACACCGTTATTCGCCTTCTGCTGAACCCGAACTGAGGAACACCCCTACCCGCCTGAAGCCGGCGGACAGGTTATTGAAGCTGGCAAAGTTGAAACAGAACTGACAAGCCGCAGAGCGACCTCCTGCTGAGTCCGCAGAGACCGCACACTTCCAAGCACTGACCGAAGTCAAAGCCAAACTCCTGGCTCCTTGAAGTTATCCGCGCGACCTGCAAACAGCAAACCGTCAGCCTGAAACAATCCGCGCGGTTTGACAAACACAGACCGCAGCACTTCGCGCAACCCAAACTACTGTTCAATCACGTTACTTAGGTTACTGTAGATGTGCTAGGGGGGCCTATTTATAGGCCAGGTGAGGAGTGTGGTCACCGCCCAAGAGATAGTGACACCACCCCAGTCCGCGCGAGTACAAATGACCGTCCGCTGAGTCTGCGAGGACTTAGCCGGTCACCAAGGAAAACCGCCAGGAGCAAGGCAACCGTTGACGAACCCGCTCCAGTCCGCCTATGCTAAGCGGACAAGGCATCAGCCCGCAAAGCTCCAACCACTACAGGACAACAACCCCCTTCAATGGCTGTCCGCACTAACCCGAGGCAGTCCGCAAGACCCACACCTCAATCCGCCACAAGTCCACGACCAAAGGCAGCTAGCAACAGACCGCCCGGTCACAGCGGACTTGGCGGATACAGCGGACACCATGAACTTGGCACAAGATGTGACCAAGTCCAAAACCATCAAGGAACAATGCGAGCATGGCAAACACAAGTTCTCGTCCGCCAAACACCCTAGCACAGACTGCCACCAGTCCGCGAGCACCTCGCACTTGTCCAACGCAGAGGCTTCCTCCCGGACTCCATACACCAGTCCGCCAACCGGTCTCCACAGCAAGACCTGCTGTAACACTAGAGCTCGACAAGGCCTCAGCCAAGCTCTAGGCTCAGTCCGCAACAGCCTGAACCGCGGACACGCCAGTCCGCAAGCTACACGCGAACTCGAGCCAACCCGCCTGTCAGCACACGCTTGCACCCGCGGCCACTTGAGCAAAGCACCAGTCCGCAAGCCTTTCTATCCGCAGATACCAGGCCGCACCAAACCGTGGACTCCATGCAACAACCCGCTCAACACAGCCGGCTTCCACCAGACTTTTCACCAGGCCGCAAACCACAGTCCGCCCAGTCCGCCAAAGCTGTCCGCCACAGGCCGCGCGGCCTGTCCCGTCACCCACTTCCACTTCACAAATTTCAACACTCCCCCTTGAAGTGAGAAGTGGTGACCAAGCCTAGCAAGCTGCGCAAGCGTTCAAAGGGCCCCTTCAACAGCGGCTTCGTGAAGATGTCAGCAAGATTATCTTCACTCCGAACATGCCCGACCAGCAGAGATCCTTCCAACACCTTCTCCCTGATGAAATGGTGATCAATCTCTATATGCTTGGTCCTGGCGTGACACACTGGATTGTTAACCAGTTTGAGAGCACTCTCATTGTCACCCCGGAGTAAAGTAGGCCCTTGCACTTCTTCATGGACATCCTCTATAAGTCTCCTCAACCAAACGACTTCCCGAGCAGCCAAGGCCGAAGCCTTATACTCCGCCTCCGTGGTTGACACCGACACCGAGTCCTGCTTCTTGCTACACCACGAGATGCTAGCTGAACCGCAAGTGAACACATAACCTGAAGTAGACCTTCGATCATCCGAATCACTACCATAGTCAGCATCCGTGTACCCGAGCAACGCAAACTCCGCGTCCCTTCCATAGAGGAGTCCCATCTCAGAAGTCACCTTGACATACTTCAGAATCCCCTTTGCCGCCACTAGATGAGATTGCCTTGGTTCAGCCATATACCGACTTACTCGGCCAACAGCATAAGCTATATCCGGCCTTGTAATCGTCAGATAAATCAAGCTCCCAACAAGAGCCCTGAACATCAAGGGATCATGAAGAACCCTTCCCTCATCTCGTCGAAGCTTCAGCCCAGGTTCCAGCGGAGTAGAGCACTTCTTCCCTTCGCCCATGCCAAACCGCTTTACAATACGATCAGCATATCCCTTCTGGCTAATGAGAATCCCGCACTCCTTCCTCTCCACTTCCAGATCGAGAAAGTGATGCAACTCTCCCAAGTCCTTCATCTCGAAGCATATAGCAAGCTCAGCCCTGAGCCTTGCTACTTCCTCCTCCGAATTCCATGTGATGATCATGTCTTCCACATACAGTAGGACCAAGACTCTTAGCTCTCCCTTCTTCTTGACGAACAAGCTAGAATCCGAGTTCGAAGCAAAGTATCCACAGAATTGCAGGTACTCTGCAATCTTCCCATACCACGCTCTAGGAGCTTGCTTCAACCCGTAGAGAGCCTTCCTGAGTTTGCAGACATAGTCCGGATGCTTTTCAGAGACAAAACCAAGCGGCTGATCCATGAAGATGTCCTTGTCAATCTCTCCGTAAAGAAAAGCATTCTTCACATCGAGTTGCCACAACCTCCATCCCTTGCTAGCAGCCAAGGCGATCACCACTCTTACAGAAGTCATCTTCGCAACTGGACTGAATGTCTCCTCATAGTCTTATCCATACTGTTGTGAGAATCCTCTAGCGACCACGCGAGCCTTGAACCGATCAATGCTCTCATCAGCCTTCTTCTTCAACTTATACACCCACTTGCAAGTAACCGGAGTAATGCCATCAACCTTGGGCACAAGATCCTAGGTTTCATTCTTCTTCAGAGCATCAATCTCTTCCTTCGTGGCACCTTCCCACTCCTTCACTCCAGTGGCCTCGTTGAAGTTTGCAGGCTCTCGCTCATCCAGAGGACCTGCAAAGAAGCAGGAGACAAAGCTCACTGCATTCCCATCACAGTACCGAGCCGGTGGCTTAACCACCCTCTTCGATCTTCGAAGAAATGACTCCTTGCTCACAGCTTCCGTTGCTTCTTCAGGCTCCACTCCTACCTGGGGCAAGCATTGAGCAGTGCTCCCCCTGCTTCCTGAGCCAGAAGGCTCAGCCTCGGAGTTCGAAGCAACAAGAGCTGCTGATGAAACAACAAGCTCCTCTTCCAAGCCTTCAGCAGTCACCACCTGTGCTTCATCAACCTTGCTACTTCCGGTTAGCTCCACCGAGCCACCTCCATATGACGTCAGCTCGTCAATGACAACGTCTCTTGACACCACGAACTTCTTCGTCACAGGGTCCATGCATTTCCATCCCTTCTTCCGCTCATCGTAGCCAACAAAGACAAGTTTCCTTGCCTTCGCATCCAGCTTTGTCTGTGAAGCATCCGGGACATGCACGTAGCAAGTTGAGCCGAACACCCGAAGGTGTCCAACACTCGGCTTCTCCTTCAGCAACAGCTCAACAGGAGTCTTCATGTTGATAGGGCTGAGTGGCATCCGGTTGATGACATAAGCAGCACAAGACATTCCCTCCGCCCAAAAGGACCTTGGGATATCTTTCGCATGAAGCCAGCATTTGCAGGTTTCCGTCAGATGACGGATCTTCCGCTCCGCTACCCCATTTTGTTGTGGAGTGTGGGCACAAGTAAGCTCCCGTTGGATCCCGTGCTTCCTGCAGAAGTTAGAAAACTCGGAGGAAACAAACTCTCCCCCGTTATCAGTTCTAAGCTTCATAATCTGCAAGCCAAGCCGGCCTTCTACCAACTCCTTGAACTCCACAAACAAACGGAAGGCTTTCGACTTCTCCTTTAAGAAGTACACCCAAGTATACCTTGAGTAGTCATCAACCAAGACAAGCATGCATTTGCTTCCACCAAGGCTGGCAGTAACCGTCGGTCCCATCAGGTCACCATGAATACACTCCAATGGTTTCTTGCTCCTTGTTTTTGATTTATCAAATGGAAGGCGATGTGCCTTACCATATTGACAGCCCGCACAAACATGCCCATCACCAAAGGAGGACAACACCGACAAACCCCTCACCAGACTTCTACTAGCCATTGCCTTCAGCTTGTCCATGCCAACATGCCCCAGCCTCTCATGCCAGATAGCCGCACTATCATTGGCTCTCATCCTATCAACATAAGCACTGGTGGAAAGAACAAACAAGTTCTTCACCCTCCTCCCAACATGAGCAACATCAGCCTTCATCGTTGATACGTTGCGAAGGAACCTCACGTCTGTTGGCCCAAACAGAACGTGATACCCAGCGTCCACCGCGTTGGTCACCGAGAAGAGGTTCTTCTTCATGCCCGGCACGTGATACACACTCCTTAACGTGAGTGGCCCCTGATCACTACCCAAAGACACGACCCCCTCCTTCTCTACTGCATAAACAGTATCATCAGCAGTGATAATAGCTTCATTACCTGAGTATGGCTGCATGGAGGTGAACTTGGACTTGTCTCCGGTGAGGTGATGACCACACCCGGAGTCCACGATCCACTCGCCGTTGAAGTCCTCAGCAGACAAGGCCCGGACACAAGTGCCCGTCATAAAAGCTCCACCCCATTCTGCTTCTTCACTTCTCGAGCAAGCTTCCTCATTTCCCGCAGCATGCCCAGGCTGCAGTTTGACCTTGCAGTCCCGCTTGAAGTGCCCTCGCTGATGACACCGGTAGCACTTCAGATTCTTCTTCCAGTCCTTAGGAGCATTGCTCCTCTCCGGCGGATATGAAGTCGAAGTCTCCTTCTCACCAGCGGCCTGCACTTTCTTCTTCTTCCCTTCCCATCCCTTCTTCTTGCGTGAGAAGAGGGCTTCGCTGCCTTCCTGATTCAGGTTCACTCCAGCCATCTGCCTTGCTAAGCTCTCCTGCGAGGCAAGCAGATTCTCCAGCTCTAGCAGCGACGGCTGAGTAGCCCACCCTTGAACAGATGTAACAAAGGCCACATACTCCTTCCGCAAGCCGCGGATAATGTGCCTTTTCATCTTTGCCTCAGAGATAGGCTCATCAGGATCCAGTGCCGACAGCTCAACACACAAGCTCTTCATCTTTAAGAAGTATTTGGAGATGGAAAGGTCTCCCTGAGTTGCCCGGGCCAACGCATTCTCCAGGAACTGCAGCCGCGCCACATTCTTCCTATTGAACAACTCATCAATGGTTGTCCAAATATCAGCAGCCGACTCACACCCAACGATGTGATCAAACAGCTCCGGAGACACGGCTCTCTTCAAAATGAACTCCGCCTTAGCATTCGTTCTTCTCCAGAGCCTCACCTGCTCAGCAGTACCGAAAGCAGCAGTTACTTCCTGTCTGTCGTTTCCACCGACGACATCCCACAGCTCCTCTCCAAGAAGATAACTCTTCATGCACGACTTCCACTTCTTGAAGTTAGTCGGCGTTAAGAGTTCAATGCCAAGACCTCTTGCAAGACTTCCTTCCATTGCAAACACCTGTTGGTATCCTTCAGCAGCTCCGAGCAACAACACAGGTTGATCACCACTCAATCACTGAGTCACAACACTGGCTGACTTCCGCTCACGCAACTGAACCTCTGAAACCTCAGCAACCTGGCTCTGATACCATGTTAAATTTTCTCAACGTGGTCAGCAAGATAACCCAAACACCAAATTAATATCTTCGGAACTACCCAGTTCGCACGCTGAACCTGCGGAAAACCCAAGGACTAGAGGTTTCACCCAATAAAACAATGGAAGCACAAGAAGGTCTTTTTATGAATTCACTTCTTTACAATCCAAGGCATACATATCGTGACATGATTTCGCTAGTATTACAGCTGAAAACAGGAAGAACCAAAAAACAAGCCGGGCGGACAGAACCGGAGTCCGCCGAGACCGCCGAGGTCGCCGAGGTCGCAGATGCCGCCCGAACTATGCTGCAATCCGCCGAATACCACAGAGTCCGCTGAAGCCTCTAAGCCGCGCGGACACACCGTTATTCGCCTTCTGCTGAACCCGAACTGAGGAACACCCCTACCCGCCTGAAGCCGGCGGACAGGTTATTGAAGCTGGCAAAGTTGAAATAGAACTGACAAGCCGCAGAGCGACCTCCTGCTGAGTCCGCAGAGACCGCACACTTCCAAGCACTGACCGAAGTCAAAGCCAAACTCCTGGCTCCTTGAAGTTATCCGCGCGACCTGCAAACAGCAAACCGTCAGCCTGAAACAATCCGCGCAGACTGACAAACACAGACCGCAGCACTTCGCGCAACCCAAACTACTGTTCACTCACGTTACTTAGGTTACTGTAGATGTGCCAGGGGGGTCCTATTTATAGGCCAGGTGAGGAGTGTGGTCACCGCCCAAGAGATAGCGACACCACCCCAGTCCGCGCGAGTACAAACGACCGTCCGTTGAGTCCGCGAGGACTTAGCCGGTCACCAAGGAAAACCGCCAGGAGCAAGGCAACCGTTGACGAACCCGCTCCAGTCCGCCTATGCTAAGCAGACAAGGCATCAGCCCGCAAAGCTCCAACCACTGCAGGACAGCAACCCCCTTCAATGGCTGTCCGCACCAACCCGAGGCAGTCCGCAAGACCCACACCTCAATCCGCCACAAGTCCACAACCAAAGGCAGCTAGCAACAGACCGCCCGGTCACAGCGGACTTGGCGGATATGGCGGACACCATAAACTTGGCACAAGATGTGACCAAGTCCAAAACCATCAAGGAACAATGCGAGCATGGAGGACACAAGTTCTCGTCCGCCAAACACCCTAGCACAGACCGCCACCAGTCCGCGAGCACCTCGCACTTGTCCAACGCAGAGGCTTCCTCCCGGACTCCATACACCAGTCCGCCAACCGGTCTCCATAGCAAGACCTGCTGTAACACCAGAGCTCGACAAGGCCTCAGCCAAGCTCTAGGCTCAGTCCGCAACAGCCCGAACCGCGGACACGCCAGTCCGCAAGCTACACGCGAACTCGAGCCAACCCGCCTGTCAGCACACGCTTGCCCCCGCGGCCACTTGAGCAAAGCACCAGTCCGCAAGCCTTTCTATCCGCCGATACCAAGCCGCACCAAACCGCGGACTCCATGCAACAACCCGCTCAACACAGCCGGCTTCCACCAGACTTTTCAATAGGCCGCAAACCACAGTCCGCCCAGTCCGCCAAAGCTGTCCGCCACAGGCCGCGCGGCCTGTCCCGTCACCCACTTCCACTTCACAAATTTCAACAGATATCACTAACTGAACTTAATGACAAAATCCTAATGTGCTTCCCAAGCACTTGGGATTCAAGAATCTGGCCAATCAAGGATGCCAGAAGTCTAAATGAGATCACCACAGAAGCTATTTTGGGCAAGCTCAAATCTTATGAGCTGCTCATTAAAAACAGAGAAGAAGAGCAGAAGGCTGCCTCACCAGCCACAAGAAAAGTGAAGACAATAGCCTTCAAAGCAACTGAAGATCATCCTGAAGACAAAGTCACAGGCAATGATGAACTGCTCAGTCTGTTGGCCAAAAGATTCTACAAATTGGCCAGAAAGGACTTCAGAAAGAGATCATACAAGGAACATGATAAGCCAAGGTATGATAAGTCAAGCAATAAGGAAATTATCTACTTTGGTTGTAGGAAACTAGGGCACATTGTACCTGACTGTCCAGAGAACAAAAATAAGGACAGAAGGGACAAGAAAGAAAGAAGAAAGGAGAAAGACTTCAAAAAGAATAGCAATGGCAAACCCTCCTCAAGCAAGAACAAACAAACAAGGAAGGGATTTGTTGTTGAATCCTGGAGTGAAACCGAAGAGGAATCAGAAGCCTCATCCAGCTCCAGTGATGATGAAGATGATGCAGAAGAGAAGGAGTTCTGCATGATGGCAATCAATGCCTCTCAACATAATTCAGATGAAGAAGAGTCAGAGTCAGACTCAGAGACTCAACTTGAAGAAGACCAGGTAATCAGTTCTTTTGATTTCAATTCAGAGGACTTTAAATATGAGTTTAAAGCATTATGTTTAGACTTACTAAAATCTGTGAAAGAAATTATCTCTCTCAGAAATCATTTATCTGAACATAATACCTTAAAGTCAGAAAACCTCAAACTCTCTCGTAAGTTGGAGTGTTGTAGGGAGCACATAGCTTCACTGAAAGGTGAGCTATCAGAGGCCAAGAAGCTTGAAGAATCTCTTAATGGGAGAAGTATCAAGATGATGAACATCACAAGCACAATGAACTCCAGATTTAATAGTACACTGGGCTTGGGTGCTTCATCCAACCAACCTATAGTTCTAACAACCCCAATCAAGTTCATTTCTGATAAAGGGAAGGGAGTTGTAGAGGTAGCTAGGAAAAATTCTGATCTGCCTAAGAAAACTAAATTCTAGCAAAAATCATCGAACGGAGCTCGACGATCGTCGAACTCAGGACGACGATCTCAAATTCCTGAACTCAGCCATAGTTGACCGTCGAACGAACCTCGACGATCTGACCCAAGATTGTCGAACGCAGCTCCACGATCGTTGAACAGAGATCAGAGCTCTCGAAATTCCTTCAAGGGCAAATGAAAATCCAATCCTAGGGGTCCTTCATCCCAAATTTTTAACCCTTATACTGAATGGATAATACCTCCAAGGAGATATCATCCTGAAGGTTATAAGAGTCAACCTGGGATGTCTTTTATTTCTGAGTTTAAAGGTTATCAACCTAGGCCCAAGGTAAACTGAGTCAAAAACAAATGAATTTTTTTATGTGCAGGTGAAGACCTATCCAACATCTAACCAACAATGGTACTTGGATAGTTGGTGCTCAAAGCACATGACAGGAAACATGGACAACCTCACATACTTTAAAGCCAAGCTTGGACCCAATGTTATCTTTGGTGATTCAAATTTTGGACAAACTAAAGGATATGGTGCAATCCAGACTGGGACATTGACATTCAAGAAGGTAGCTTATATGGAAGAACTGAAGCATAATTTAATAAGTATCAGTCAGCTATGTGATGAAGGCTACCAGGTGACGTTCAGCAAAGTATTATGCAAGTTCACGTCAGAGGACAACATAATTGTGTTGAAAGGTAAAAGGAAATGTAACATCTATCTAGTAGATTTTCTTTCAACAGATGTAGATATTTTCCTGTTCAATTCTGTCTGTAGACCAAATATTTTATGGCATAAGAGAGTAGGACACTTAAACCTTAGAACTACTGCTAGGCTATCCAAGGACAACCTTGTTAGAGGACTACCTTCTGACCCCTACAAGAAGGAAGGACTCTGCAGGGCTTGTCAATTAGGCAAGCAAACTAAAAACAGTTTCAAATCACTTAATAAGAGTGATTCACCTAGGATATTGTATCTGTTACACATGGATCTTTTTGGACACATTACAGTACAAAGCCTAGGAGGGAAATCTTACACTTTAGTAGTTGTAGATGACTTCTCTAGATTCACATGGGTGTTCTTTCTGAGGAAGAAGTCTGATAACTTTAAGTATTTGACAGAGTTTCTCAAATGTATACAGATTGAGTTCAATACTCACATTGCCCTGATCAGAAGTGATCATGAGACAGAGTTTGATTCTCTTCTTATGCAAGAGTTCTATCAGAGTGAAGGGATCAGGCATACTTTCTCAGCTCCTAGAACTCCTCAACAAAATGGGGTAGCTGAAAGGAAAAATAGAACCCCTATTAAATCTGCCACTACATTGTTGTCAGATGCTCACCTTCCTCTATCCTTTTGGGCAGAGGCAGTGAACACCTCCAACTATGTGCTGAACAGAAGTTTGATACATAAAATAAAGGGAAAGACTCCCTATGAATTACTCAAAGGGAAGAAACCTAAAGTTGATTATTTTAGAATTTTTTGCTGCATTTGTTATATTCATAATAATGACAAGAGATATCTAGCAAAATTTCAAGATAAAGCTGATGAAGGAGTGTTTCTGGGATACTCCATGATAAGTAAGGCTTATAGGGTTTATAATAAATCATCTATAAAAATTGAGGAATATGTTCACATATCATTTGATGAATTTAACATGTCTTTCAAGGAGAAGAACAGTTCTACCATAGAACCTTTGCAGGAACATTCTCTTGTTGAAGACTTGAACAAGTTACAGGTCACTCAAAAAGAGGAAAGCAGTGAAGATGAAGAAAGCATTCAACATATTGAAGAAAAACAACTTGAAGAGCCAGTTGTTGTACCACAAGAGGAAACAACAACATAGGTTGGTCAACAATCAACACCCCCTGTTGATTTAGTAACATCAAGAGACCATCCAATTTCCCAAGTAATTGGAGACATCTCAGCTGGTGTGCAAACCAGAAATTAGGTCAACCAAAACCTGTTGCACACTTTCTTCCTATCTCAAATTGAACCTCAGTCCATTCAAGATGCAGAGCAAGATCCACACTGGATCATTACAATACAAGAAAAGTTGCATCAATTTGAAAGGAACAAAGTTTGGGAACTAGTGCCAAAGCCAAAGGATCACTCCATTATTGGAACAAAGTGGGTATTCAGAAACAAATTGGATGATCAAGGAATAATTGTAAGGAACAAGGCAAGGCTAGTTGCTCAAGGATACTCGCAAGAAGAAGGAATAGACTATGACCAGACTTTTGCACCAGTTGCAAGATTGGAAGCCATCAGAATCTTCTTAGCTTATGCAGCACATAAAGTCTTCAAGGTATATCAGATGGATGTGAAAAGTGCATTTCTAAATGGGGACATCAAAGAAGAAGTATATGTAAGACAACCTCCAGGTTTTATCTCTCCAACTTATCCTGACTATGTTTTTAGGTTGAACAAAGCATTATATGGACTTAAGCAAGCTCCTAGAGCATGGTATGAGACCCTAGCATGCTTCCTTCTTGAAAATGGATTTATAAGGGGTAGAGTAGACCAAACTCTTTTCATTATAACTCATAAGTCCCATACCCTACTAGTACAGATTTATGTAGATGATATTATTTTTGGCTCTACTGATTCAAAATTATGCAGAAGGTTTTCCAACCTAATGCATTCTAAATTTGAAATGAGTAGAATGGGTGAGCTATTCTTCTTTCTAGGATTGCAAGTCAAACAACATGCTGAAGGCATCTTTATTTCTCAAACCAAGTATGCAAATGAATTGGTTAAGAAATTTGGCATGTCTGAAGCATCTTGTATGAAAACACCTATGCCTACTAATGCTGTATTGGATTCCGATGAACATGGGAAACCTGTTGATCAGACAACATATAGAGCAATGATTGGCTCTTTACTGTACCTTACAGCTAGTAGATCAGATATAATGTTTGCTACATGTATATGTGCTAGGTTCCAAGTAAGCCTTAGAGAGTCACACCTAACATTAGTTAAAAGGATTCTCAGGTATGTTAAAAGTTGTCCAAATCTAGGTCTCTGGTATCCAAAAGATTCAGCATTTGACTTGACTGGATTTTCTGATGCTGATTATGCTGGATGCAGAATTGACAGGAAAAGCACCAGTGGAACTTGTCAGTTCCTTGGTGATAGACTTATCTCTTGGTTTTGTAAGAAACAAACTTCTGTGTCAACTTCAACTGTTGAAGCTGAATATATGGCTGCAGGCAGTTGTTGTTCACAAATCTTGTGGATTCAAAACCAACTCCTAGACTATGGCTACAACTTAGAGAAGTCTAAAATCTTTTGTGATAACACCAGTGCTATTTCTATAGCTCAAAATCCAGTCCTCCATAATAGGACAAAATACAAAGAAATTAGGCATCACTTCTTAAGGGATAATGTTGAGAAGAATAAAATTGAACTTCAATATATCCCAACTAATTTGCAAAGGGGAGATATTTTCACCAAACCCTTGGATGAAACGAAACACACCTTCTTCCTAAATCAGTTAGGAATGCTAGATGGAGGAGCTCTAAAATAATATCCAAGATTTTAAAAGTTTAAAAATTGACCAAGACTAGGCATACATCTTGATTTTTCTTAGTGTCTAGAGTGTATTTCTGGTCTCTGAACTGCGCCGACGATTTTCACCCAGATCGTCGAATGGAGATCGACGATTTTCGAAATCGTCAACCTGAGTTCAGCGTTTCTCAGATAGTATGAACTATCTCTTCCGGTCAACGATCGTCGAACGTCGCTCGACGATTCTATTCTCTGAACTATCGTCGACCAGAGCTCGGCGCTCTCCAATATCGTATAACGGAGATCGACGATATTGAAGTCTCTTCAGATTCCTTTAGGAGCCCCGATCGTCGAACTTATTTCAACGATCTTTCCTTTTTTGTGTCGAACCCTAATATAAAATTCATTTTTCGCCATCGTTCTCCTTTTGCGCTTTTGATTTCTCTGCAAAAATTCTCTTTCCCTCCAAACATCTCTACACTTGGTCGTTTTGTTTGTTGATTTTTTTTGCAGGTAACTATGGCAGTCTCGGTTGCTGTTCTTGCCGCAATGAAATTCGATGCCGGATTTGACATTGACATGGAGTCCTTCAGCACCACTGATCAAGTTTTCCAGGATATTTTGGAACTCTTCAAGGAGCAGAAACTTGTTACCATTATGTCCACCAGAATCAAACTTGCTGCTGATGAGATTAAGGAGTGAGTCTACACTGCCCACAACCAGGATCAAAACACAATAGTGGGTTCAATTTCTGGAACCCAGGTAACCTTGACTCCAACTATTCTGACAGAAGTTTTTGAGTTAAGCTCTGGAAGGGATTCTGCTGATTTATCTGGAGAGGAATTTGCTGATCTGCTTGCAAGAATGGGTCACTCTGAGGCTAACCCTAGCAAGGTGGTGAAGAAGAACCTAGCTGTGGAGTACAGGTTCTTAGCTGATGTAGTGGGCAAAGTTTTGTTGGCCAAGCACTCAGCACATGATACTATTTCCAGGTATCATATGTGCCTGATGGGAGCCATTATGGACAAGAAGCAATTGAACTGGGGAGAGGTCTTCTTTGACCTTATTAAAAAGAAAATCAATAAGAACTTTGTGAATTTTGGGAGGATCCTAGGGCTCTTCCTTCAGAACAGATGCCCAACTCTGCTTGTATCATCTGGGATACATATTAATGCATCAAAGAGACTATCCTGTGCCCTATTTGGAAAATGGGACATGCATATAATAAAGCCCAGCAGGCCTTCTGCAAGCACACCTTCAGGCACCAGGACTGTATTAGTCACTTCCCCTCAAGTCTCTGCCCCTGCAGATGAGTTGCCTGCTGTTGCTTCTCCTCATCCTTCAATTCCATCTCCTCCAGTTCCATCCACCATTCCAGATCCATCCACAATCATCATCTCCAGCCCTTCTCCAACATCACTACCATCTCCAATTCCAACTCTACCAGTCACAGAAGAAATTTTCCATCCATTATATTCCTACCCTCAACCAGACATTGAAACATCATTGTTGGGTATTGTATCCACAATTACCTGGATTTGAGGAAGCCACCTGTCAAGCTAAGATGAATTCACAATATATTTGATGAAACATCTTAAGTTGTACTTGCAGCTCCTCCACGTTAAGTGCACACCAATGTCAGGGTGCAGTAGGTCAATATACACGGGTCTGCAAGACGTAATCCCTCGTTGAGCAGATCAGTGTGTTGGCTTACATGTACTCTCTCTATTGGAGTGCACTTACTTTCAAGTACAGGGCCGTTCATATGCAAGAGAAGACAAGGAGCATGGATGGGTCAAGGAGCAGCTCCTGGGTGGAAGATGAAAATTCGTCCAAGGAAAATTCGACGAGAATCACCAAGTGATTCTCGCCGATTCGGCGAGAATCACTCGTGACTCTCGCCGAATTGACGAGAATCATTAGTGATTCTCGCCGACTCCTTCAGGCTACCTCAAAACGGTGCCAAGTAAGATTCGGCGAGAATCACTAGTGATTCTCGCCGAACCAGTGGTTAAGCAGTTCATGAATACCAAGTGAAAATCGTTGAGAATCAATAAGTGATTCGGCGAGAATCACTAGCGATTCTCGACGAATCGTCGAGAATCACTTGGTGATTCTCGCCGATTCGTCGAGAATCGCCTGCGATTCTCGCCGATTTTCACTTAGCGTTTTCTCGGGATGCTGCTGGACCGGATTCTGCCGCTGGACTAGTTTGAACCGGATTTAGGGATTTCTATTGTGGGTCCCACAAACGGTCATATTGGAGTTATCTACAGTATATACATTCGGGTATTTTGAACAGTAAAATAGAGAGAAAAGAAACCGAGCCGCGATGTAACACTAAAATCGCGATTCCTCTCCGCCGCCGCCCTCGCGCTCGGGCAAGTTGGTTGCCGTCAACGATCGGGAATCCTTCGTGATCTCCGGCGACAGAAGCTTAGCAAAGCTTTGAGTCTCACGTGTCTATCCAGAGATCTCTTGTCTCTCGATTTGTTGATCGGGAAAAACCTCCCCGTCTGAATCGATCGAGACGACCGATCCTCGTGTGACCGTTGGAAGACCAAGCTAGCTTCGCTACGAAGTTTGGATCTCCAAGTTCAGCAGCCGCTCATCATCGTAGCCGCCGATCCCGAAGCTAGCCGCCGCTCGTGTTGCCGCCGCCGGTTCCGGGGAGATCCTCTCCAAGAGAGACCAAGGTTGTAGACTCTTCGTTGACTTCACGAACACGTCGTCGAATGAAGAGGAACACCGCAGTATCCAAACGAAGTTTGTATCTCGTATACATTCTATATTTACTTTTGTTGTAAAGGAACTTTTGTTCCGTGTTGTAAGGGTTGGGTGCAACCCGTTTTGTGGGAGTGTTGACTCTCACGTGTGGAAGGGTTTCTTCCGTTAGTGCAGGGATTGGATTTCAATCCTGTTGGAGAAGTGACCGAGTCGTCCCTTGTTGGGGAGATAGGTCGAAGGGGGAAAGTGGATGTACCCAAGTCGGGGAACCACTATAAATTGCCTGTGTATTCTGTGTGCTGTGCCTTTTATTTTTATTGTGCAGGTACCGTCGTAAATTCCGCAAAAGCTTTGCTCGTCACCTATTCCCCCCCCCCATAGGTGCACATAGCTGACACTAGGTGGACTTTCAAGTGGTATCAGAGCCAGGTTACTCATCAAAAAGGTTAACACCTTGAGTAGAATCCTGCCACCAGTGTCAGAAGCATGGAGCTGGATTATGAGATACCGCCACTCAAACTCCCCGCATGCACAAAGGATTATTATCCCATCTGGAGAATGAGAGTGTCATTTCACCTTGATGCCATCGATCCTCGAGCATCCTTCATCCTGGAAGAGGGTCCGTTTATTCCCATGAAGACCTCCGACTCTGGGATACGAGTGCCCATGGGCATTGCTGAGATGTTAGAGACGGAACTATCACTAGTTCACTTGGACGAGAGGATTCGACAAATTATCATGGATGTCTGGTCTGGAGCCTCTCGCTCTATATTGGAAAAATGTAGAACGGCTAAATCTCTGTGGATGATGATCTCAGAGGTGATGGGGGGGTCAGAGAAAGGTGGAATATGCTGTCAATCAGAGGATGAAGCGTATGTAGGGGTTCTCACTTCTGAAGATGAAGGCAAGGATCCCTCGGATTGCATCAGAGCTCCCGTGTCCGTGTCAGAGACTGAAGAGGACAGTGAGGAAAGCAGCTCTGATGTGGATGAAACAATGGTCACTGGATCTAATGACAATAACACAGAAGAACAGGTAACTTCTTCATCCTGCCCCGTATCTCTTGAAATTTATGAAGACAGGATCTGCCCTCCTTCAGAAAATGCTGATTCCCTGAAGAGAGCCGTTCAGTCAAGCAACCTACTTGCTGAGGAGCAAGCTCAAGAGATTGCTCGACTGAAGATCTTGTTGGTTGTCCAATTGGCGTCCAACAAGACCAAGGACTCTAAGATCTCAGCTCTAGAGAGTAGTCTAGAGAATGAGAGAAAAATAGTATCAAACTTCTCCAAGGTTGATGCCATTAAGAGAAAGCAAGAAAACGGGTGGATCTCCCGAATTATCAATTCATGGAGAAATGGGGAAACGGTATTCCGACCCCCCACTCCAAGTAGGAAGGCAACTCATCATGCCTTCAGGTATGACCACAGGCATAGTCGTGGTCACTGCAAGGGTGATCTGTCCCCATGTGGAGACACCCCAAGTGCAAAGGCCGGCGTGGCCAACCACGATAGAATACCTAAGGCTCATTCTGAGCCCTTTGTATTCACTGCCACTGCCTCAACACAGTGTGGATCTGCATGTCCCAGCTCATAGAAGACTTCTCACCACTCGAGGACACGGGATAGAGAGGATAGAAGTCATGATGTCAGGCTCCATGGGGCCTCTATAAGGGAGATGCCTGAAAGAATGACACCACCTTCCCGGCCTCATAACGCTCACAACATGCATTCTTTCCACCCTTCCACCTGTCACGATGGAAGAGGAATTTTTGTGACAAGACCATGCCCTATCCCGTCTAGACCTAGGACCGTGTCTACATCAGTCACTAGATCAGGTCGGAAACGGCGATACAACATTCACCCATGTTGGTGCTGCGGCAAAGTGGGGCACTTTGCCATCGACTGTTGGCACAACCCCTCTGTGCCCACGACAAGGGCTTATCCACATTCTCGGGACAGAGGTAGTCTTCCAGACAGGGTTTCTGAAGGAAGGCAGTTGCGTGCTTATGCTAACAGGAACCTAGGACCCAATATGATTTGGGTTCCTAAGGTAAAGTAATTATTTCTTGCAGGGTAGTCTAGGTCCCCGTGCATATGATGAGAACTATACAGTAGGTGGCTCAAGACTAAATTGGAACAAGCGTCTGCAATAACAGATGTGATATCTGTTTGAGCATACTCACATTGAGCCTCAAATGTGTTCTACCTGTGGGCCTAAGACGATGACTCTCAAAATCCCAGGTAATTTTGATCAGTTCAAGGACTTGCGTCATATTGCATCCTCATTTAAAATATATATATATATATATATAATATATATATATATATATATATATATATATATATATATATATAATATATATATATATATATATATATATTTCTATCCATGTGTATATTTATACTTATGCTTATACATGTATGTGTGCACCTCTAAGGATATGTTAACTCGATGCATGCAAACCTTTACACATCAATAAAGAGTTAACGAAGATATGTCATCGTGAATCTCGACAACTCACAATTGACATCAAGAAGTTTTTGGAAAAGCCTCGTTCAAATCCAAAATAGATTGACTTTAACATATACATGTATTTATCATTTTTATATTGACTTGACATCAGAAAATTTCAAAAATGTTGCAAGCTTCTCAACGTGAAAATTCCTAGTCAAGAAACCTCTCAATCTCGAATTAGACATATGGTATCAGAAACCTAATTAAACAAATCTCCTGTCAGACAAATCCCGCCGACCCTTCGCCTTCTTCACGAATCCCGCCGAATTAGACAAATCTCGCCGAATTTGTCAAATCCCGCCGACCCTTCGCCTTCTTCACGATTCCCGCCTCGCGTCGCAGCAGATATCCCGCACGAGTTCTTCCGCAGACTTGCCGAAACCCGCAAGAGTTCTCCCGACGACCCGCAGCAAGCTCGTCGCACCGCCGACTCGCCGACTCTCCTCCGCTGGACACTCGCCGAGGGGCCACTAATCGCCGCAAGGGACACTTACCGGAAGGACACCTCGCCGACTCCTGCTGGAAAGCTCGCCAAATCTGTCTCCATCAAAGGTTTCCCGCAAGCATCCCGCCGAAGCCTTCACCGTCGAACTCTTCAAGTTTCGATTCTTCTCCACTCGAACTAACTCACCGTATACGCCCTTAGGTAACCTCTTCCTCACCCGTACTTGGACGCGCTCACTAGTGATGCCTTCTTTTTGAATGTTCATTAACACTTAGAGTAGGGCTTCTCTCTCTAGATCTACAATGGCTCCAAGGACAACTGCTGGGTTGGTCTCTGGCTGCGAGCTGGTTCGAACTGGGTTTTCTCACGCCTCGGACGAATTCCGCAACATCATTCTGATGCTGGAAGAGGCAGGGCTAACCTTCGTCTTGGAGCACCCTTGCAAAATCCTGGACAAAGAGGTGCTGGACTTCTTCGCTACCGCAAGACTCCGAGATGGCGACTCCCTAATCAAAAGCAAGGTGGCTGGGGCAAAAGTCAAGATGTCTGCCAGCAAGCTGACTCGCTACCTGCAGCTTACTAGTTCGGAGCAGGAGGACTATCTGGAGGACGAGGACAAAACCAGAACTCTCTTATTCTGCGGTCTCGCACGAGGAACTCGATCAATAAAGAGGAAGGATATGAATGAAGAAGGGAAGCTCCTGTCAGACATTATTGGAAAGGTGCTCATCTGCAAACCGGGCTCTCATGACCATATCTCAGGAGATATGTTCAAGATCCTGATAGCTGTTGTCTGCCGTAAGAGGTTCAACTGGGGGGAGTTGCTGTTCGAGAAGATCAAGGACACCTTGGGCACTCCGAGTTTTGGCCGCATCATAAGTCTATATCTAAACCAGCTAAACGGAGATAAGTTTGATATGAGCAAAGGTGTCCCTCTCCACTACTTGAAGAAGATGGATACAAGTGTGTTTGACCGATGGGAGAGGCGTATTGGGCAGCCTGCAGTGGAAGAGCAACATGGAGTATCTCCAGCAGTCACCCCCGGTGAAATTCCTGATACCCTGACTGCAGGAATCGAGGGGGAGACTCTACCCCCTCATACGGATGTAGTATCTGAAATTGCCCAGGTGGCCATGGATACTGTGGCCGAAATTCTAGAAGCAAGTGACACTGTACTGTAGACTGCTGACCAAGAATTGGAAGAGGCTGCTGATATAGATGATTTCTTGGATGATGACGGCGAGGAAGATGGGAATGTGGGGCATGAAGTATTGGAGCATCCGGATCTTGTTGAACCTCCATCTGAAAAGCATGCACCAGTGGAGGGGGAGTCCGATAAATCTCCAGAGGCCGCCAGCATTCCTCCATTAGAGACTGTGATTGTATCCAGCTCTACAGATGCGTCTGCTGAAGAGCAAGGCCAAGAAGTGCCTCTGACTATACCGTTACGAGATGAGCTATCCACTCACACTATCAATGTCATTCAAGGTATAGTGAATAAACTTAAAGCTTCTTTTGATAACGCTCAGAAAGCACTACTGAAAAGGATTAAGACTTCTGAAAATCTCATGCTTAAGAATATGGTGGAGATCAACCATAAATTAGACGTAATGGAGAAGAAATTTGACGAAAAGTACACCGAGGCCGGCCAAGCTGTCACACTTCTCATGGCCGGATTGAAGAAGAATACTGATACTCTTGCCATCGTAAATCAGAATGCACATGTTGTAGCCAACAACATTCAGAAGTTTGATGGTAATATGGTCAATCTAAATGCCAATCAGCAGGTCCTGATCACTGAATTCTCCAAGACCACGAAGCATATTGATGACTCCCTGCACTCATATGCAAACTGCATCGCTGTCGAAGCCAAAAAGGGGGAGAAAGAGTACATAGCTAAGTTGGCCGAGCTTCAAGAAAGCATGAGCACACACTTCACACAATCAAGCAAATATGTCTATGAGAGCTGTTGGTGGATGATCCAACAGGCGTTAGGTACGTTAGGCGTCGTTCTGCCCAACAATCCTGCAGGTATTCATGTTCCTGAGACCTCTTTGGCCGCTGAGGAAGTATGTGCTGCTAAGGATTTAAGTACAAGTGTTGCAGATGTTCCCACAAATGACGCTGATGCTAGGTCTCTCCCCCAAGCTAAACTGAGGAGCATGTTTGACCAAGAGGCCTTAGCAAAAGCCAGGGGAAAGAGAAAAGCTCAGGAAGGGACCTCCAAGGAGACTCCAGCTGAGAAGAGAATCAGAATGAGTGAGGAGGATGCACAAAACGAAAGGTGGAGTCCAGTTTCAAGGAACATCATCTTAGACATCTTCTGGCTGCAAGAAAGAGGAGAGATCAATCGAAACGAAGTATATAGCCAGTACGAGTGGGAAATGCACAAAATGTTTGAAGCGAAACGCAACATCTTTTTCAGAAACAACAAGGATGCAGATAAAGTTCCTCCTCCTAGGTATTACCCGAAGCCCAAAGAATACATGGAGAGGCAAAGCAAGAAGTACTTGGCTCAAAATCTTAAGGGTGACTTAGCCAAGGAAAAATAGTCAATAACTTATAGCTTGTCACTTTGTCTTAAGAACACTTCATGATTAGCGCTTTTAATATGAACAATTCTGAGATTATATGTGTATATATATTGGTATATATATATTTGAATTTGTGAATGACTCAAGTCCTGATCTGTTTGCATATATTCTCTTGTGCTGCATGTTTAATTTCTGAATGCTATGTTTATTATTTGATAGGTGTTATTCATCTTAGCTAGTAGGGTTTTGGCTTCGTCAAATAGGGGGAGATTGTTGGGTATTATATCCACAATTACCTGGATTTGAGGAAGCCACCTGTCAAGCTAAGATGAATTCACAATGTGTTTGATGAAACATCTTAAGTTGTACTTGCAGCTCCTCCACGCTGAGTGCACACCAATGTCAGGGTGCAGTAGGTCAATATACACGGGTCTGCAAGACGTAATCCCTCGTTGAACAGATCAGTGTGTTGGCTTACATGTACTCTCTCTATTGGAGTGCACTTACTTTCAAGTACAGGGCCGTTCATATGCAAGAGAAGACAAGGAGCATGGATGGGTCAAGGAGCAGCTCCTGGGTGGAAGACGAAAATTCGTCCAAGGAAAATTCGACGAGAATCACCAAGTGATTCTCGCCGAATCGACGAGAATCATTAGTGATTCTCGCCGACTCCTTCTGGCTACCTCAAAACGGTGCCAAGTAAGATTCGGCGAGAATCACTAGTGATTCTCGCCGAACCAGTGGTTGAGTAGTTCATGAATACCAAGTAAAAATCGTTGAGAATCAATAAGTGATTCGGCGAGAATCACTAGCGATTCTCGACGAATCGTCGAGAATCACTTGGTGATTCTCGCCGATTCGTCGAGAATCGCCTGCGATTCTCGCCGATTTTCACTTAGCATTTTCTCGGGATGCTGCTGGACCGGATTCTGCCGCTGGACTAGTTTGAACCGGATTTAGGGATTTCTATTGTGGGTCCCACAAACGGTCATATTGGAGTTATCTACAGTATATATATTCGGGTATTTTGAACGGGATATAGAGAGAGAAAGAAACCGAGCCGAACGTAACCCTAACATCGCGAATTCTCTCCGCCGCCGCCGTCGCGCTCGGGCAAGTAGGTCGCCGTCAACAATCGGGAATCCTTCGTGATCTCCGGCGACAGAAGCTTAGCAAAGCTTGAGTCTCACGTGTCTATCCAGAGATCTCTTGTCTCTCGATTTGTTGACCGGGAAAAACTCCTCCGTCCGAATCGATCGAGACGACTGATCCTCATGTGACCGTTGGAAGACCAAGCTAGATTCGCTACGAAGTTTGGATCTCCAAGTTTAGCAGCCGCTCATCATCGTAGCCGCCGATCCCGAAGCTAGCCGCCGCTCGTGTTGCCTCCGCCGGTTCCGGGGAGATCCTTTCCAAGAGAGACCAAGGTTGTAGACTCTTCGTTGACTTCACGAACACGTCGTCGAACGAAGAGGAACACCGCAGTCTCCAAACGAAGTTTGTATCTCGTATACATTCTATATTTACTTTTGTTGTAAAGGAACTTTTGTTTCTTGTTGTAAGGGTTAGGTGCAACCCGTTTTGTGGGAGTGTTGACTCTCACGTGTGGAAGGGTTCCTTCCGTTAGTGCAGGGATTGGATTTCAATCCTATTGGAGAAGTGACCGAGTCGTCCCTTGTTGGGGAGATAGGTCGAAGGGGGAAAGTGGATGTACCCAAGTCGGGGAACCACTATAAATTGCCTGTGTATTCTGTGTGCTGTGCCTTTTATTTTTATTGTGCAGGTACCATCGTAAATTCCGCAAAAGCTTTGCTCGTCACCTATTCCCCCCCCCCATAGGTGCACATAGCTGACACTAGGTGGACTTTCAATCATCCATCATTCCCTCCTTCAGTCTTCTTGATGATTCCTTCATGGATGACTCTCCCTCATCTCCTCCTGAGCTACCCTCCTCATGAACATCTTACCAGGATCTTCTGCAAGAAATTATTGATCAACCCACCTTCACACCCTCTATCTCCATCCCACTGTCTTCCATCTCCACTTTACCCACACCTCAACCATCACTCCTACCATCCACCAGCTCTCCCTCACCATCACCTGTTTCTCCACCTCCATCCTCTACCTCTGCTCAATTGCCTCCTGAGCAAGTAGATCTTCCAGCCCTGGCTGACAAGATATATGAACTGCTAGCCCCCAGGCTATCTCTTTTATTGGAGACCTCCTTGGCTCCATTACTTCAGTCAGTGGCAGCTCTTTCTGCCATGCTATCCTCCTTATTTCCTCAGGCAATCCCATCATCAGTGTGCCTTGATCCAGCATTCAATGAATCTAGGCAGGGGGAGATGCCTTATGAAGTTAGCGTGCCTGCTATTTCTATAGTTGTTGCTGCTGTTGCTGCTGTTGTTCCTCAAGCTCCAGTTCCACCTCTACTTGCTTTCTTTTCAATAGACCTCAAGTCTCCGCTATCAGTGTTTGATCCAGCTTACTTCAGTTGTCTTCCAGAGAGAGTTGTTGTC
Source organism: Platanthera guangdongensis (assembly GCA_039583875.1). Taxonomy (NCBI): domain Eukaryota; kingdom Viridiplantae; phylum Streptophyta; class Magnoliopsida; order Asparagales; family Orchidaceae; genus Platanthera; species Platanthera guangdongensis. The sequence goes on along the minus strand of CM077152.1, from coordinate 160,454,696 downwards.
CAGCCATCAGAGGATCTTTCCAAGGCCATTGTGCCCTTCTCATGTTGTGACACCAGCATTATTCATTCTTTTGTCAGTTCAGTATATGCTGCTGCTATTCCTGCTGAAAGTATTATTGTTGTTTCTGTTGCTACTGCTGATATTGTTGACACTGCTGATGTGTTAATCTCTAAGGATATGCAAATGACAGAGGCACATGATTTTGAGCCTTTTGTTCTTGCTGATGATACTGTTGCTGTTGCTGATGTTGTTGTATCTGGAAGTGTTTTATCTAAAACTGTTGCTGCCTCAACTACTGCTGATATTACTGCTGCTATACCTTCTAAGAGTGTTGCTCCAGAAATCTTTGTGTCTGTTGTTACAACTGCTGCTACAACTTCTGCTACTATTAGTGCTGTATCTGCTGTTTCTTCTGCTCCAACTCAACTTCAGAAAGAATATTTGAAAAAACTTGATGCTGTATATGATGAGCAAAGATCTGAAAGTGATGAATTCAGGACTGATTCTGATGACTCCTCTGCCACTATTGCCAGGAAGAGGAAGGCAAGGAGCAAAGCCATGAAGAGAGTGCCTCCAGCCAAAGTCAAGGACAATAATGACATACCATATTACATTTTTCATGACTGCCCCATAACTGAGCATTGGATGCAATATTCCAAGAACAAACTCAGAGCCATGAAGAAGAATAGGAAGTATGAAAAAGGATCTTCCCAGTTTCATCATTCTCATCCTCCTCCACCACCTCCTCCTGATGCAGGTGTAGGTGGAAGCTCAGCTGCTCAACCTCATGCTAAAAGCCAAACCCCCTATCAGCCTCACGCAAGATCTTATCATAGGGGAAGTCAGTCCAGAAGTTCTCAATCTAGAAGAGGAAGTTACATAGGAAACCAGAGGGAATTCCAAGTTTATTCAAAAGGTTATTCAAGGCAACATCCATACTCCATGGAAGGACAAGCTTCATCAGATACAACCTCAGGTCCTTTTCCCTATAAGCTGAAGGAAGTAGTTTCATCCAGACCTCCTCAAGATAATCCATCCAACAGATATGAACCTCCAGTACCTTTTGAAGATCCAGAAAATAATCCAACTGCTTGGACTGCTAGGATGAAAGAACTAGCTTCCCTGGATCAAATTTAAAAAGCCAGAGAGTAAGGCAGAGATTCTTCCAACATCACTACTTTGTCTGAACAAAGAAAGAAAGAACTGGAAAGATATGGCTCAAGCAAATTCTTCGACTCTGATAGATATATGGAGCTGCATCCTGAAGTTGTGGTTCCCAGGCCCAAACATCAAACTTCTTTAGGTGCAACAGATGACAGAAGGTCAAAGAAAGAAGCTCTCAATCCTAATAGAGAAATCAAACTTATAAAGAGCAAGGAGAAAGAATAACTATGTAAGGTGACAATCATTCTGATTTTCGATTATTGTATGGGATAATATATATCTGTGGTTCTACAATGTCCTGCTTATTGCATTTTTGTATTGTTGCTTTGTATGTTGTTATTTAATTTTTCCAAGTTCTGTAAATAGTAATCCTAACCCAAATAGGGGGAGATTGTTGGAACACCCTATTACTAATTTGGGTCAGGATCACTATGTCTTTAGGAAACCTGTTGTTGACCTCCTGTATAGCTCTAAAGGTCAATTAGATTTGAGTCTAAGGGTTAGTAGTTAGGTTTGGAAGCTGCCATCAAGACCAAGGATTTTCAGTTTGAATACTAAGTCATATCATCGAGCTCAGTATGACGAATCGTCGAACTCCAATCAACTATCGTCTAGCTCAACTTCGACGGATCGTCGAACTCCATTCTGTTGGGTATTGTATCCACAATTACCTGGATTTGAGGAAGCCACCTGTCAAGCTAAGATGAATTCACAATGTATTTGATGAAACATCTTAAGTTGTACTTGCAGCTCCTCCACACTAAGTGCACACCAATGTCAGGGTGCAGTAGGTCAATATACACGGGTCTGCAAGACGTAATCCCTCGTTGAGCAGATCAGTGTGTTGGCCTACGTGTACTCTCTCTATTGGAGTGCACTTACTTTCAAGTACAGGGTCGTTCATATGCAAGAGAAGACAAGGAGCATGGATGGGTCAAGGAGCAGCTCCTGGGTGGAAGACGAAAATTCGTCCAAGGAAAATTCGACGAGAATCACCAAGTGATTCTCGCCGATTCGGCGAGAATCACTAGTGACTCTCGCCGAATTGACGAGAATCATTAGTGATTCTCGCCGACTCCTTCAGGCTACCTCAAAACGGTGCCAAGTAAGATTCGGCGAGAATCACTAGTGATTCTCGCCGAACCAGTGGTTAAGCAGTTCATGAATACCAAGTGAAAATCATTGAGAATCAATAAGTGATTCGGCGAGAATCACTTGGTGATTCTCGCCGATTCATCGAGAATCGCCTGCGATTCTCGCCGATTTTCACTTAGCGTTTTCTCGGGATGCTGCTGGACCGGATTCTGCCGCTGGACTAGTTTGAACCGGATTTAGGGATTTCTATTGTGGGTCCCACAAACGGTCATATTGGAGTTATCTACAGTATATACATTCGGGTATTTTGAACAGTAAAATAGAGAGAAAAGAAACCGAGCCGCGACGTAACCCTAAAATCGCGATTCCTCTCCGCCGCCGCCCTCGCGCTCGGGCAAGTTGGTTGCCGTCAACGATCGGGAATCCTTCATGATCTCCGGTGACAGAAGCTTAGCAAAGCTTTGAGTCTCACGTGTCTATCCAGAGATCTCTTGTCTCTCGATTTGTTGATCGGGAAAAACCTCCCCGTCCGAATCGATCGAGACGACTGATCCTCGTGTGACCGTTGGAAGACCAAGCTAGCTTCGCTACGAAGTTTGGATCTCCAAGTTCAGCAGCTGCTCATCATCGTAGCCGCCGATCCCGAAGCTAGCCGCCGCTCGTGTTGCCGCCGCCGGTTCCGGGGAGATCCTCTCCAAGAGAGACCAAGGTTGTAGACTCTTCGTTGACTTCACGAACACGTCGTCGAACGAAGAGGAACACCGTAGTCTCCAAAAGAAGTTTGTATCTCGTATACATTCTATATTTACTTTTGTTGTAAAGGAACTTTTGTTCCGTGTTGTAAGGGTTGGGTGCAACCCGTTTTGTGGGAGTGTTGACTCTCACGTGTGGAAGGGTTCCTTCCGTTAGTGCAGGGATTAGATTTCAATCCTGTTGGAGAAGAGACCGAGTCGTCCCTTGTTGGGAGATAGGTCGAAGGGGGAAAGTGGATGTACCCAAGTCGGGGAACCACTATAAATTGCCTGTGTTTTCTGTGTGTTGTGCTGTTTATCTTTATTGTGCAGGTACTATTATAAATTCCGCAAAAGCGCTACACGTCACCTATTCCCCCCCCCCCCCCATAGGTACACATAGTTGACACTAGGTGGACTTTCAAGTGGTATCAGAGGGTGGTTACTCATCAAAAAGGTTAACACCTTGAGTAGAATCCTGCCACCAGTGTCAGAAGCATGGAGCTGGATTATGAGATACCGGCACTCAAACTCCCCGCCTGCACAAAGGATTATTATCCCATCTGGAGAATGAGAGTGTCATTTCACTTTGATGCTATCGATCCTCGAGCATCCTTCATCCTGGAAGAGGGTCCGTTTATTCCCATGAAGACCTCCGACTCTGGGATCCAAGTGCCCATGGGCATTGCTGAGATGTCAGAGACTGAATTATCACTATTTCACTTGGACGAGAGGATTCGACAAATTATCATGGATGTCTGGTCTGGAGCCTCTCGCTCTAGATTGGAAAAATGTAGAACGACTAAATCTCTGTGGATGATGATCTCTGAGCTGATGGGGGGGATCAGAGAAAGCTGGAATATGCTGTCAATCAGAGGATGAAGCGTATGTGGGGGTCCTCACCTCTGAAGATGAAGGCAAGGATCCCTCGGATTCCATCAGAGCTCCCGTGTCCGTGTCAGAGACTGAAGAGGACAGTGAGGAAAGCAGCTCTGATGTGGATGAAACAATGGTCACTGGATCTAATGACAATAACACAGAAGAGCAGGTAACTTCTTCATCCTGCCCCGTATCTCTTGAAATTTCTGAAGACAGGATCTGCCCTCCTTCAGAAAATGCTGATTCCCTGAAGAGAGCCCTTCAGTCAAGCAACCTACTTGCTGAGGAGCAAGCTCAAGAGATTGCTCGACTGAAGATCTTGTTGGTTCTCCAATTGGCGTCCAACAAGGCCAAGGACTCTAAGATCTCAGCTCTAGAGAGTAGTCTAGAGAATGAGAAAAGAATAGTATCAAACTTCTCCAAGGTTGATGCCATTAAGAGAAAGCAAGAAAACGGGTGGATCTCCCGGATTATCAATTCGTGGAGAAATGGGGAAACGGTATTCCGACCCCCCACTCCAAGCAGGAAGGCAACTCATCATGCCTTCAGGTATGACCACAGGCATAGTCGTGGTCACTGCAAGGGTGATCTGTCCCCGTGAGGAGACACCCGGAGTGCAAGGGTCGGCGTGGCCACCCACAAGAGAATACCTAAGGCTCATTCTGAGCCCTTTGTATTCACTGCCACTGCCTCAACACAGTGTGGATCTGCATGTCCCAGCTCACAGAAGACTTCTCACCACTCGAGGACACGGGATAGAGAGGATAGAATTCATGATGTCAGGCTCCATGGGGCCTCAGTAAGGGTGATGCCTGAAAGAATGGAACAACCTTCCGGGCCTCATAACGCTCACAACATGCATTCTTTCCACCCTTCCACGTGTCACGATGGAAGAGGAATTTTTGTGACAAGATCATGCCCTATCCCGTTTAGACCTAGGACCGTGACTACATCAGTCACTAGATCAGGTCGGAAACGGCGATACAACATTCACCCATGTTGGTGCTATGGCAAAGTGGGGCACTTTGCCATCGACTGTTGGCACAACCCCTCTGTGCCCACGGCAAGGGCTTATCCACATTCTCGGGACAGAGGTAGTCTTCCAGACAGGTTTTCTGAAGGAAGTCAGTTGCGTGCTTATGCTAACTGGAACCTAGGACCCAATATGATTTGGGTTCCTAAGGTAAAGTAATTCTTTCTTGCAGGGTAGTCTAGGTTCCCGTGAAAATGATGGGAACTAGATAGTAGGTGGCTCAAGACTAAATTGGAACAAGCATCTGCAATAACAAATGTGATATCTACTCGAGCATACTCACATTGAGCTCCTAATATATTCTACCTGTGGGACTTAAACGTTGACTCTCAAAATCCCAGGTACTCATGATCAGTTCCAAGACTTGAGTCGTTTTCAATTGACAATTACCTATATATATATATATCCTTATATACAGATACTTCTTTGTATATTAGTGTATGTATGTGCATCTAAGGATAGGATAACTCGATATATGCAAACCTTTATACATCAATAAAAAGTTAACAAAGATATGTCATTGTGATTCTCGACAACTCACAATTGTCATCAAGAAGTGTTTGGAGAAGCCTCGCTCAAATCCAAATAGATTGTCTTTACAATAAATATGTATTTATTGATCTTATACTGACTTGAAATCAGAAGAATTCGAAAATGTTGCAATGCTTCCTAACGTGGAAATTCCCAGTAGAAAAAACCCTTCAATTTCGGAACCTCGGAACCTTTCAATTCCTAGTAAAGAAAACCCTTCAATTTCACTTTATATACTTGGAATCCCGCCGAAGAATCCCGCCGAATCCCGCCGAAGGAGCTTGTCGACCCTTCACCTTCCTTAAGAATCCCGCCAAAGAAGCTCATCCCGCCGACCTTCGCAGACTACTCGCCAAATCGCAAGAGCTCTTCCTCCGACTCGCCGAAACCCGCCGACTCGCCGAAACCCGCAGACTCGCCGAAACCCGCAAGCGCTCTTCTCGTCGACCCTTCAACAAAGATTCTTCCCTTACCCGCCGACTCGCCGACACCCGCAGGAAGCTCGTCGATCATCTTCTCGCTGCAAGATTGTTCCCCGCCGGTTGTCTCGCAAGATTCTCGTCGGATCCCGCACCGTCCTCACTGTTTCCCGTAAGGTCTACACTGAAGGTCTTCCCCAAAGAAGCTCAAGGAAGATCTCTCGCATGCAGCCCACCAACTCATTTCCGTCTAAGCCTTAGGTAACCTCTTCATCACCCGTACTTGGACACTCTCACTAGTGACGCTTTCTTTTTGAATGATCATTAACGCTTAGAGTAGGGCATCTCTCTCTAGATCTACGATGGCTCCACGGACAACTGCTGGGTTGATCACTGGTTGCGAGCTTGTTCGGACAGGGTTCTCTCACGCTTCGGACGAGTTCCGCAATATCATTCTGATGCTGGAAGAGGCTGGGCTAACATTCATCTTGGAGAACCCTTGCAAAATTTTGGACAAAGAGGTACTGGAGTTCTTCGCCACCGCAAGACTCCGAAATGGCGACTCACTAATCAAAAGCAAGGTGGCTGGGGCAAAGGTCAAGCTGTTTGCCAGCAAGCTGACTCACTACCTGCAGCTCTCTAGCTCGGAGCATGAGGACTATCTGGAGGACGATGACAAAAACAGAACTCTCTTATTCTGCGGTCTCCAACGAGGAACTCGATCAATAAACAGGAAGGTTATGAATGAAGAAGGGAAGCTCCTGTCAGACATTATTGGAAAGGTGCTCATCTGCAAAACGGGCTCTCATGACCATATCTCAGGAGATATGTTCAAGATCCTGATAGTTGTTGTCTGCCGTAAGAGGTTCAACTGGGGGGAGTTGTTGTTCGAGAAGATCAAGGACACCTTGGGCACTCCGAGTTTTGGTCGCATCATAAGTCTATATCTAAACCAGCTAAATGGAGACAAATTTGACATGAGCAAAGGTGTCCCTCTCCACTACTTGAAGAAGATGGACACAAGTGTGTTTGATCGATGGGAGAGGCGTATTGGGCAGACTGCAGTGGAAGAGCAACAGGGAGTATCTCCAGCAGTCACCCCCGGTGAAATTAATGATACCTTGACTGCAGGAATCGAGGGGGAGCCTCTACCCCCTCATACAGATGTAGTATCTGAAATCGCCCAGGTGGCCAGGGATGCTGTGGCCGAACTTCTAGAAGAAAGTGACGCTGTACTGGAGACTGCTGACCAAGAATTGGAAGAGGCTGCTGATATAGATGATTTCTTGGATGATGACAGAGAGGAAGATGGGCATGAGGGGCATGAAGTATTGGAGGGTCCAGATCTTGTTGAACCTCCATCTGAAAAGCATGCACCAGTGGAGGGGGAGTCAGATAAATCTCCAGAGGCCGCCCGCATTCCTCCATTAGAGACTGTGATTATATCCAGCTCTACAGATGCGTCTGCTGAAGAGCAAGGCCAAGAAGTGCCTCCGACTATACCGTTACGAGATGAGCTAGCCACTCACACTGTCAATGTCATTCAAGGTATAGTGAATGAACTTAAAGCTTCTTTTGATAACGCTCAGAAAACACTACTGAAAAGGATTAAGACTTCTGAAAATCTCATGCTTAAGAATATGGTGGAGATCAACCATAAATTGGACGTAATGGAGAAGAAATTTGACGAAAAGTACACCGAGGCCGGCCAAGCTGTCACACTTCTCATGGCCGGATTGAAGAAGAATACTGATACTCTTGCTGTCGTAAATCAGAATGCACATGTTGTCGCCAACAACATTCAAAAGTTTGACGGTAATATGGTCACTCTAAACGCCAATCAGCAGGCCCTGATCACTGAATTCTCCAAGACCATGAAGCATATTGATGACTCCCTGCACTCATATGCAAACTGCATCGCTGTCGAAGCCAAAAAGGGGGAGAAAGAGTATATAGCTAAGTTGGCCGAGCTTCAAGAAAGCATGAGCACACACTTCGCACAATCAAGCAAATATGTCTATGAGAGCTGCTGGTGGATGCTCCAACAAGCGTTAGGTACGTTAGGCGTCGTTCTGCCTGACAATCCTGCAGGTATTCATGTTCCTGAGACCTCTTTGGCCGCTGAGGAAGTATGTGCTTCTGAGGATTTAAGTATAAGTGCTGCAGATGTTCCCACAAATGACGCTGATGCTAGGGCTCTCCCCCAAGCTAAACTGAGGAGCATGTTTGACCAAGAGGCCTTAGCAAAAGCCAGGGGAAAGAGAAAAGCTCAGGAAGGGACCTCCAAGGAGACTCCAGCTGAGAAGATAATTAGAATGAGTGAGGAGGATGTACGAAATGAAAGGTGGAGTCCAGTTTCACGGAACATCATCTTAGACACCTTCTGGCTGCAAGAAAGAGGAGAGATTAATCGAAACGAAGTATATATCCAGTATGAGTGGGAAACGCACAAAACGTTTGAAGCGAAAGGCAACATCTTTTTCAGAAACAACAAGGATACAGATAAAGTTCCTCCTAGGTATTACCCGAAGCCCAAAGAGTACATGGAGAGGCAAAGCAAGAAGTACTTGGCTCAAAATCTTAAGGGTGACTTAGCCAAGGAAAAATAGTCAATAACTTATAGCTTGTCACTTTGTCTTGAGAACATTTAATGATTATTATTATCATATGAACAATTCTGAGATTATATGTGTATATATATATATTGGTATATATATATTTGAATTTGTGAATGACTCAAGTCCTAATCTGGTTGCATATATTCTCTTGTGCTGCATGTTTAATTTCTGAATGCTATGTTTATTATTTGATAGGTGTTATTCATCTTAGCTAGTACGGTTTTGGCTTCGTCAAATAGGGGGAGATTGTTGGGTATTGTATCCACAATTACCTGGATTTGAGGAAGCCACCTGTCAAGCTAAGATGAATTCACAATGTATTTGATGAAACATCTTAAGTTGTACTTGCAGCTCCTCCACGCTAAGTGCACACCAATGTCAGGGTGCAGTAGGTCAATATACACGGGTCTGCAAGACGTAATCCCTCGTTGAGCAGATCAGTGTGTTGGCCTACGTGTACTCTCTCTATTGGAGTGCACTTACTTTCAAGTACAGGTCCGTTCATATGCAAGAGAAGACAAGGAGCATGGATTGGTCAAGGAGCAGCTCCTGGGTGGAAGACGAAAATTCGTCCAAGGAAAATTCGACGAGAATCACCAAGTGATTCTCGCCAAGTGATTCGGCGAGAATCACTAGTGACTCTCGCCGAATCGACGAGAATCATTAGTGATTCTCGCCGACTCCTTCAGGCTACCTCAAAACGGTGCCAAGTAAGATTCGGCGAGAATCACTAGTGATTCTCGCCGAACCAGTGGTTATGCAGTTCATGAATACCAAGTGAAAATCGTTGAGAATCAATAAGTGATTCGGCGAGAATCACTAGTGATTCTCGACGAATCGTCGAGAATCACTTGGTGATTCTCGCCGATTCGTCGAGAATCGCCTGCGATTCTCGCCTATTTTCACTTAGCGTTTTCTCGGGATGCTGCTGGACCGGATTCTGCCGCTAGACTAGTTTGAACCGGATTTAGAGATTTCTATTGTGGGTCCCACAAACGGTCATATTGGAGTTATCTATAGTATATATATTCGGGTATTTTGAACAGTAAAATAGAGAGAAAATAAACCGAGCCGCGACGTAACCCTAAAATCGCGATTCCTCTCCGCCGCCGCCCTCGCGCTCGGGCAACTTGGTCGCCGTCAACGATCGGGAATCCTTCGTGATCTCCAGCGACAGAAGCTTAGCAAAGCTTTGAGTCTCACGTGTCTATCCAGAGATCTCTTGTCTCTCGATTTGTTGATCGGGAAAAACCTCCCCGTCCGAATCGATCGAGACGACCGATCCTCGTGTGACCGTTGGAAGACCAAGCTAGCTTCGCTATGAAGTTTGGATCTCCAAGTTCAGCAGTCGCTCATCATCGTAGCCGCCGATCCCGAAGCTAGCCGCCGCTCGTGTTGCCGCCGCCGGTTCCGTGGAGATCCTCTCCAAGAGAGACCAAGGTTGTAGACTCTTTGTTGACTTCACGAACATGTCGTCGAACGAAGAGGAACACCGTAGTCTCCAAAAGAAGTTTGTATCTCGTATACATTCTATATTTACTTTTGTTGTAAAGGAACTTTTGTTCCGTGTTGTAAGGGTTGGGTGCAACCCGTTTTGTGAGAGTGTTGACTCTCACGTGTGGAAGGGTTCCTTCCGTTAGTGCAGGGATTGGATTTCAATCCTGTTGGAAAAGAGACCGAGTCGTCCCTTGTTGGGAGATAGGTCAAAGGGGGAAAGTGGATGTACCCAAGTCGGGGAACCACTATAAATTGCCTGTGTTTTCTGTGTGCTGTGCTGTTTATCTTTATTGTGCAGGTACTATTATAAATTCCGCAAAAGCGCTACACGTCACCTATTCCCCCCCCCCCTCCCATAGGTGCACATAGTTGACACTAGGTGGACTTTCACATTCGACGATCGCTGAGCTCAACTTCATCAAATCGTCGAACTCCATTCGACGATCTTCGAGCTCAGTTCGATGATCTTGACTCAGTATTGATTCTCTATCTCTGAGCTCAGTTCGACGTTAGTTGAGCTCAGATCGACTATCTCTGTTGCTGTCTAAGTCCAAATCGCTGAGCTCAGTTCGACGATAGTAGAGCTCAGTTCGACGTTTTTCTGAAAGAGTTGAATGATTTTCAAGATTCAAATTCAGAGCAGTTAAGGAGTTATTCAGCAATTAATTCAGAAGATTTTCTAGCCGTTTTCATTTATTTTTGGACCAAGTTTCAAGGGATCATCAAGGAATGTTTATTTGGACTTTTCCCCAGAACACATTTGCAATTAAGGATGCAATTAATGACAGGCCAACGACTATTATTGATAGAGGATGATTTTCTATTCAGAACTAGAGAATAAAACTCAAGATTTTTGAATGACACAATAGAGAAAAATTCTGATAGCATCTGTAGAGAGTGACAAGAAGAAGAACAAAACATTCTCTGCTATAACATTCTCTGAACAACATCTTTCTCAACATCTTTCTGAACATCTTTCTCAACATCTTTCTGTTCACAAGAGAAAAAGAGAAACAGCTGTAGACATTCTTTGTCTAAAAGAATTCATATAAGAACACACACCAAAGGAGATCAACAACTGAAATCTTCTGATCTCTTTTGATTCAAGTGTTCAAGGCCAACATCATTCAAAGACTCCAGACACCTAACATTTCAGCTATTGCTGAAATCATCATTTGCTGGAGATCAACTTCTGAAGGCCTATCACCGTACAGCAAAGCTTCATTTCCTGGACATCTCAAGAACTCAGGGGGAGCTTTGACAACATCAAATCCATATAGTATTCTCAGCTGCTTTGAGAAAGAGAAGACTTCCATAACTCTCTCATCCCCATCTCTGTAAAGCATTTTTCAAACACCCTTCAAAGGTTTGTGCTTGGTTTTTGAGCACCTTTGCAAAAGCTCATTGGTGGCAAGACACCTGATCAAAAAATCTGATTTGGTTTTTGAGCACCTTATCAAAATCTCATTTGTGCCCAGGACACCTGATCAACTCATCCTGCAGTGGATTCCTACCTAGGGTGGTAGAAGAGTGGATGTACCCAAGTTTAGGGGAACCACTATAGCTCCTTGTGTCTTCTGGCTTGCTAGTCTTTATTTTTGTTTCTGGCTGTGATTGTTTTGTGATTAGTTATCTGCTGTGATTAGATTTAATAATTGCTTCCCTATTATCTCAGATTACTACAACTGTTGTAAAAAGTTTTTAAGCACCATACTCTATTCACCCCCCCCTAGAGTATTTCTGGTCTAGCTACACTTTCAAGTGGTCTTCAGTTCAGAAGAAGACAGGACACAAAACGAAGCACATGATTAAGTGGAGTGCAATATGCTTTTAGAGCAACATGTAGTATCCACTCCAGGGGGAGAAAATCCTGAACCAGCAGTACAAAATACTGTACAAGTTGAGCTGCCTGCCCAAGGGGGAGGTATTACTGAAGCTGCTCTAGAAAGTGAGGATGCTGCTAATACTATTATGGAAATAGTGTCAGAAATCAACAATGAAGAACTAATAAATGTTGAGAAAGAAGCACAAGATGAGCAGATACAATATACTGCAAAAAATATTCAAGTAAGTATCTCTTTTATAGAAAATGACTTGGATAAAGATCTGGATGTCCGGGGAGAACCATCTGTTTTCCAAACAAGTTTTGTTCCTCCTGTTCAGCTACAACAAGAGGTAACTCTGGAAGAGCTATTCCCTGAACACCCAATAGCAGGAACTGAGGGGGAGCATCAAATCATAGAAAAAGAACTTCCAGGAACTAAGGGGGTGATGTCTCAGCATGCCCCAATTGAAAAGAAACCAGTGAATATACAAAGTTCCTCAGAATCTTCTGATGATGAAGAAGCCTCAATGGCTAAGAAAAGAAGTTAGTTGCCTTAAGAAAACGGAGCTCAGGCTATAAAAAGGCATTACAAACAGTCACACCACCACCTGCTCCAAGCATGGATTTCAGTTCTCTACTGGTCCAATTGCAAGTGAAATTTGATGAGCAAAGGCAGTCTTTGGAAAGGTATGTGGATGAAACACATAAAGATTTGCAATTCAATCTGGCTCATGATATCAAATCAATCAGATTTGAAGTAAATCAAAATTAAAAAGAAATGACATATTGCTTCCATAAGGCAGGAAATGCTGTGGTATACTTGGCAAAGCAACAACAAGAACTCACCACTAAAGTGGAAGACAATACTGTTAAGCAAGGATATATTCTTAAGAATCAAATTCGGATGAATGAGAATCTCAAAGAGTCACACTTTTCCATTCTTACACAGATTGATAATCTAACAATTGCTCTCAAAGATGAAGTGTCTAAGTAGATCAAAGAAGATCTAACTGCTGTTCAGGACACATTTACAGAATCTCACAAAAATATTTCTGATTTCTTGCAGAAGTTCAGGAATTATTACAAAGAAGGAATAGATTATCTTGTTAACCCAGTCAGATTTCATAAGGATGATCTGAGAGATCATATTGAAAGAGAAGTCATAAAGGGTGAGAGGGTGTTAGTCAAAGATAGCTCAAATCATGCTAAGAGGAAATCAAATAGCATCAGAGCAACTCTTGGATATCGCCCCTTGTGTGATGATCACAATGTTGCTGAGTCTAGAGTGCAACATGCCTATATTGAAGGAGATCAACCTGAAGTTGCTCAGGTCATTTACCCTCCAGCTGATTTTGACATGGTTCACCAAGAAGTTCAGTCAATGTACAGCCCTCCACAGGAGGCTAAAAATATTATTATTGAAAAAGTGGAAATGTCAGAGGCTGCCAAGGAAGCTCAGAAGGAAGCACAACTATCCAAGAAAAGGTTTAGAGAACAGGCTGAGTTGAAGCCTGATTTTGAGCAATGGAGCCATACTTCTAGGAACATTATATTGAATACCTGGAAAGATGTGAAGGACAAGAACCATAAAAGGGGTAAATGGAATACTGAGCAAGAGTGGAACAAATAGCAAGCCAGACAGGAATCCATTCTTCAATACAGAAGGAAAGCAAAAACTGGGAAGTTACCTACTAATGCTCTAGAGCCTAGCAAGTACTTCCCAAAGCCTTTTCATTATTTTGAAAGGCAAAGGATAAGGGCTGAAGAACAGAAAAAGAAGCATCAATGAAAAAAACCTGCTGATGATGCTGAACCTACTGTGCAGGCTCAGATCAGATCAGGAAAAGGCATTGTGATTAAGGAGCCTAATCAATTATAGGATAGTTAGGCTTATGTATAGAACAATGTAACCTTTTAGCTTTTGTTCTAAAAGAAAATTGTGTAAACTTAAAATTTCTCTTTGATTAAATGAAATCAGTTTCAATATTCATTTCAGTTGTTTACAATGTTTATATGTTACCCTGCAGTGAAATAAATGTACATCTATTTCTTTTTATGTGTTTTATTATGAGTGATGTATATCTTTGACTAAAGGTTATGACTTCTCTAAATAGGGGGAGATTGTTGGGTACACTGTTAATATGTACCAGATTTGGAGAAGCCTCATCTTAATCAATGATATACATCAATTTGTATTTGATGTATGTTTGAGTTTCATTGTGCCGGTTTAAGAATTGGAAGAAAATTTTCTAAGTACAAGTGTCGACACTTGTGAAGAATTATGTCGACACTTGTCAAGAATTATGTCGACATCTAAAGAAGAAGCTGTGTCGACACCCAAACTTGTGTCGACACTTGTGAAGAATTGTATCGACACCTAAAGAAGAAGCTGAGTAGAGACTCAGACTTAAGTCGACACCTGAGCCATGTGTTATGTCGACACTGAAAGCAGAACCTGTGTCGACATCCAGGAGTTATGTCGACACTAAAAGCAGAAGCTGTGTCGACATACATGAGTTATGTCGACAATGGAAGCAGAATTATGTCGACACAGAGGGCTTATGTCGACACATTTAACAGATGCTGTGTCGAGTACTAGAAGAATGACTATGTCGACACATGGAGTGTTGTGTCGACATTATCAAGACTTGTGTCGACACTTAGTCCATTTGTGTCGACGCATGTGAAGCAATTTGCTGAGTGGTTAATGCTGAGTTCGAAACTTTTTGACGAATCAGATATCATAACCAACCGGTCTGACACCTTTGTCAGAACGGTCTGAAGACTATTACAAACCAGATCAACCGGTAATCAGGAGGAAACTCTATATAAAGGACTGGTTCGATACAACATAAAAAAGGGAATATAACAAGGAAAAGAGAACACACAACACTAAGAAGTGAATCCTTCAGAGAGAGTTCTCTACAACAAGAAAAGGGAAAACCCTTACGAAGGCAGATCCAGATCTGTCTGCATGGAAGATTCAGATCTCATTCTGAATTCAAGGAGGAAGCTATCTGAAGATCAACTTCTATAATAAGTGAAGATCAACCTTATTTTGTTCTATCAAGAAGCTTTGAAATAGCTAAGTCGGGTTGGATCTGAAGATCAGTGTATTCAAGAACTGATCAAGAAGCTCACACCAGTGAAGAGATTCATCTGGTGAAATTTCTGTATCTCTTAATCAAACAATTTCTGGTAGGATCTGTTATAAGATCTGAGTTGTAAGCCTGTAATTATAAAGGCTGAGGTAGGGCTTTTGCCTGAGTTGTAGGAGTGGAGTTACACTCTGAGTTATAAGCCTAGTGACATAGGCTGAGGTAGGGTTGAGGCCTGAGGTAGGGTTCTTGAGGAAGAATCTGAGTTAGGACTTGTATAAGTCTGAGTTGTAGGAACCATTCTTGGTTCTGAGCTGTAAGATCTACGGATCTGAGAAGAAAGAAGGAAGTTAGGCCGAATCTAGTACACTGCTAGATAGGCGAAGGGGGAAAGTGGATGTACCCATACCTTGGGGAATCATTATAAATCTTGTGCATGTTGTGCTGTGTTCATTATTTTGTGGTTTACATTGTTTTTGTGCTAAGATAGATTTAGATATTTGCCTAAAAATTTTGAAGGAAAAATTAGAACCTATTCACCCCCCTCTAGGTGTCTAGGCTCTTGAAATCAAGTCTTTCACTTATAAAAATCATTTTTAAACTCAATGTGTTCCAAATATAATTTATGCACAATATGCAAAGCCGTGTCCCTCGGCTAGGTGGATCAACTAGTCCACGGTGTGAAAATATAGTTTTACGCAGCAGAAAAATACTTGATTTGATTATTTGGTGACCTAAGTGCTCATGAAGACCAAGTGAGGTGCACCATGCAGTATCAGACGTCTAGATTTACTGTATATAAAAGTAGATTTATCATGCGCAGAAAGTAGTGAGATTAACATTTCAAATCATGGTATGCAATGCTCCAACTGCCTTAGCATATCTAAGCAAGGGGGCTACCAAGCCAACCCATAACTAATCGTTCCAGAACAAGTGTACAAAAGTAAACAAAGAGTAACAACAAAAAAGTAGCAGAAAGTATAACCAAATGGCACCATGGGCATCAACACCTGACACGAACCCATGGGACGTCAAGTTCACAAAAAACCTTACCCCAAGAGAGTCAGAAAACGACCACTGACGCCGCTCCGCACTAACACCTGCTACATTCCAGAACCTGAGGCATTCAAAGAAAGAACACCTCAGAAACAAGTTACAAGTGATGTAAAAAACAAGAAAGTAAGCAAACCTCCGCGAGACTGGAGGGAAATAGTAGCTATAAGGGTCAGATTAAACAAAACTAGTCATAACTAGCAACAGAAATCAATCAAAAAAGTACCCGCCGAAAGAGGAGGGGAGACGGGCAAAATCAAACTCACCATAGGAAAATAACCTTCATTTTCAGATTATTAATCTTATTATTCTTATTCAAATTAAAGAGACTGATCAGCTCATCAGAAATAAAAAGGAGAAACCGTGGAGGGATATTACCATCACACATCGTCACGGACCTCAGAGCATCGCACCAGTAGCACCGCCAACATCGTGTACGACGTCCAACAGATTTATCATTTTAAAAGAGCATCGCACCGGTGGCACCGCCAACATCGTGTACGACGTCCAACAGATTTATCATTTTCTGACTCAATCAAAGGCAAGGGACAAGGCCCACCAGATCATAATTTAGGATTTCAAGAAACAAGTTAATGATATTGTAATGAGCAAAAGAACTAAACGAAAATAGAATTTAGCATTATAAAACCTGCTAGAAGCATAAAGCATATGACGGGAGATAAAGACAAGTTCCTTAGACTGGGGAAGAAGAAGGGTGGAATGGTGACATTTGGGGACAACAGCAAAGTACAGATACTTGGGAGCGGCACTATAGGTAACAAGGCATTCTCTATTTCAAATATTTTGTATGTAGATGGACTTAAGCATAATCTCATCTCTATTAGCCAGCTATGTGATAAAGGTCTAATGTGTTATTTGAATCATCTACAAGCACTTACAAGAACATTGATGCCAAAACTTCTAGTGTACTACTTGTAGCTCACCGAAATCATAATGTGTACACTATTAGCTTTGATTATATGTCTATATCTAATTTGAAATGCCTAGTTATTAAGAACGAGCAATTATACCTTGGGCATATGAGACTAGGACACAGTGGTAGCATGCTTATTGTAAAACTATCGAAAAAAAACTTGTTAGGAGACTTCCCAACTTAAGCGGTAGTTTAAATGTCTGATGTGGTCCGTGTCAAAAGGGAAAATTTGTCAAAACATCCTTCAAAAGCAAAACTAAAGTTTCCATGTTTAGACCACTCGAACTCATTCATATGGACTTGTTTGGACCTCTATGTACGTGTAATCTAGGTGGAAGAAGATACACCTTTGTTACCATAAATGATTATTCACGTTATTGCTGGACGATATTTTTGGCAAACAAATCTGACACCTTTTGCGAATTCTCCAATCTATGTACTCGTCTTTAAAATGAGAAGGAGCTAAAGATAAAATGTATTAGATCTGATCATGGAGGGGAGTTTGAAAATGAGGATTTCTCAAACTTGTGCGACACCATGGGAATTAAGCACGAATTCTCATCCCCTCGCACTCCACAATAGAACGGGGTTGTAGAAAGAAAGAATCTCACTCTCCAAGTGTTAGCCCGCATTATGCTACTCGAGTTCGGCTTACCACGATCTTTTTGGGTGGTAGCAGTTAACACGGCGAGCTACGTGATGAACCGAGTTATGCTTCGCCCAATTTTAAAGCGAACTCCATGCGAGCTGTATTTCGAAAAGAAACCCTCGTATCGTACTTTAGGGTCTTTGGATGCCCGTGCTACATTCTTAATAATAAGGATCATCTGGGAAAATTTGACAAAACATCTGATCGAGGAATCTTCTTACGATACTCAAGCAAGGGTCGGACCTATAGGATATATAATAAGAGGACCTTAGTGGTTGAGGAGACAGCTCATGTGCATTTCGATGAGAATTCCTCAACTAACGAGCCGAAGGAAAATAAAGAGGAGATAGAAGAAAGTGTGTCAATTGGAGATGAGGATGATGAGACAATCATATAGAGTAAAACTCAAAGTGTTGAACAAGGTTATATGGCTCCCAGTAATTTGATTTTTTTCAAAACAACATCCCCGTGATCTAGTCATAGGAGAGCCAACTCAAGGAGTTAAAACTCGGTCTGCACTCCATGAATCATTCTCGAACTTGTGCTTTCTATCTGATATTGAACCCAAGAACATTTCAGAAGCCTTAAAATATGGATCATGGTTCTTGGCGATGAATGAGGAGCTGAACCAATTCGAGCGAAGTAAGGTATGGGTGTTAGTGGAACGCCCATATAACCATCCATCCATAGGCTTGAAATGGGTGTTCAAAAATAAACTTGATGGTGAGTCTAGGATAATTAGGAACAAAGCGAGGTTGGTGGCTCAAGGGTATTCTCAGATAGAGGGTGTGGAGTTTGACAAATCATTTGCCCCGGTTGCTCGTCTTGAGTCCATCCATATGTTTTTAGCATTTGCTAGTTATAAGAAAATTATATTGTACCAAATGGACGTCAAGAGTGCCTTCCTAAACAGATACATTAAGGAAGCGGTTTATGTCGAGCAACCACCCGGTTTCATGAATGTCGCTTACCCAAATCATGTATATAAGTTGGTGAAGGCCCTGTACGGATTGAAGCAAGCCCCTCATGCATGGTACGATAGGCTCACTACTTTTCTCTTAAATTATGGCTTTAGTATGGGTAGTGCGGACAAAACTCTATTTTTAAAGACCAAGAGTCCTGATCTAATTGTCTTACAAATCTATGTGGATGATATCACTTTTGGGGCAACGAATGAAAAGATGTGTGGAGAAATTATCACCCTAATGAAATATGAATTCAAAATTAGCCTAGTAGGAGAACTTACCTATTTCCTAGGATTCCAAATTTCTCAGCGCCAAGACGGGATTTTTATAAGTCAATCAAAATATGTTAAAGATATGCATGTGCGTTTTGGATATGAGAATCTGAAGCAAGTCAAAACTCCTTTGAGCGCTTCTCTTAAATTAGGAAAAGATGAAAGTGGCATTTCTGTCGATCAGACTGTGTTTAGAGGTATAATAGGATCATTATTATATTTGAGTGCCTCTAGGCCAGATATCATGTTTGCGGTAGGAATGTGTACTAGGTACCAAGCCGAACTGAAAGAGTCTCACTTGAAAGCAATGAAGCATATTTTTTGGTATCTTATAGGCACACAGAACCTTGGACTATGGTACCCACATACAATCGATTTCACACTTCACAGGACTCAAACTCAGACTATGTTGGGTGTTCACTTGATCGCAAGAGCACAAGCGGTACATGCCATTTCCTTGGACCGACATTAGTATCCAGGTCAAGCCGCAAACAGAACTTGGTTGCTCTCTCCACTGCTGAGGCCGAGTACAATGCCTTAGGAAGCTGTTGCACTCAAGCACTATGGATGTCTCAAACATTAGAAGACTTTGGCCTCAAGTGTAGAAACGTTACACTTAGGTGTGACAAGAAGAGTTCCATAGACTTGACATACAATCCAGTGCACCATTCTAGATCAAAGCATATTGACGTGTGTTAGCACTTCATTCGTGATCATATCAAAAAGGAGAACATGAGTGTAAGCTTCATTGGCACCGATGACCAACTAGCGGACATCTTCAGTAAACCACTCCCAGATACATGATTTTCTCTACTTCGCCTCAAGCTAGGAGTTCTAGATCTCTCACCCTAGATTCATTTTTGTTCTGTTCATTGTGTTTGCATTTTTTTTTATTTTTTTGGGTGTTTGCATTCTGTTTTGGTTTGTGAATTTTTTCTCTTAAAAAAACCAAAAAATAAAACAAAAAAACATAAACAAAAAACAAAAAAAACTACTGTAGAACTATAATGCTAATGGCTCACATGACTATGGCTTAGACCATAACGTGTACGTACAGTGTTTGAGTTTAGACGTGTAATCTATGCAAACATTGTCCTCCGGTCATAATGGGCTGAATCTATAGGTGCTTAGCTATTGAGTGCGACAAGACGAGGTCGTGTGTGTTCACTATGCCTCTAGGTATGTGTGAGGATTTAGATAAGGGAATGACTTCACATGATACACACGTCCCAAGCCGGTGCACTTAAGATGAAAAACATGTTATGCGTACATGATATATCTCGTGACACTATATTTTAATATGCTAGAAATATGTTGAATAATGAATGCCATGATACATTTGTGATTATATTAGGTGTGAAACTTTGGGCGAAAACTCTAGTAGAAAAGTCGTATGTATACAAGTTAAAGTGTATTTATCTAGGTGGATAGATTTCGATTGACTTGGGGCAATGTCAACAAAATAAATATACGCTTGTTATCACATCTCTTGTCACGGTCCCCCCAAGAACTACTCATTACTCCTGTTAAGTCTTCATGAGCATTGTGAGGATTAGCACCTTGGTTAAAGAGTCACTTCGATCTTGTGCATCGACTATATCTTTAGAGTAGTGCGCCTAGTTTCTTTGCCTAGGTATGACATCGAATGACATGTGAGGTGATTATTCATCTTATTTCTCTTGTGTTAGGCTCCTAGGCGATCGAGATTCACATGGACAATATGCATTTTTTCTCTCATGGTGATCTGTCGCTTTCGATGTCACACGCACACATGTCATTGCCTTGTCTAAGGCTTCCGCCCATAAGAATTGGAATACAACTACACTATCCTTCTCTTTCACACAATACGTACTAGCACACAATTTACACTCATGATGTTTTTTCCATGTTTGTCTCACTTGATTACTTCCTTACTCTTATAGCATTGTAGACATACTTGTTGTGTCCGTCGTTTAGTCTGTGCTGTCCAATTCTTGAATAATCTAACACTTGATTTTCTCTGACTATTTACCTTGCTCCATTGTGTGACTCATGTGTTGAAATTCTCTGATATGTATTTTTTGTTGAGTCGCCTCTATGCATGCCATGTTTCTCTTTACCTTTGTGTGTGCACTACTTGATATTTGTCTCAACGCTCGTCATTTCTACTATTTTTCATCCTGCATGTCTGGTTGGCCTTGCCCACCCTTTTTATATTATCCAAGGGGGAGAATAAAGTGTTCATGAGTACGCTCTTGAGTATGGGATTAGGAGAGGTCACATGTAGGGGGAGTGCACATAGAGAGGGGGAGCATGTCGAACATGTAGATAAGGGGAGCATGTGTAGGGAAACCATAAAGAACCTGCTGCAACCTGATGATAGCCTATAATTTGTATTCATTATATTCACTCTATCTCATTGTTATTTCTCATGAACGGAAGTTGATATTATCAAAAGGGGAGTTTGTTGGACTGATGTTTCACATGCCCTGTGTTTTAGTATATCAACTCCCAGATTGTATTTGAACACGTCTTCTATTGGTAGAGTGTGCAGGTTGACAGGTTCAAGTGAAGAGTAGAAGCCTACTATAGTGCCTACGGCCGGGCGTTAGAAGTTACAGCCCCGCACTATCCCATTCAACACCGCGTCGAGAGCGTTGAGAAGAGTGGCATTGAGTGCATCGAGACAGTGGTGTTTAGTGGATGATACCGCCAAGAGCTATCACCAAACGCACCACGCTATCCCTTCAAAGAATGTCGAGTCAGATTCTTCCAGCGCTGGACTATGCCTAGCGCTAGTTCTATCGCAGACATTATTACGATGAATTATTTGGACCTAGCTCTCGGGAAGAAATCGGCGTTCGTCTTATTGCGCCGTGCTAGCCCTTCGAAGAACGTCGAGCCAGTTTTCGTCAAGCGCTGGCCTACCGCCTAATGCTAGTTCTACCACAGGCGGTACCGAAATGATTTATTTGGACCTAGCGCTCTGGACGAAATCGACGATAGCCCTACTGCGCGGCGTTAGCAAATTTTGAAATGACAAATATTTGTTTTGAATATTTCTTTCCATATTTGGAGGACAGCTAGCATAATAAGCACGTGAACTTACAGTCGGGCGCTAGACGTACCGTCGGCGGTGGCCTATTTTCATGAAGATGTATAAAACGCCGCCTCAGTTTCTTTGCCCAAAAAGGATTCTGATTGAAGGACTGGTGAATGTCGGGAGTACGTGAATTCTAGGGTTCGGCCGCCTTCTTGCGCTCCGTTCCACAAGTCCCCGTCAAAGAAGAAGATAGTCATCTACCTCTGGCTCGTGATCAAAAGACTCTGAATATCCAAGATCTACAACGAACACGAAGAGCCGACCGGTTGCCAATAAACGGAGATCTTAAGCACCGGTCACAGATTGCTCCACCGAGTTGTCTTCAAGAGGGAGAACTGCATCCATCTTAATACTAAGTATATAAGTCACTTCACCCAAGTCGTTTATTGAAAAACAGTCCCCTAGGTTATTCTTAACAACTTCAATGGTCAGTTTTTCATTCCCGATCAGCAGTATGTTATCTATATAAAATATCAGAATGACAATAATGTTCCCACTAATCCTCTCGTAAACAAACGGTCCTTTCGCATTCTTGCTAAAACCAAATTCTTTGATCTTTTCATCGAAACAAAGATTACAACTTCGAGAAGCCTGTTTTAATCCGCAAATGGATCTCTGCAACTTGCATATTTTAGTGGATTCACCCGGAGATACAAAATCCTCAGTTTATGTCATATACACTTTCTCAATAAGGTTTTCATTTAGGAAAGACGTTTTGACATCCATCTTCCAGATCTCGTAGTCATAATATGCAGTAATAGCAAGAAGAATTTTGGTGGACTTAACCATGGCAATAGGGGAAAAGGTCTCATCATAGTTAACACCATGAATTCATGGGTGACCTCACACTTACTGATCTGCCTGTCCCTAGCCATTGTTGAAATCGAGAAATCGATCTCCCTGTAGTTCTGGGTACCTAAAAATGGGTGAACTCACACTTACTGCACTCATGCGAACGTCACGGGCCAAAGACTCGGGAATCTAGGAACAGACCCTCGGCTCCAGCATGAAGGTCCCACCTCACACACGGAAGACCTTGGTGATCTCCCCTCCCTAGCCAATGCTGAGCTAGGTGCCTTGAAGGTGAAGAAAGAGGAATTCAAGTGGCTCCGAAGCCATCTCTCCAACACACCCTCAAGGGTATATTTAGAGTTATCTAAGAATGTCCTACAAAGAACCAATCTCCACTGCCCCAAAAATTACCGAAATGCCCGGTTTGGCCTGCCTACATCCAAATCCCGCTATTCTAAGCAGCTAATCGTAGTCTACCAGGTGCATACCCTCAAGCCGGGCGAGAAGTACAAGATGGGTGAGAAGGCAGCCTGATGAGTTGCGGCTTGTCGAGCTGGCGGCCTAGCGAGACGGAGGCTAGGTGAGCTGCGGTCTAGCGAGCTGGCAGTCTGGCGAGACGGCGGCCTTGCGAGCTGCGGTCTGGCAAGGTGGCGGCTTGGCAAGACGCGCCCTATCGAGCTGGGGCTAGGAGAGACGGTGGCCTGGCGAGCGGCGATCTGGCGAGGCGGCGGCCTAGCGAGCTGCGCTCTGGCGAGGCGGCGGCCTAGCGAGCTGCGCTCTGGCGAGGCGGCGGCCTGGCGAGACGGTGGCCTAGTGAGCGATGGTATGGCGTGGCGGCAACCTAGCGAGACGGCGAGCTGGGCAGCCTGCGGGCTGAGGCGGCTAGGAGAGCTGCGGCCTACGCAGCTAGGTAAGCTAGGCAGCCTGTGGGCTGAGGCTGGTTGGGAGGTCTACGGGCTGAGGCCAGCTGTGGGATGAGGCGGCTATGAAAGCTGCGACTTGCACAGCTAGGCGAGCTGGGCGGCCTGGCCGGGAACCTTGAGTTGGACTCTCGCCCCACATGCCCCATGACAACAGGTTGGTGGGAGGCAAATATTTCATCCCCCTACTAGTATATTACGAAGGTCAACCCTAAATTGGCCCCCAAGAGTGCAAAAATCTAAAAAATCTTAAAAAACACTCAGCAAGTCTCACACCTTGTTTGGGGCCCCCTCTCCACGAATACGGGGTTATACACAATCCCCGCTCTTTTCGAGCGGGCTCCATGCTCAGAAAGAAACGTCCAACCCAACGTATTCGATGCGTAGCCTTCTTGGAGCTGAAAACACTTGGCCTCCCGAGGAGGTCAACCTGTCAAGCCAATTAATGGGAGCCTAGGTGAGGAGACAGCCTCGGGGTAGAAAATATGTGGCCTCCCCGAGGGGTAAACCTGTCAAGCCAGCTAATGGAAGCATGGGTGACGAGACATCATCGGTATAAAAAAATACTTGGTCTCCCCGAGGGTCAACCTATCAAACCAGCTAATAGGAGCCTAGGCGACGAGATGGCCTCGCGGTAGAAAACACTTGGCCTCCCTGAGGGGTCAACCTGTCAAGCCAGTTAATGGGAGCCGAGGTGACGAGACGACCTCGGGGTAAAAAAACACTTGGCCTCCCATAGGGGTCAACCTGTCAAACCAGCTAATGGGAGCCGGGGTGACAATAGGGCCTCGGGGTAGAAAACACTTGGCCTCCTAGAGGGGTCAACCTGTCAAGCCAGCTAATGGGAGCCTGGGTGACGAGACGGCCTAGGGGTAAAAAACACATGGCCTCCCTGAGGGGTCAACCTGTCAAACCAGCTAACGGGAGCCTGAGTGATGAGACGAACTTGGGGTAGAAAACACTTGGCATCCACGATGGGTCAACCTGTCATGCCAGTTAATGGGAGCCTGGATGACGAGACGGCCTCGGGGTAGAAAACACTTGGCCTCCCTGATGGATCAACCTGTCATGCCAGCTAATGGGAGCCTGGATGACGAGACGACCTCGTGGTAGAGAACACTTGGCCTCCCCGAGGGGTCAACCTGTCAAACCAAAATGTATAGTCATGGGTCATAGGTTTATTTCCAGGACTTGCCTCAGAAGGACTCTCCAGAATTACTGAAAGAATTCTGAGAAATGCAGTTAAGACAAAGTAAGTAAATATGTTCGACGATCGTCGAACGCAGTTTGACGAACGGAGAACTCAGGTCGACGAATTCTGAGTTCCTTCTCTGAACCCAGGTCAACGAACTCTGGTCTCAAGCAAGACGTTTAGCTCGACGAATTCCAAATGAGCTCGACAAACTCCGAGCTCAAGTAGACGATAGCTAAACTCAAGACAGATTCCCAGCTCGACGAAATAGAAGCTAAGCTCAACGATCTGCGAGCTCAGGTCAACGAATTCTGTGCAATCCGTTACAGTTGGCAGTATTAATTACATTCAATGACCAGGCCTATTTATTTACAGTTGGCAGATCAACTAAAGAATTAATTACAATCAATATAGAAATAGCCGTTCAAATGCTACATTAAACATGGGCCTTTTCAGGATTAATTCAGGATTAATTCCCAAGGCATCTTCTATTCTTGGGAATGCTTATGCTGTCTTCAAGATTAAAGAAAATGTTTGTAGGAGATATAAGACATTTACAGAAGGAACAAGAAAGACAGTGAGATAGAAATAGACACACACAGAGACAAAACACTGCAATAAACAATAACAAGACAGTGAACAAGAACACAGTGAAGGCTTTTCAGTTTATAGAAGAAGAATGAGGAACTCTTCATCAATCAACATAGTCATCAGAGTTCTCCATCTGCTCCAGGCTTCTCAAGAGACATACATTCATATCAGTCTAAGAAACTTGCTGGAGACAACATCATTCTGAAGGCCTATCACCCTAAAGCAAAGCTCTAGAGTTTTTCCTGAACCATTCTACATCTTAGGGGGATCTATTTGCTACCATCATATATACACTAGTCTTCTCTCTGATTGTTGACAGAGAAGACACCATCATCTCTCACCCCTCTCTATATAAAGGGTTGTCATCTCCCTTTAAAAGTGATTCTTGGTTATTAGTCACCTGACCAATAGACTTGAGATTTGGTTTTTGAGCACCTGATCAAAAGCTCATTGGTGTCAGGCACCTGATCAAAACTCTGGGTGGATTCCTACAAGGGTGGTAGAAGAGTGGATGTACCCAGGTTGGGGAACCACTATAAAATCCTTGTGTCTTCTGGTTGCTTGTTCTCTTTTTTTGTTTTCTTTGTGCTGTGATCTTCTGCTCTTTATTGTTATATATATACATATATCTATGATTAATGTTAGTTAAAATCTATGCCCCAATCTTTCAATTGGTATCAGAGGAGGTTACTTTCGTTGTACAAGCTAACACCTGAACCAAAACGATCTGATAGATTTTAAATATCTTTAGAGTTTATCATGACACAAATTGAAGAATTTTCAAGCACCAGACTACCTATGTGCAATCTTGATAAGTTTGCAGTGTGGAAAACAAGGATTAGTTTTTATATGAACTCCATTGATGAAAACATCTTTAAATCTATTTTGTCAGGACCAACTCAACATCAGGCAACAACAAATACAAATGTTGTTCCGTCATCTTAATGGACAGATGCCCAGAAAAAGCTGAAGATTGCTGATGCACAAGCAATGAACATTCTTGCACAATCAATGTCTGATGACATCTTTGAGGAACTTGATGAATGTTCATCTGCAAAATAGATGTGGGACTCTCTCACATCATTGGCTGCAGGATCAGCTAAAGAAAGAAACTTTAAAGATGAAACCTGGAGTGATTCTGATGCTTCATCCTGCACAATTGAAGATGAAGGAGAAGCAAGAGCAAGAGAATTTTGCTTAATGGAAATAAATGATTCTTGCAGCAACACTGATGAAGAATCAGACTCTGAAGAAGGATCAGAATGTGAATCAGAAGATCAGGTAATCTCTACCCTTGGTCTTTCATCAGAAGAATTTAAAACTGAGTTTAAATTATTATGTAAACACTTGATTCAATCTGAAAAAGAAATAAAACTTCTCAGAGAGAAATTAAATACTGTATCTTCTGAAAATATAAAACTTAAAGAAGATTTAATGAATGTCCTTGAACACAAAAGTCATCTAGAATCAATTAAAGGAAAAGATAAGTTAGAGAACATTGACAAAATAACTGAAGTTTTACCAAATCAAACCAAAAACCTTCAGAAAATTTTAGTTCAAAATAATTCGTCGAACCGAGCTCGACGAAAACAACATCATTCGTCGAACAAAGCTCGACTAACTATGAACAAAGATTTCAATCTTAACTGGTATGAAATCTATGCTCGACGAAATAGATATAATTCGTCGAACAGAGGTCGACGAAAATGGAACAGATAAATCAATTTCCATTGTTATCTGGGCAGAGATCGACGATCTCAATACCATTCATCGAACTCAGGTCGACGAATTTACTTTAATTCATCGAACATAAGATTTCAGAACAAAAATTTTTATTCCTTTCAAAATTATAATCAAGCTCAAAATGTTTAAAATGCTTTCACTGAGTGGATAATCCCTCTTAGGAAATATCATCCACTTGGTTATAAAAGTCAACATGAATGTTGTTTTAGTTCTAATTATTATAAAAAAATGACCAGGAACCAAGGTAATCTGGGTCCAGAATTTCTAACCTCTCTTTTCAGGAAAAGACCTATCTTACCACAGAGGAACATTGGTATTTGATAGTAATCAAAAGCTATAATCTCAGCTAACACAGAGGATATATCAGTTGCTGTATAGTGAGAGATTATTTGAAAGGCTACAACAGTAAAGAGTTATAAATTCTACTCAAATTTGGCCAATGAATTTGGGCAAGAAAAAGTAAATAGGGAAGATTGTTTGTTTTACAAAGAGGAAACTGCTTTGAAGGATGCATCAATATCTTTATTTTATTTAATTTATTTCTCAAAACACCCTTGTACATCTGCTGAAAAGTTTTATAAATCAGGTAGATTGATTTTGCTTTGTATTATATTTGTTTTTATGTAAATAGTGTCCTCACCCAAATAGGGGAGATTGATGGAACCCTAGTTCTGATTTGGGCAAGGATCACTATTAGGTTTGCTTAGATTGACCCAAAATGTATAGTCATGGGTCATATGTTAATTTTCAGGACTTGCCTCAGAAGGACTCTCCAGAATTGCTGAAAGAATTCTGAGAAATGCAGTTACGACAGAGTCAGTAAATCAGTTCGACGATCGTCGAACGCAGTTCGACGATCGTCGAACGCAGTTCGACGAACGACGAACTCAGGTCGACGATTTCTGAGTTCCTTTTCTGAACTCAGGTCGATGAACTCTGATCTCAAGCAAGAAGTTTAGCTCGGCGAATTCCAAATGAGCTCGACGAACTCTGAGCTCAATTCGACGATCGCTAAACTCAAGACAAATTCCCAGCTCGACGAAATAGAAGCTAAGCTCGACAATCTGCGAGCTCAGGTCGACAAATTCTGTGCAATCAGTTACAGTTGGCAGAATTAATTACAGTCAATGACCATGCCTATTTATTTACAGTTGGCAGTTCAACTAAATAATTAATTACAGTCAATATGGAAATAGTCGTTCAAATGCTACATTAAACATGGGCTATTTCAGGATTAATTCAGGATTAATTCCTAAGGCATCTTCTATTCTCGTGAATGCTTATGCCGTGTTCAGGATTAAAGAAAATGTTTGTCAGAGATATAAGACATTTACAGAAGGAACAAGAAAGACAGTGAGATAGAAATAGACACACACAGAGACAGAGCACTGCAGCAAACAATAACAAGACAGTGAACAAGAACACATTGAAAGCTTTTCAGTTTATAGAAGAAGAAGTAGGAACTCTGCATCAATCAACATACTCATCAGAGTTCTCCATCTACTCCAGGCTTCTCAAGAGACATACATTCATGTTAGTCTAAGAAGCTTGTTGGAGATAACATCATTCTGAAGGCCTATCACCCTGAAGCAAAGCTCCAGAGTTTTTCTTGAACCATTCTACATCTCAGGGGGAGCTATTTGCTACCAACATATATCCACTAGTCTTCTCTCTGATTGTTGATAGAGAAGACACCATCATCTCTCACCCCTCTCTGTATAAAGGGTTGTCATCTCCCTTCAAAAGTGATT
The DNA here is from genome assembly GCA_039583875.1 of Platanthera guangdongensis. Taxonomy (NCBI): domain Eukaryota; kingdom Viridiplantae; phylum Streptophyta; class Magnoliopsida; order Asparagales; family Orchidaceae; genus Platanthera; species Platanthera guangdongensis. Next base: position 160,425,862 of record CM077152.1, on the reverse strand, counting down.
CTTGGTTATGAGTCACCTGACCAAAAAATTTGAGATTTGGGTTTTAAGCACATGATCAAAAGCTCATTGGTGTCAGTTACCTGATCAAAAATCTGAGTGGATTCCTACCAGGGTGGTATAAGGGTTGATGTATCCAGGTTGGGGAACCACTATAAAATCATTGTGTCTTATAGTTGCTTGTTCTCTTTCTTTATTTTCTTTGTGATGTGATCTTCTGCTCCTTATTGTTATATATATATACATATATCTCTGATTAGTGTTCGTTAATATGTATCCCCCAATCTTTCATGCCAGCTAATGGGAGCCTGGATGACGAGACGGCCTCGGGGTAGAGAACACTTGGCCTCCCCGAGGGGTCAACCTGTCAAACCAGCTAATGGGAGCCTAGGTGACGAGACAGCCTCAGGATAGAAAACACTTGGCCTCCCCGAGGGGTCAACCTGTCATGCCAGCTAATGGGAGCCTGGATGACGAGATGCCCTCGGGGTAGAAAACACTTGGCCTCCCCGCGGGGTCAACATGTCATGCCAGCTAATGGTAGCCTGGATGACGAGACAGCCTTGGGGTAGAAAACACTTGGCCTCCACGAGCGGTCAACCTGTCAAGATAGCTAACGGAGCCTGAATGACAAGATGGCCTCGGGGTAACATCAACTCATCCCTCCGAGAGATCAACCTTCCCTGCCAGCTAGTAGGATCTTGGTAGTGGAATCATCTCGAGGTAAGGTCTACTTACCCCTTCGAGAGAACAACCTGCCCTACCAGATAGTGGGATCCTGTCAGAGTAATCATCTCAGTTAAGGTCTACTCACCCCTCCGAGAGATCAACCTGCCCTACCATCTATTGGGAGCCTGGTAGCAGAATCATCTCGGAGTAAGGTCTACTCACCCCTACGAGAGATCAACCTGCCCTGCCAGCTAGTGGGTGCCTGGCAGCGGAATCATCTCGTGGTAAGGTGTACTCACCCCTCTGAGAGATCAACCTGCCCTGCCAGCTAGTGGGAGCCTGGCAGTGGAATCATCTCGGTGTAAGGTCTACTCACCCCTCCGAGAGATCAACCTGCCCTACCAGATAGTGGGAGCATGGCAGCAGAATAATCTCGGGGTAAGGTCTACTCACCCCTCCGGGAGATCAACCTGCCCTGTCATCTAGTGGGAGCCTGGCAGTGGAATCATCTCGGGGTAAGGTCTACTCACTCCTCCGAGAGATCAACGTGCCCTGCTAGCTAGTGGGAGCCTAGCAGCGTAATCATCTCGGGGTAAGGTCTACTCACGCCTCCGAGAGATCAAGCTGCCCCGCCAGCTAGTGTGAGTCATGCAGCGGAATCATCTCAGGGTAAGTTCTACTCACCCCTCCAAGAGATCAACCTGTCTTGCCAGCTAGTGGGAGCCTGGCAGCGGAATCATCTCGGTGTATGGTCTACTCACCCCTCCGAGAGATCAACCTGCCCTGCCAGCTAGTGGTAGCCTGATAGCGGAATCATCTGGGGTAAGGTCTACTCACCCCTCCGAGAGATCAACTTGCCCTGCCACCTAGTGGGAGCCTGGCGGCGATATCATCTCGGGGTAAGGTCTTTCATTGATCACAAATGTTTTCCGCCGGTCCCTATTGTTGGGTACATTGGAATATATGTACCTGATTTGAAGAAGCCTCACCCTAATCAATGATATACATCAAGGTGTATTTGATGTGCTGTGAGTTTATATGTGCAGGTTAAATAATTGCAGGAAAAGCATAAAAGTTTCTAAGTCCATGTGTCGACACCTAGAGGTGAAGTGTCGACACTTATGAAGGCAAGTGTCGACACCCAGAGAAGCTGTGTCGACACTTGGAGTAATTTTGTCGACACCAGGAAAGGCAAAGTCGACAACAGAAGAAAAGTGTCGAAACATACAGGCAGTGTCGACGCATAGTGAAGAATTGTCAACATAATCTGTGTTGACACATAAAGACAGTGTCGACACCCAGAGAAACTTTGTCGACATCAAAAGTGTCGACACCAGGAGGCTGTGTCGACACTCAGCAAACTTCAACAAAGTTAAAGTACTTATGTCGACACAAATGAGATGTGTCGACACTCAGCAAGTTTCAACACATGAAGGCATGTATCGACACAAAGGAGATGTGTCGACACTGAGCAAGTTTCAACACAAGAAGGCATGTGTCGACACAAAGGAGTTGTGTCGACACATAACAAAATTCAACTAAGTATTAAAGAAGAAGTATTTGTGTCGACACACTCAACCAGTGTCGACACATTCAATAGAAGGCTTGTGTCGATACACAGGATCAGTGTCCATACATTCTGAAGAAGCAGTGTCGAGAAGCTGTTACAATAACACAAGGAGTTGTGTCGACACCATCAAGGCTAGTGTCGACACACATTCTACTTGTGTCGACACTTTATCTATTTGTGTCGACACGTAATGACTATCTGTCTCGACACTTTCAGACAGTGACAGTGATTTCAAGAAGTGACTGGATGACTTGACAGCTGCCATTTCAACCGATCAACTGCAACTGTCAGAACCGTCAGAAGGTTGTTAGAAATCGGATCAGCCGGTTACCTTGGAGGAAGACTATATAAAGACCTATCTCCTTCAACAGTGGAATGATAGTGTGAGATCACAAACAGATCACAACTAATCAAGAGATCTAACAATAAAAAAAGAAGAAGACCTTCGACAGAAGATCTAAGAAGTTGGAGAGAGAGAGCTCCATCTAAGAAGAGCAGCTGCTAAACCAGGCTACTAAGTAATATTCAGATTGAGATCTAAATATCAAGCCAGAAGTTGATTGAATATCATCTTCACAGGATATTCAACCCTACTGTATTTTAATTCAAGAAGCTTTAAAGAAAGCCAAGGGAGGTTGATCTCTGCCAAGTTCTTCCAAGAACTCATCAAGAAGCCAGTCAACTCATCTCTCTCTTTCAGAGTTGTGGTTAATTACTTTGTATAATCAAAATATCTGTAGGTTCTTGTATAGATCTGAGCTGTAAGCCTATTTTATAGAGGCTGAGTGTAGGATACTGTGTGCTCTGAGTGTAGGTCTTGTTGAAGACTGAGGTAGGGCCTTGTACCTGAGTTGTAGGAGACTTTATTCTCTGAGTGTAGGTCTTGTTGAAGACTGAGTGGTAGGGCTTTGTGCCTGAGTTGTAGGAGTGGGGACACTCTGAGTTGTAGGAACCTGTTTGGGGTTCTAAGCTGTAAGATCTGAGGATCTGAGGAGAAGTGCTGAAGTTAGGCCGAATCTAGTACTCTACTAGATAGGCGAAGAGGGAAAGTGGATGTACCCAGACCTTAGGGAACCACTATAAATACTGTGTGCACTCTATGTATGTTTGTTTCTGTGGTTGCTGTGTTGTGATTCTTGTAGAATTGCATTTGCTGTACAGAATTTCTGCCTTAAAATTAAAAAAGAAAAGTACACCTATTCACCCCCACCTCTAGGTGGTTAGGCACTATTTCTTTCAAGTGGTATCAGAGGGAGGTTGCTCAAAAAGGACATAACAGTCCGAGTAAGATCCTGTAGACATAATCAGAATAAACAAGATTTAAGAGAATGGGTTCTAGTGCGAATCACAAATAGCTGGGGTCCATGAAAATGCCAATCTGTAGAAAAGAGATTTTTGGCATATGGAAAGAGAGGGTTAGACTCTTTATGGAAGCATATGACCCAAGAATATACATTACAGTCAAAGAAGGGCCATATGTGCCACTGAAGATATCCATTCTAGATGCAAATAAAAAAACTCATAAGCACTATTCAGAAATGACCAAAGATGAAATCATTCTGGCCACTATGGACAAGAGGGCCCAGAATATTATTGTCAGTGCAATTGATGATGCAACATTTTAGAACTTAATTCATTGTAAAACTTCTAAAGAAATGTGAGACAGATTAATAGTCTATATGGAGGAATCAGAAGAAGTAAGACAAGATAGGAAGTCTTTGTTAAATCAGGAATATGAAACGTTCAGATAAGGATTGTCTGATAGCAGTACTGAATGCTACAAGAAGTTCTATAGGATAGTAAATGAATTGATGTCCTATGGAAGAGAATTCAACAACTATGAGCTGAATGACAAGTTCTTAAGATCCATGACTAAGGACAGGGACACCAAGATTTGTGCCGTTAGGGAAATGGCAAAATTAGCTGATATACCTCCTCCAACTTTATTTGGAAAACTGTTATCTTATGAGATGCAGTTATTGGCTAGAAAGGAGGAAGAGAAGACTACTAGAGTGGAGCACAAGGAAAGATCTGTGGCCTTCAAAACTGAAGCCATTAGGAAGTATATAAGCAAGTATCCATCTCCACCTCAAATAGTTGCTGAGGCTGTGATAGATAATTTAGAAAGCAAGAATTCAGATAGCAGTGAAAGTGATGATGACTTTGCAGCTTTCACTAGGCATTTTCAAAAGTTTCTGAAGAAGAAGCAGTGGAGGTCTAAGCCTTCCACTTCTCAGCCAAAAGATGACTATTATCAGAAAAGAAAGTCATCAAGGAATGACAGAAGCAGATCCAAGCCAAGCAAAGCTACATCTTTAAAAATTGTATGCTATTACTGCAATAGACAGGGACATGTAGTGGCTCACTGTCCTAAAAAGAGGAAGGAGTCAACTGACAAAAAGAAGACTCAGTTTAAGGGCAAAAAGGAAAAGTCCTTTGTTGCTAAGAAAGACTAAAGTTTGACTGATCAGTCATCTTCAGAAACAGAATCAAAAGCTAAAGCCTTTATTGGATTGTTTGCTGAAGAGGAAGAAGATGAGTTCATGCAGCTAATGAACTCAATTTATGAGCATGAGGACAATTAGTGCAATGGACTGATTGCCTTATCTGAAGGAGACAAGATCCAGGATCAGCCTGGACCAAGTAAGGTACAAAGTTGCTGTTCTAGTTCAATTTCTAGTACTGAGTCAGAATCAGATACATCTGCATCAAGTGATGTGGGTGGGTCTCAATCTAAAGGAGATATTCATCAGTTAATTGATGAATATAGGGACTTGTTGTAGGCCTTAAAGAAAAGCAAAATCTTAGCCAAAACTCAGGTAAAGGAGATTGCTAGCCTTAAATTCGCTGCTGCTGATTCAGACAAGTTGTTTGATGAGAAACTGAATGAAATAGCCAAGCTGAAGAACATTATTATTATTCAGATGGGTACTATTACATTTAAGAATGATCAAATTAGAAATCTGGAGGCTAGACTTCCGAAGGAGAGAGAGATTGTAGCAAGTTTTTCTAAACCCAAATCTATTTTACCTTTGATAGATGAGTTTGTACCTAAAAAGGGTAAGGCTGGATTGGGGTTTACAAAACATGCCTGGACAGCTAGGTCCAAATCTAAGGGCAAAGCCCCAGCACTAAACAAGAAGCCTGCAGTTTCAGCCAGGGTTGTACCTAAACAAAGGTACAACAGGTTTGAGTGCTGGTGTTGTGGCAAGATAGGCCACTTTGCCATAGATTGTTGGCATAATTCAAGTGTCAAGGAGAGTAGCAAACTGCCTGCTAGAACAGCTACAAGTAGTTTTGTTAAAGGTCAGACTAACCTGCACCAAGGACCCAAGAATTATTTGAGTTCTAAGGTTAAGTAATCTGTTTTGCAGGTGAGTCCAAGTGGCCATGCCCCTATATGGTACTTGGACAGTGGATGTTCCGGGAACATGACTGAAACTAGGGGGTTGCTGAAGGACTATACACCTATCAAGGATGGCCATAATGTTACCTTTGGTGGTTCAGAAAAAGGAATCATCAAAGGCGTTGGTAACATTTCTAGTAACCCAATTACAATTACTCAAGTGGCTTATGTAAAGGGTTTGAAACATAACCTCATTAGCATAAGTCAGTTGAGTGATTTAGTATATGACATCTCATTTGTCAAGGATGATTGTCATATCAAAAGGTCAAGTGATCAAAAGATCATTATGACAGGATATAGGAAGAGAAATGTCTATTGTCTTGACTTTATATGTGAGAACAATGTTTCTCCTATTTGTCTTGTAGCTGATGAGAAAGTCTCACATTATATTAAATGACACAAGAGGCTGGCTCATCTTAACTATAAGACAATTGGCCCACTCTTTAGCAAGGAGTTAGTGAGGAATGGTCCTCAGGTTAAGTGTATAAAGGATGAGATATGCCCAGCTTGTCAAAAAGGCAAGCAGACCAAATCCACCTTTCATAGCCTTTAGATTAAGGATTCTGTGAGGTGTATATACCTCTTGCATATAGATCTTTTTGGTCATATGCCAGTTCACAGCCTAGGTAGGAAGGTCTACACATTTGTGGTTGTAGATGACTATTCAAGGTATTCTTGGGTGTTCATCCTTAGACAAAAATCTGAAACCCCAAGTATCTTATATAGTTTTGTTAAACAAATTCAGAATGAATTGGACAGTACAGTGGTCAAAATCAGAAGTGACCATGACACTGAATTTCAGTCTGAAAGTATGACAAAACTGTGTGAAGAGTTTGTGATTTTTCAGGAATTTTCTTCACCTAGAACACCTCAGCAAAATGGTATTACTGAAAGGAAGAAAAGAACCTTGATAGAGGCTGGTAGAACCTTATTGAGTGACACTTCTCTCTCCCAGAATATTTCTGAGCTGAGGCAGTAAATACTACTTGTCATGTGATCAATAGGGCTACTATCACCAAGAGCCACAAGAAGACCCCCTATGAGATTGTGAAGGGCAGAAAACCAAATTTATCCTATTTCAGGATCTTTGGTTGCAAGTGCTATATCCTTAACAATGGTATGTCTTATCTAACGAAGTTTGATGCCAAATCCTAAGAGGGGATCTTTGTAGAAGAGTCTGTTCATGTAGTTTTTGATGAAGTTAGACTCATTAACAATGAATTGCCAAGAAGTGTTTGCAGCTCCACAGGTGTAACTGAAAGAATGGACAATCTTACCTTAACATAAGGTTCTTCTGCAAGTCAGTAAGTGGAAGATGGTGGCTGTTGTCCAGGGGGAGTACAAGATACTCCTGATACTGAAGAAGACCAAGAGGTGTAGCTAAATGAAGAGACTGAAGGTGTACAACCTAAAGACAGGCTGCCTCCAGCAAATAGACACTTAAAGGATCATCCAGCCAATCAAATAATTAGAGATCCCAGATAAGGAGTGCAAACAAGGAGCAGGAATCTAAGTACAGTTCTTTACTCCAGTTTTCTATCCCAAGTATAGACAAAGAAGTTTGAAGAAGCAATCCTAGACCGTCATTGGATTGATGCCATCCAAGAGGAGCTGAATCAATTCAAAAGATGCAAGGTTTGGGAGCTAGTTCCAAAATCCAAGGACCACAACATTATTAGAACTAAGTGGATCTTTAGGAACAAGTTGGATGAGAATGAAATCATCATAAAGAATAAAGCTAGACTTGTTGCAAAGGGATATAGGCAGGAAGAAGGTATTGATTTTGATTAAACCTTTGCTCCAGTAGCAAGACTGGAAGCAATAAGGATGTTCCTTGCCTATGCAAGATATCAAGGGTTCAAGGTATATCAAATGGATGTTAAGTCAGCTTTTTTGAATGAAAAACTGAAGGAAGAAGTCTATATAGAGCAGCCATCAGGTTTTGTTGATTCTCTTAAACCTGATTATGTATATAGACTTAGGAAGGCTTTGTGTGGGTTAAAACAAGCCCCAACGGCTTGGTATGACACCCTGTCTAGTTTTCTAATTGAGAATAAATTCTCAAGGGGGAAAATAGACAAGACTCTATTCCTTAGGGAATCTAGAGGCAAGATTATCTTAGTCCAAATATATGTAGATGACATAATATTTAGGTCTACAGAAAGTGGTCTTTGCAGAAATTTTGCAAAACTTATGCAAGGACAATTTGAAATGAGCAGTATGGGGGAACTTAAGTTCTTCTTGGGTCTCCAAGTTAGACAGACTGAAGATGGATTATCCATATACCAGTCTAAGTTCACCCTAGAGTTGATAAGGAAGTATGGTATGTAATCATCCACTACCATGAAAACTGCTATGGGTTCAAGCATGTCTCTAAGCAAAGATGATGCAGGGAAACCTGTAGATGAAACTTTGTATAGAGGGATAGTTGGCTCCCTACTGTATTTAACTACTAGTAGACCAGATATCATGTATGCTACATGTGTCTGTGCTAGGTACCAAGCATGCCCTAAAGAATCTCATTTGAGTACAGTCAAAAGAATTTTGAGATATCTTAAGGTCACAACTTATCTAGGCCTTTGGTACCCTAGGAATGGAGATTTTGTACTGACAGGTTATTCAGATGCAGATTTTGCAGGCTGCAAGGAAGATTGGAAGAGTACTACAGGAACCTGTCAATTTCTATGTGGAAGGCTGGTGTCATGGAGTAGCAAGAAGCAGACCAGTGTGGCTATCTCCACAGCTGAGTCAGAATATGTTGCTGCAGGAAGTTGCTGTGCACAACTCTTATGGATTCAACACCAGCTAGAAGACTATGGTATTCAAGTAAGTAGAACACCTTTATTTTGTGATTCTACAAGTGCCATTTCTATTGCAAATAATCCTGTCTCACATAATAGGACTAAGCACATAGAAATTAAATACCATTTTCTTAGAGAACATGTAGAAAAAGGAGATATTTCACTAGAGTATGTTAAGACAGATAATCAGTTAGCTGATATGTTTACTAAGCCCCTAGATGAAACCAAATTCAATAAGTTTAAAATTGAATTAGGAATGATAAACATAGAATAGTTTAAAAATTGGCTAAGTAAAATAGTGTCGACACATAGAGTTGTCTGTGTCGACACATAGAAGTGGTGTCGACATTTCAGAGAAATGGTGTCGACACATCTAGACAGTCAGTGTCGACACTTGATAGAATTAGTGTCGACACAAGCAGAGTAGGTGTCGACACATCCAGGGTGTTGTCGACACTTAGGATTTACACAGAATTCGTCGAGTAGAGTCTTGACTAATCGTCGAGCTGAGATGTATAAGTATCGACACATATATTCAGTCTACTATATATTTGTGTCGACACATAGTTGTCGAGACATTAGAATTAAGTGTCAACACTTTTCAACAGTGTTGACACATTTCAAGTATTTTGACGCGCCTTTTCACCTTCGATTTTAGAAAGGTATTGACAAAGGAAATGCCAACTCCAGAAAAGGAAACACCTCAGAAGAAGAAGAAGAAGACAGTCATTGTGGCTCAAGAATCCTCAAGTATCTCAGAGGAGCAGATGATTTTTAGTTCTGATGATGGAGAGGATGGCAATGCTTGACAGTCACCAGCAAGACAAGAAGATGCACAGAGGCAGGGGGAGCTACCATCAGCTAGCCCTATTCACCTGGATCCACTCCAGGGGGAGCCTCAACATGTGGATGAGCCAACTCAATTAGATAGTGAAAGGGCTACCCAAACAATTCTTGAGGTAATCAATGAAGTTAATCAATTAAATTTCACTATTGAAAATGATGTTTTGACTGACTCATTACTTGATGTTGATCAGCAAACCCAGATACATAGTCAACCATAGGATGTGGTCATGGAAGACACATCATTTATAGAAAATGCTCCTGAGATAAGAGATTCTCCTGTACAACCTCAACATGAGTTTACACTAGAAGAGCTGTTCCCTGATCTTCTACAGACTGATTTTGAGAGTGAGAAAGCTGCTATTGAGGGGGAGCCAGCAAATATTGAGGGGGAGAATGTAGAGGAAAATGCTAGAAATGAGACTGAGGAGCAAAGGAATGCTGAGGAGCTACCAAGGACTGAGAAGGATTTACCTCCTAGCCCTAAGGACAGGGTAGACATTGCCAGTATATCTGATTCTGAAGATGAAGAGGCTGGTAGAGCGAAGAAAATAAAGTTCCAGGTCTTCAAGAGAAGAAGCCAGACCTACAAGAAAACACTGCAAACCATAGTTCCTCAAAAAGCCACAACTGCTGACTATAATTCTTTGTTGGTGGCTTTGCAAATCAAGCTGGATGAGCAAAGAAAGGCTATGGAAACTTATATGGATGAGCACCATAAGGACTACAATTTTCCTTAGCTCAAGACATAAAGTCCATAAGATTTGAAGTGAATCAACACAAGAAGGAAATGACTGATTGTTTCCATAAAGGAGGAAATGCAGTGGTCTATCTGGCTACTCATCAAGAGAACATAAAGAAACAGGTTGATGACATGGCAGTAAAACAAGGATATGTCCTGGAAAATCAGATTAGAAAGAATGACAATCTGACTGCTTCTCATAATGCCGTTGTCAGTGAAATGAAAAATATAGCTACTGCCCAGACTGTTGTAAGTGCTATTGCCAAAGAAGCCTTGGATAAGCAATTACAAGAAAGCCTCACTGCTATTAAAACTGCCATTGAAGATTCACAAAAGGCTATCACTAAAAAGCTCCAAAGGTTAAAACCTTTTTTTAAAGATGGAGTAAAGTATTTGAATGCTCAAATCAGATTCCAGAAGGATGATCTTAGGGATCATATAGAAAGAGAAGTCATAAAGGGGGAGAGGGTATTAGTCAAAGCAGGCTCTGACCATGCTAAATGGATTTCAAACAGCATCAGAGCTACCCTTGGATATTCACCATTATGTGATGATCATAATGTAGCAGAGTCTGGAATAAATCCTGTATATTTTGGAGGAGAGCAAGCTGAAGTTGCTCGGGTGATCTACCCTCCTGCAGATTTTGACATGATACATCAGGAGGTACAATCTATATATAGTCCTCCTGAGGGTAATCAGAATATTATTCTTGAGAAAGTAGAACAGCCTGTGCCAGAGGCACTATTAAAAGAGCAAGATGCATTATTAAAGGAGCAAGAAGCCCAATTATCTAAGAAGAGGTTCAGAGAACAAGCTGAATTAAGGCCAGATTTTGAACAATGGAGCCCAACCTCTAGGAATATCATATTGTCTGCTTGGAAGGCTGCAAAGGATAATTTCCTAGAGAGGGGCAAATGGTATTCTGACCAAGAGTGGAAAAAACATGAATCTAGGCAAGAGGTCATTGTTCAATACATAAGGAAGGCTAAATTAGGGAAGCAACCTCCTAATGCACAGGAGCGTAGCAAGTATTTCTCTAAGCCTTATCATTATTTTGAGAGACAGAAGATAAGGGCTGAAGAATAGAAAAAGAAAGATCTTAAGGGAAAGAAGCCTTCTGATGATAATGATGCTCTAGTTCAAGCAAAGATTCAATCTGGAAAGGGCATTGTTATCAAGGAGCCAGAGCAGCCATATGATAGAATTTTCTTAAGTTTACAACCTTGTAATCATTTGCATTAAACTTCATGTAAACTTTTGATTAATAAAACTTTTGGAAGTTGTAAAAACAATGTTTAATGTTCAATCTATTACATTGTTATTCTGAGATAATTGTTTATACTTGTTTTGTTTATACATGTTTAGTATTTACCCTGTCATATAATATTGTTTTACATCATACTGAGAATTTGTTATGTATGGTGTATATCATTGACTAAGGGTTATGACTTCTCCAAATAGGGGGAGATTGTTGGGTACATTGGAATATATGTACCTGATTTGAAGAAGCCTCACCCTACTCAATGATATACATCAAGGTGTATTTGATGTGCATTGAGTTTATATGTGCAGGTTAAGTAATTGCAGGAAAAGCATAAAAGTTTCTAAGTCCATGTGTCGACACCTAGAGTTGAAGTGTCGACACTTATGAAGGCTAGTGTCGACACCCAGAGAAGCTGTGTCGACACTTGGAGTAATTGTGTCGACACGAGGAAAGGCAAAGTCGACACCAGAAGAAAAGTGTCGACACATACAGGCAGTGTCGACACACAGTGAAGAATTGACAACATAATCTATGTCGACATTTAGAGGCAGTGTCGACACCCAGAGAAACTTTGTCAACATCAAAAGTGTCGAATCCAGGAGGCTGTATCGACACTCAGTAAACTTCAACAAAGTTAAAGTACTTGTGTCGACACAAAGGAGATGTGTCAACACTCAGTAAGTTTCAACACATGAAGGCATGTGTCGACACAAAGGATATGTGTCGACACTCAGCAAGTTTCAACACAAGAAGGCATGTGTCGACATAAAGAAGTTGTGTCGACACACAACAGAATTCAACTAAATATTAAAGAAGAAGTATTTGTGTCGACACACTCAACAAGTGTCGATACATTCAATAGAAGGCTTGTGTCGACACACAGGATCAGTGTCGACACATTCTGAAGAAGTAGTGTCGAGAAGCTGTTACAACAACACAAGGAGTTGTGTCGAGACCATCAAGGCTAGTTTCGACACTCAGTCTACTTGTGTCGACACTTAGTCTATTTGTGTCGACACATAATGACTATCTGTCTCGACACTTTCAGACGGTGATAGTGATTTCAAGAAGTGACTGGATGACTTGATAGCTGCCATTTCAACCAGTCAACTGCAACTATCAGAGCCATCAGAAGGTTGTTAGAAACCAGATCAGCCGGTTACCTTGGAGGAAGACTATATAAAGACCTATCTCCTTCAACAGAGGAATGACAGTGTGAGATCACAAACAGATCACAACTAATCAAGAGATCTAACAACAAAAAAGAAGAAGAAGACCTTCGACAGAAGATCTAAGAAGTTGGAGAGAGAGAGAGCTCCTTCTAAGAAGAGCAGCTGTTGAACCGGGCTGCTAAGTAAGATTCATATTGAGATCTGAATCTCAAGATAGAAGTTGATTGAAAATGAGCTTCATAGGAGATTCAACCCTGCTGTGTTCTAATTCAAGAAGCTTTGAAGAAAGCCAAGGGAGGTTGATCTCTGCCAAGTTCTTCCAAGAACTCATTAAGAAGCCAGTCAACTCATCTCTCTCTTTCAGAGTTTTGGTTAATTACTTTGTATAATCAAAATATATGTAGGAACTTGTATAGATCTGAGCTGTAAGCCTATTTTATAAAGGCTGAGTGTAGGAGACTATGTGCTCTGAGTGTAGGTCATGTTAAAGACTGAGGTAGGGCCTTGTTCCTGCGTTGTAGGAGACTTTGTTCTCTGAGTGTAGGTCTTGTTGAAGACTGAGTGGTAGGGCTTTGTGTCTGAGTTATAGGAGTGGGGACACTCTGAGTTGTAAGAACCTGTTTGGGGTTCTGAGCTGTAAGATCTGAGGATCTGAGGAGAAGTGCTGAAGTTAGGCCGAATCTAGTACTCTACTAGATAGGCGAAGGGGGAAAGTGGATGTACCCAAACCTTAGGGAACCACTATAAATACTTTGTGCACTCTGTGTATGTTTGTTTCTGTGGTTGCTGTGTTGTTATTGTTGTAGAATTCATTTGATGTACAGAATTTCTGCCTTAAAATTAAAAAAGAAAAGTACACCTATTCACCCCCCCCCCCACCCTCTAGGTGGTTAGGTACTATTTCTTTCACCTATCATCAATCATAGTTGATACAATGTATGTAAAGTTCATTAAAAGAGATAATCCACTTCTTTCCTACCTCCATCTTTCCTCGTGAATCATCGGATCCCTCCCCGGGTCCCCACATCAACCCTTTCTTCACATCTCTCCCCTGCCTCCTCGGGTCGGACTTCTTCAATCCGCACCGGCACTTGCGCTTGTTGAGGCTGATGAGGCTGTGGTGTTGGATCTCTTGTCCTTCTCAAATCCAGGAATTCGGGGCAAGTAGCTGTTACATGGCCTTCCTCCTAGTGGAACTCACAGTTGTGTAACTCTACTCTGACTCTTCTCTTTCGCTCGCTATTCCTCCTCTCCCTTCGACCAATCTTCATCGCTTATTGCGGTGGGGGTAGGAGCTGCCTATGGGCTTGCCTTTGGAAGTTGAACCTCCCTTGGCCCCCATGAAACTCCCTCCCCCACCTTGCATGAGACCTCTACCTGGACCCTGAACGCATCCTCCATGTTGCCTCTAACCTGGCTCCGGACCTTCTTGAGGTCCCTGGAGCCCCTGAGCTCTCTGCTACTCCCTCCTCCTCCCCTCCTGATGCCTCGAGCCACCTTGCTCCATTGACTCTGCCTCTGTCAATCTTGCCAACTTCTTGATAAATGTCGGGTTGGCTTCCTCAGTTGTTATCTCCTCTACCACCCTTTCCATTAGCTCCTCGAAGGAAAGGGGGGCCTTTCAGGTCAGGCTCATCTTGAAGAACCCCTCGTGCAACCCTACCGTGAATGACATTTGTAGGGCATACCCCAGTATCTCCTAGATATCTAGGATCTCCTCTTGGACCCTGTCAACATAATGGGTCAGCGACTCTTCGGCCCCCTGTCTTATCAGGAAGATGGACTCAGGAGTCTTCTTCCTCTTCTTTGAGGTGGAGAACCAAAGCTGAAATCTCCGGCTCAAGTCCTCGAACCCATAAATTAATCTTGGTGGGAGTTGGTGAAACCAGTCTCTTGCCTTGACCTTCAATGTGATCGTGAAGTGGCATCACTTAAAGGCATCCGTCATCGGCCTGATGGAGACATCATCTTCAAAACACTGTAGGTGCTGGACGGGGTCATCTTTCCCGATATAGTAAGACAAGTCAGGCTCTCTGAACCCCTTGGGAACAGGAGCTGAGATCATCAGCTCGTTGAAGGGTGACACCCTGAGGGGTGGTCTCGCAGCCTCTACTCGCGCGACCTGCTCGCCTGGAAGGATGGCACTCGCCAGGCTAGAGAATAACTCTGGGCCGATGAGGTCTTGCTCAACCCCATCTCCCATCCTCTCCTTCTCGGGATGTCTTCCAGGTACACTTCCTTCTCCCCCTGCTGGGGTCACCTCGCCTAGACCCTTCGGAGTCAACACGTCGAGACGGGGGGAGCTAGCTCTTGGGGGGTTGGAGTGAAGCTGCCACCGCGAGGAGCAATACTTCGCACCATCTCCATGATGCCTTAGATGGATGACATGAACTCTTCCCTCCCCCATAAAGGGTCCTGGGTTGGGGAGCTCGCCGAGATCATCACTACCTCCTTGACCTACAAGCATGACACTATCCCGAGATCTTCTGTGCTGGTCATTCTCCACGCTCACCGCACCAAAAAATGTTGAAACCGAGAAATCGGTCTCTGTGGAGTTCGGGGTCCCTAAAAGGGGTGACCTCACACATACTGCACTCAGGCAAATTTCACGGACCAAAGACTCAAGAAACTAGGAACTGAACCCCGGCTCTAGCATGGAGGTCCCCCTTACACCTGGAAGAACTTGGTGATCTCCCTCTCGCTAGCCAATGCTGAGCTAGGTTCCTTGGAGGATGAAGAAAGAGGAATTCAAGTGGCTCCAAAGCCATCTCTCCAAGGCACCCTCAAGGGTCTATTTATAGATTTCTTGGAATGGCCTGCAAATAACCAATATCCGCTACCCCAAAAATTACAGAAATGCCCTCTGGTTGGCCTGCCAACAGCCAAATCCCGCGGTTCTAAGCAGCTAATCGCAGTCCACCAGGGGCAGACCCTCAAGCCGGGCGAGAAGTCCAAGCTGGGCGAGTAGGCGGCATGGCGAGCTACGGCCTGTCGAGCTGCCAGCATAGCGAGACAACGGCCTGGCAATCTGCAGCCTGTCGAGTTGGCGGCCTGGCAAGACGGCGCCCTGGCGAGCTGTAGTGTGGCGAGGTGGCGGCCTGGCGAGACGCGTCCTATCAAGATGGTGTTAGGCGAGATGGAGGCCTGGCAAGCAGAGCTCTAGTTAGGCGGTGTCCTGGCGAGCGGCTGTCACAACCCGCATTTTCACCGCATATAAAAAAATTATCAGAGTAAGGGAAAATGCACGTCATGATGCCACATCATCAGGGGATAACTGCGAGCGCTCAGGCAGACACCGACCTAATCATGAAGAATGATTCTTTAAGTTATTTTAAGGAAAATCAGTTAAGTGCAATAGTTAGCCGTATCCCACGTCTTAGTGACTCATCTATTCCATGAATCAAAATATAGGCTCTGTTTGGGAAAGCTCTGGCGGATTGAAAAGTTGCTGTCCGGATAGAACTATTTTAAAATAGATCTCTTGGGAGCAGTTTTGAAAAGCTACAGAGTGTTTGGGTGTTCTGTGCAGAAGTGCGCTCGGAATCGCCGGAGGAAGGACGTCGGGGGCTCGAAATCGCCGTAGGAAGGCCATCCGGGGCTCGGGATCGCCGGAGGAAGGCCGTCCGGCCTCTAAGCATGTTCCAACTGAAGAAACCATTAGATTTCCAAAACCTGTGAGAGAGAAAGCTATTTTGCAGGAGCAGAAGCTGGGGGGGGGGAGATTTCTGAAAAGCTGCAAAACAGCTCCAGATTTTTGAAAAGCTCTTCACAAGTAGCTGTCCCAAACACATATAAAGCAGCTCTGGCAGCTGGAATAGAGATTTTCCAGCTGCCATAGCTGCGCCAAACAGACCCATAGTTATACGCCGCGAAAAAAATATTTGTTTAGATTGACTCCAACCTCCTACATGAGTATAAATGTCTCCAAAGGACAACTCATGCTATGCAAGACTCTAAGTTTATAATAGTAATAAGGATAGCTTTTACGGTCGCTAAATATAACAAGTTAGAGTTTTTAAATTATGCAGTGCATGAAGTAATAGTAGTAGATTTTATTCTTAAAAATATCTAGCATGCATTCCTGGCATAAATCATCCCTGAGAGCAAGTAATCCACACCCACATATAGAAAACTGAGCAGCTTGCAAGTATCTAAAAGTAAAAATTCTGTGGGCGTCAACAAACTGACACGAACCCACGTACAAAAAAGTATGTCTGAACCAGCAAAACTAAACAAGCAACAAACTACCTCGCTAAGACGAGGCAACAACCACGGCCAACACTGCCACCCAGAAACTCCAAAACCAGCTCTGCTAACTCCTTCTGCTCTAAACTTGAGGCATTCCAAAGACAGAACACCTCAGCAAGAAGGTACAAATGGTGACAGAAAAATAATAAGCCAAAACAAACAAGGGTCAAAAGGGGTACCAACCAAAGACCAAAAGCACTGGAGTAGAGTACAAAAAGAATAGAGCATCAACAGGAACAAAGAACACTTACGTGATTCGTCACGTACAGCAATAGTACACCAGACGCACGAAGCTATAAGGTGACAACATGAATAATTCGCAAGGAAGAAATACAAGACCTTTATTAGGCATCTGTGGTCGAATCTACCCCAAAACACGGGCGAGATGGTCACTCGTGGACTCACCACCCAAAACACGGGCGAGGTGGTCACTCTTGGGCACACCCATATGAATATAAAATCTATCTAACTGCGAGGGAGTCTCATACTCTCCATCATACATCGCAGACACCCAAAAACAAGGTAGCTTTTCACAGGGCACTAATGAAGGAAACAAACACTGCGGAGATGGAATCGTTCACTAACTCCCGCAATCAAGAAAAACCACCAAGAAAACACCACAAATCTCGAGATTTGGCACGTTGGATTCTCCTCAACAATAGAGATTAAAGACGCGGTTGATCAACCTCTAGGAGTGATTTACAATCATAGATAAACTCTAACGCGTTCCTTAACCACGGTAAATAAGGCGATTAAAGCCAATACAAAAAAAACATTTTATCAAACCTCTATGAAGTTACCAAATTCAGTTAACAAGACAAGATTTAGAAATTTTCATGTAATCGAAATATAAGATATGGCTATAACTTGGAAGGACATAAAGAAAATGCAAGAAGATAAAGGAGCAAAACTCATTCGTTACCATCAAATCGGACGAGGAGAAAATAGGGCAAAACACCACTTGCCTTGGTTTTTGTTTACCAGAAAAGTCCTCCGAATCACTCCACATTGTAGATCGGGGCAAAAGGATGTTGGAGGAGTTGATATCTAAAAAGTAACGGCCGAAAAAGAAATTAGGGCCGAAAAACCCTAACTAGAAATCTCAAAAAAATGGGGAAGATATTACCACGATGGCATAGCTCTCGGTGAGAGCTTTCCAGATCTATATTCAGTTGAAAATTTCGAGCACCAGAGCACCGTCGATGGCCACTGGAAGTTTCACAACAAGGAAACTCTCTCTCTCACTCGCTGCTCTGGGTCGGGAGAACATAATTGGAGAAGATGAAGCTCAGGATCAAAAACCTATGTATAAGAATATATATATATTGTTTATAAAAAGTTTTGTCAAAAAATGGATTATTTCGATCGGTTTCACAAGAACCCAAAATAGAGGTCTAGGGTGACTCCAAATCAAAAGGTGCCCAAAACGAAATTGTAGATCTCATCGAGACGAACAAATTTCATGTTTACCATTTTTCCATACAACATCAATTCGACCCTGAAAATAGCATCCGAACGTCGACTGAACAGAACAACTCGAGTAACAGAATGACCTACTCGAGTAGCAGAAGTGACCTACTCGAGTAACAGGGTTGACTTACTCGAGTAGCAGAAATGACCTACTCGAGTAACAGGATTGACTTACTCGAGTAGCAGAAGGACCTACTTGAGTAACAAAAATGACCTACTCGAGTAACAGGGTTGACTTACTCGAGTAGCAGAAACGACCTACTCGAGTAACATGATTTACTTACTCGAGTAGCAGAAGGACCTACTCGAGTAACAGAAATGACCTACTCGAGTAACAAGGCTGACTTACTCGAGTAGCAGAAATGACCTACTCGAGTAACAGAAGGACCTACTCGAGTAACAGAAATGACCTACTCGAGTAACAAGGTTGACTTACTCGAGTAGCAGAAACGACCTACTCGAGTAACAGGATGACCTACTCGAGTAGCAGAAATGACCTACTCGAGTAACAGGGTTGACTTACTCGAGTAGCAGAAGTTCCTACACGATAACATATAGAAATCACTCGAGTATAATTGCAGAAAAAACAATTCTTTTGCAAATATTCCCTTTTGATCAAACTATATGAATGAATTGTAAAGGACATTTTTGAATAGTACTATAGTATCAAAAAAATCATATTTTATATATTTTTATATAAGAAAACTATGATATCAAAACAGAGGCCCAACCGGGCGCTGAATTAAACGAAACTCACGCCGTAGGCAAATACTGACGCTACGAACACAACGACGAAATCAAATCCAAAATCCGACGAGCCATTCCCGAGATATTAATCTTCAAAGTATACGGCGAACATACACAATTCAAAATTTTAATCGTGCGCCGAGACTCCAAAAATGTTCGGATTACGACGAAACTGGACGAGCCAGTTCAAAATTACTTACTTAGATTCCAAATGCAAAATTTTACCATTACAACAAGAATTCGGCTGACTCGACCGCACGGACGTGAAATGCCTTAACGGCATTACGCCATCAACTCGACGTTAAAAGTAACCCCACGACATCATATATATGACGTTGCCCATTCAAATAAAATCATCGAAAAAATCGGGGGCGTTACAGTCACTCCCACTAAAAAGAAGTTTCGGCCCGAAACTTAACACAACTCCAAAACTAAATCAAAATGATAAAATCAAACATAACTAAAAACATAATGACAAACCCGAAACTAAGAGAAGAGGTGCGGATGAGATTCCCTCATCGCCGATTCCAATTCCCACGTCGCGCCCTCGATCTCTTGATTTCTCCAAAGAATCTTGACCATAGGGATGATCTTTCTTCGCAACAGATGCTCTTGAGAATCCAGAATACAAATAGGTTCTTCCACATATGTAAGGTTGGGTTGAATCTGGGGCATCGAGTTGAGGACTTGACGATCGTTACGAACACACTTCCGCAACTGGCTCACATGGAAGACATCATGGACACCATGGAAAATTGCAGGCAACTCCAGCCTATAAGCTGACACTCCAATGTGCTCAAGAATCTAGAAATTTCCCACATGCCGGGGGTCTAACTTATGTTTCATTCCAAACCTTTTAACGCCAGACATTGGAGAAACCTTCAGAAAAACCAAGTCTCTAACGACAAACTCCAGATCGACCCTTCGTTGATTAACATACTTCTCATAGCGCTCTTGATCCACTCGGAGCTTTTCCCGAATATGAGTCACAGCACAATTCATCTCCTCAAGGGCTTCCAGACCTAGCAACGGTCTCTCATCAACATCAGCCCAAAACAATGGAGTTCTACAACGCCTCCCATATAAGGCCTCATACGGGGCCATCTGCAGACTCTCTTGATAACTATTATTATATGCAAACTCCATGAGTCTGAGACGCTCATCCCAAGCACCAACATGATCCAAAATATAACACCTGATCATGTCTTCTACGATCTGATTTACCCTTTCCGTCTGACCATTCGTTTGCGGATGATAGGCGGTGGAATACTTTAAATCGGTACACAACCCCTCCTGTAACTCTTCCAAAAGCGAGACGTAAATCTGGAGTCTTGATCTGATACAATGCTAACAGCAACTCCATGTAATCTGATGACCTCTTCAAGATATAACTCGACTATCTTCTTCATCGAATACCCAATCTTAAATGGAACAAAGTAAGCATACTTTGTCAATTTAACGACTATCACCCAAACAGAGTCGTGCCTATGGGGAGATTTTTGTAGACCGATGATGAAATCCATTGAAATACTCTCCCATTTCCAACTTGGAATATCAAGCGGTGCCAACTTACCACCAGGCATTCTATGATCAGCCTTAACATGCTGACACGTATAACATTCTGATACAAACTTCGCGATATCATTCTACATCCCCGACGACCAAACAATTTGCTTTAGATCTTTGTAGATTTTAGTGGAACCAGGGTGGTAGGCTACACTAGAACCATGAGCTTTAGCACAGATCTTAGCTCGAGTGTCGCCAAAGGCAGGGACGCAAAATCTACCCTGATACATCAAGGTATCGAACTCATCCAAAGAGAAATCAGGTAGCTCTCCCTTCACAGTTCTATTCCAGAGGTACAATAAATCAGGATCATCCTTCTGATGTGCTCGAGTAAGGGAAATCCAAGAGGGTTTTTTCTGCTTCTAAGCTAGAAGGCACAGTACTACTACCAACCTCAATATCCATCAATAGGAATTCTTCTACTAAGGACTGTACCGATAGATTAAAAATTTTAGCGGTCTTTCTACTCAAAGCATCGGCTACTACATTAGCCTTTCCTGGATGATAAAGAATTTCCACTTCATAATCCTCCACATATTCTAACCATTGACGCAGGCGCAGATTCAGCTCTTTCTGAGTGAAGACGTACTTCAAACTCTTATGGTCCGTATAGATCTTGCACAACGCGCCATACAATTAGTGTCGCCACAGCTTCAGCGCATAAATTACGACAGCAAACTGCAAATCGTGCGTAGGATAGTTTCTCTCGTGAATCTTTAGTTGCCTCGATCCATACACGATCACCTTACCATTTTGCATTAAAACACAACCATGTCCGATGTGTGACGCATCAACATACACAGCATACTCAATTCCTTCAGTAGGTAGGGTTAAAATCAGAGCAGTACATAATCTCTTCTTCAACTCTTGGAATGCCTCTTCACACTTATCAATCCAAATGAATGCAGTATTCTTTTGAGTAAGTCTAGTTAGAGGATCAAACAACATAGAAAACCCTTCCACTAATCTTCTATAATAGCCAGCCAGGCCTAAGAAGCTCCTAATCTCCTTAGGTGTAAAAGTTCTCTCCCATTCCATCACAGCAGAAATCTTGGCCGGGTCTACAGAAATATCCTCCTTTCTTACAACATGGCCCAGAAAGGACACCTGAGGTAGCCAGAACTCACATTTGCTCAACTTCACATATAACCTATGCTCCCTCAAGGTCGACAAAACCAAACGCTAATGTTAAGTATGCTCCTCAACATTGCGGGAGTACACCAAGACATCATCTATAAACACAGTAACGAATCGGTCCAAGAAATCATTAAACACCATATTCATCAAATCCATGAAAGCAGAGGGTGCATTGGTTAAACCGAAAGACATCACCAAAAACTCATAATTTCCATGTCGCGAACGGAAAGCGGTTCGTGGAATATCTTCCTTACGAATTCTCAACTGGTGGTAGCCTGAGCGAAGATCGATCTTTGAAAATACCGAGCTACCACGCAACTGATCAAACAGATCATCAATCCTTGGTAGGGGATATCTATTCTTAACGGTTACCTTGTTCAACTTTCTGTAACTGATGCAAAGCCTCATCGATCCATCTTTCTTCTTGACGAACAAAATAGGAGCACCCCATGAAGAAGAATGTGGTCTAATAAAACCACACCTAAACAACTCATCGAGCTGAGTACGCAACTCATCCAACTCACGCGGAGCCATTTGGTACGGTGCTTTGGCAATAGGACGAGTGTACCTGGCTCGAGATCTATCAGAAACTCTATCTCCCTTTCAGGAGGAAGTCCTGGAAGACTATCAGGAAAGAAATCTGGAAACTCTCACACCACCGATACATCCTCAAGACATGGTGTAACAAAAGTTGTTTCCAGAGCAGAAATAGAAACCAAAAACGCCTCGCAACCAGACTCTATAGCATGACAAGCACGTACCGTAGAAATGACAGGGGAAACACTGTCCTGAAATCCATAGACGCTCATAGGTTGTTCGTCGTCCATCTTGAAATCCAGTCGCTTAGCCTTGCACTGGATGACCGCATCATACTTGGACAGCCAGTCCATGCCTAAAATCACGTCGAAGTCAGTCAGATCTAAAATCATCAGATCCACAAAGGCCAGAAAATTACCAAGATAAATAGGGCATCTCAGAACTCCTTGATTAGATATCACCGAATCACCGGAAGGAAGCTTGACGTTGAAGGAGTCTCCTAATTGATCGACATTCAGGCGATGTTTATGAACAAATCTCTAGGCCACAAAGGAATGGGTGGCACCCGAATCGAAAAGAAAGTGCGTCGTTTGAAATTCGATTAATTATAAATGATTTTAAATTCGTTAGGCCATAACTCGAGATCAGTGCTTCGAATTTTGATTCCGACTTCGCCGTTGGGTTCGTACCGTCGACATTCGCATACGGCGTGAATTTCGTCCGTTTCTACGTGCGTTTGGGTCTTCATAATATCATAACAAATATAAATGAATTTAATCTTAAGAGTTTTTCTACTCTCAGAGATCTTCGCTCAGAGATCTCCGAGCGGAGCTCAGAGATCTCTGCGCTCAGAGATCTCCGCTCAGAGATCTCTTCGCGGAGATCCGAGATCTCTGTGCTCAGAGATCTCCGAGCGGAGCTCAGAGATCTTCGAGCGGAGCTCAGAGATCTCTGCGCTCAGAGATCTCCGAGCAGAGCTCAGAGATCGCTGCGCTCAGAGATCTCTGCTCAGAGATCTCCCCCCCTCCCTGTATAAGTTTTAGACAGTAAAATTTATAATAAAATAAAATTATATATATATATATATATATATATATATATATATATATATATATATATATATATAATTGTTAGGAATGTATATAACTTAAAATATATATATAAAGGTAAAAAAATCCTACTCCCTGTACCTCATCTTCTCCCGACTGAAATAAGAAACAGCAGGCCCCTTCCATTCGTGGACCTTCCGACCACCTCCGACGGAGCTCCGGTGCTCTGAATCGCGAGCCGAACATAGATTTGAAAATCTCTCGCCGAGATCTACGCGATCGTGGTGAGTATTTCCACTTCCATGGAATTTCTACGTTAGGGTTTTCGGCCCTAACTTCTGTTTCAACCTTGTCGATGTAGATTTCTATTTCTTGCCTTCGCTAGGGCCGATCTGCATCTTGGTGCCTTCCGAAGTGCGGTTTCAGGTGGTTTGAGGCAAGTGGTGATCTTAAACTAGAGTTCAAGTACCATACGCTCTTTGTGTCCTTAGCCTGCCAATAGACCTAAAAAGAATATGAGGGTAAAGTTCTGGTTACTCGAGTTGTCCCACCCATAAGATAGGTAGAAGACTTTGGTACCCAGACTTGCAAATATTTTGTGGCACCTTTCCTCAAGCACGAGCCAAATGTGCGACCAAACTTATGACAGTTCACACACATAATGTAAGCATTGGATGATGCCTTTATTAGGTTGCTCGAGCTATTGCTTGAGGTTGGGGATAGCCCTCAAGACTTCTTAGCCTTATTGTTAGATTTATTCAAGTTTGACTTAGGCTTGGATTGATTCCCGCTTGGTTGTGATGTTGGATTCACGCCTTTAAGGCGGTGTTTTCAGTCACAAGCATCACACACCGATTGACAAATTGTTTCTTGTCTTCCTCTACCTTGGCAAGAGACATTTGTAGTCGTTTCTCCAAGACATTCTTTTCATTGATGAGACTAGTCGTTCTCAATGTTTCCTTGGAGAGACTTGTCTTTTGTTCTTCGATCGTTGTCATCAAGTGATAGCACTCTAGACACTCGATCGTCTCTTTGTCAATGCTTATTACATCACTTTTCAATTTTGTAAGTCCTTTTTGATTTTCTTATTCTCGGCTCTCAAGGACTTTTTCTCAGAAATAACGCTTTCTAATTTATCAACTACATTTTCATAAATTTCAAGAAGTTTAGTATAAGTAGGTGGAGTTACCTCAGTGTCACTCTGGACACTAGACTCATCATAAGATTCTTCTTGATTCTTTCCCATGAGACATACTGAAAATGTTCAGCTATCTCCCTAAATTACCTAGAGGGGGGTGTATAGGTGAGTAGTGCGTCTTTTTGAGGAATAAAAAATCAAGATCTATGCACACAATTATCTACCAAGCAATCACAGACGACAAAAGATTTATAGTGGTTCCCTAACCTTGGGTACATCCTCTTTCCCTCACCAATCTAGCAATCCACTAGACTCGGCTACTCCAATATCTCGGATTGAAAAACCAATCCTACGCCTCAGAACAAAGTTTCTACAATCTTGATCCACAAAATGGATCTACACTCGGAAGATAAAACTTCCTACAACTTGGAGGCAAAAGCTCCTACACTCGGAGAGAAATCTCTTACAAAAATGAAATAGAAAGTATATATAAATACAAACGGTACAACTTTCTCAGATCCAAAAGCAGTCGACCTGAATCTTCTTCTTGGATATTTATGGCTTTATCAGAAAGGTTGAAGAAGAGTCTCGGCAAAAGTAGATCTGAAATTTCTTGGCTTCACACGATCAGATGGATGATGCAGAATTGAAAGACAATCTCGATGTGTGAATCTTCTTGATCTGAATCTTCTGGATCGAAAACTCTAGCCGGATGTGCACGATGAAGGTCGGCGGCGGGGGCTTCCGATTATTCTGGAGAGAGAGAATGAGATTCAGAAGAATACTTAGAATAATATTTGACAGCCCCTTGTTATGGTTTGTCAGTATCAGACAAGACTTTATATAGGATCTTTCCTAACGGTCATAATTAGTCTTAATAACGTACATGTGGACCAATCACGTCAAGACTGTTTGAAATTTCTGTCAAATTTCTGAAAAAGATGACTGACATACTCAAGTGAAGATTAGCCTACTATCAAATTTCTGATTGTGCATCCAGACAGCTGTGTCATATGTATGGAATTTTACACTCTGAATTTAACCGAGCACATTATCATGGATCTTTTTCATCTTAGCTTCCCAGAGCTCTTACTTGAGTTCATCAGATTTCTCTAGGTATTCCTTCACTAAGCTCTCCCCCTTTCTGACTTCAACAGTCAATTTAGTTATGGCATCTTCTTTGAAATTGCCTACCTCTTCACAGATCTTCATCTTTGTAGCTTCAGCTCTGTTATACAATTCAATCTGATTATTTGCAAGAGTCACTTCTTACTCCATGACTTGAACAACTGATGAATTGTAAATATACCTATTTTTATGTACATTAATTTAGTTGTTTTCATTTATTTTTGTCATTTTTACTTATTTTTATTCAATAAAATGCTCTTATTTTTGTAAATATTATACTAACTTGTTTTATTTTAATTTTCTGGAAAAAAATGAAAAATCTGCCAAAAATTGACATGTCACGCCCGTGACATATTGGTCACGCCCGTGACCATGGAGTGACACGTCAAACTCCAGTGAAATCAGCAAATTTTGAAGTGAAAAGCTTGACACGCCCGGGGTCATGCCCGTGTCACCCGACACGGGGCGTGACCCAAGCCCGTGTCCACCCGCTCGACGTTTTCAGCTCAACGATCATCGACCTCCTCGACACGCCTAGAGTCATGCCCGTGACCTAGGGCGTGACACCTCTTTCCGCTCGACGATTTTCAACTCGACACTTTCCTCTCGACATTCGTCGAGTGTCGACACCAGCCGACACGCCCCAGGTCACGCCCGTGACCTCGGGCGTGACCTTTCCAGCTGGCCCGACAAGACCCGCGCGGCGACTTTTTGACGCACCGCGCCCAGATCCACCTGCTTGACACGCCCAACGTCACGCCCGTGACCTGGGGCGTGACCAACACGAGACCGACACGTGTCCAGCCCGAAGTCAACTTTCCCGTCAAATCGCCGGCCGCCTTCTCAAATAGTACTGACACGCCCCCTGTCACGCCCGTGACCAAGGGCGTGTCCCATGTAAATTTTTTCTATAAATTCAGAGCTTCTACTTGAGTTCTTGTTCCCTTTTTTTGAACCACTTTGCTTAGGGTAGGTGCTGCCGAAATGCTTTCTTATGCTATGTAAGGGATTTTCTTCCCCCACTCTTAGTGTTTGTTTTTAGCTTTCTTGTAATCACTTTTTCATTAATAAAATGTGTTAGTTTTTTCTCTCTTTGCATAGCTTGGAATCCATTTATGCGCCCTACTCGAAGTGATTTTTAATGTTTGTTCTTATTTTGTTTTTCCTTTATGTCTTCTAAAATCTTTTTAGCTTATAACTTTTGTCTAATTTCTAGCCGTTATAATCGCAATTTTATTTTCATGCAAATACTTGTTTAGGTTTACTTTATTATTTTTATGTTGTTTTCATTCCTATAGGTTTATAAAACAATGTTTTAAAAGGTGATTTTCAATTTTCTTTTAACTTAGGCTCTTTAGGATTGTAAAACTTTTCGTTCTCTTTTAGTCTTATTTCCACTTTTTAGGCGTTTCTATAAAATTATAAGAATGAAAACATAATCATTTTAATTTTTCAAGCATTTTCATTTTTGTTTTTATTTCAAAAACTTTTTCCTCTTTTAATTTTTTCGTTCTCTTTTTATGCATTTCTACCGCATTCTAGCGGTAGAAATGTATTCGTTTCAATTTTTCGGGCATTTTCATTTTGCGTTTATTTGCAAAAATTTTTGCTCCGTTTAATTTTTATTTCAGCTTTTTATGCATTTCTACCGCATTGTAGCGGTAGAAATGCAGTTGTTTTCATTTTTAGATAACTTAGTTTTTTGCAATTTTTTATGTATGCGCATTTATTTCCGCCTACTCGTTAAGAGTTAAATGACGCTTGCTTATTTTACTTTCTGTAGAGTGCGTGAGTTTGTAATTTTTTTTATTTTCGCCTACTCATTCGAGTTAAATGGCAGGTCTTAATTTTCCCTACTCATTTGAGTAGGATTTGAGTGTGTGTGTTTTCATTTATGTCGAGAGAGCGTGTGCGTGAGTTTTACTTTATGTAGAGTGCGTGCGTGTGTTGCATTTATATAGTTCTACTCGTTTGAGTGGGACCCGCTTTCTTTCTCCCGCCCACGCATTTGCGCCGGGACTTGCACTTTACAGCTTTCTTCAGTCCTACTCGTTTGAGTAGGACTTGCAATTTTCAGCTTTCCTTTACTGCTTTCATTTTATCGCTTTCATTTACCGCTTTCTTTACTGCTTTATTTTCTGCTTTTCCCGCAAGCCGTCCCCATTCCGATGAGTGGCTAATCATTCTTAGCCCTCGGTATCGAAGAGCATTGGGACAAAAAAAATTCCTTTAAATAACTAAAGGTCTAATTTTTCTAATTAATTAAAAGTACTTAAGGTTTGTCCGGGGTTAACGACGCGTAGGACCACATATCGATGTGTGGCCCCTATTTCTGTAGTCCATATGCTAGCTAGCCGAGAGGCCGTGCATACGGACCGATCACCCCTTGGCAAAGAGAGTTCTGCACTAACCCTCGAGAGAGGAGGCGCGCCAACTCTACCGGATTGGGTTCCCCACCCAATAGCGGGGTTCTTAGCGTAATGCGGGCGTTAAGAGGAATCCTTCGTCGGACGAGAGCCCGGTCGAATAGTCTTAGCGTTCAGGTGAGCGATAGCCCTATAGCTAGGTGAGCTTATTTTAGTGGAACCTCCACGGCCAAGTCTCCGTCTTAATTAATTAGAAATTTAGGAGCTCTTTTTATTTAAAGTCTATTTTAGTTCAATTATTTTTTCGGTGTCATCGAGCTAAGCTCTTCATCGGCACCACCTTCATGCTTTCATTTTCTTTCTGCCATTTTCTGCCTTTTTATTATATATAAAATATCCTGACAAGTTAATTATCGGTAAAATAATAGTCCCCTCCAGGGAAGAGTAGAAATAATCGAACCGACCCCGAGAACAATACGACCTCGATATTCCTCCCGGAATATCCTGTACTACTCACGATATGTGCACTTGCCTCCTTTCGTTAAAACTCAATCTAACCCGTTTTATATCCAAATAAATAAATACGCGCCCCCCGTTTTCTAAATAAAATCAAATCCAACTTTTTCTCAAATAAAACCGCCGGGTCGCCGCGTGACTGTAAATAATTTTGGAGTTTTAACCATCAAGTTTTTGGCGCCGTTGTCGGGGAATTTTTGGTGTCATTATTTTGAACCCTAGAAATCTATTAATTTTACTTATATCTATAATTATAACAAAAATTAAAAATGGCCAACAAAAACATAATAATAATCATAATAATAATAATAAACTACTTAAAAAAACTTAAAAAAATAATATCTTATTTTTATCATATTATTATTATTTATAAAATATTTTTTTGAAATGACGTCATTTTCTACTACCAAAACAAAACAACACAAAAAAAACTAACTTAAAAACCAAAAAACTCTAAAAACATGAAAACGTTTAAAACTTAAAAAATCTAAAAACTCTAAAAAACCTACAAATCCTAAAAACCAAAAATCTAAAAAATCTAAAAACAAACAAACACAAAAAAAACTCTAAAACCAAAAATCTAAAAAATCTAAAAACAAACAAACAAAAAAAAAACAAAAACTCTAAAACCAAAAACCTAAAAAAATCTAAAAACTTCAAAAATGAAAAAAAAACAAACATAATAAAAAAAAGAGAAAAACTTAAAACTTAAAAAACTCAAACAAACTAAAAACTAAAAACCAACTAAAAAATAAAAAAAAATCTACTTAAAAACACCAAAAAAATATATAATAATTTGATATTAATAAATGTATATATGTTTTATTTAACTTCTTTTATTTTAATTTGTTTTCTTTTATTTCATTTTGCTTCGGCACGCTTCCATTATTGTGCACGCTAGGGGATCACATTTTATCACGCTATGGTCGCTAAGGCCTTAGCTACTTTCCGAGTCACCCACGCACTTTCCCCCTACCGCCCGCATACCTTTTGGCCGACTTTCTCTTCTCTTTTTTTTTTCGTTATATTTTTGCTTTTTCTTCTAAATAATGCAGGGTTTCAACCTGGGCCTTCCCGGACTCGTCTAAGGGAAGCTCCTACCCTCCCTTTTTCTTTTTGTACTTATTCTATTTTATATATTATATGTTCCGCATACTTAGATTGCAACATTAGGGACAATGTTGAGTTTAAGTATGGGGGTGTTTTCGTATTTCTTTATTTCTGCACTTTACAAAAGCGCATAAAAATACAAAAACATTACAAAAAATAAAACCTTAAAAAAAAATTTTCCTTGTTTTTTTCATAAAACTTCAAAAAAGAAATAAATCTCTTCCCCCCCCCCCCTCTCTTCCTTTTTTATAAAAACTCGCATCTTGCCTGCCCGCGACGTTCGACTCATCGAACCAACCATTCAAATAAGAGTCTGTTCGCGTGACCGCAATCGAATTTTTACTTTGTCCCTTTTTTGTAAAAGTCTCTCTTTCCTCTCTATCTTTTTTTATAACACTTCTTTCTCTCCTCATTCTTGTAAATTACTTATCATAAAACCACTAAAACATCAAAAAAAATTAGAAAAACAAAAAAATTCATAAAAAAAGATAATAACTCTAAAAATTCAACAAAAAAAGATCATAATCAGAACAAAATAAAAAAAATGATAAAAACTCTAAAAATTCCAAAAAAATGTTTTGTTAAAATATGTAACAAAATAATTCGAATATACCATATCTTAACCCTTTTTGCTTTCCAAAAATCTAGTTTCGAGTTAATTTATATGTGGATTTTAGTTATTCTTTACTTACTATTCGTTTATTAATTAAAGTTCGATAGATTTAAGTGTCTGGGGTTAAGATTTAAAGAATTTTTTATGTCTTTTCCTTTTAATAGGGAACTTGTTTTTCACCACCACTTCTAATTTTATAAATAGAAGCTCGTTTTTATGTTATAAAATAACATCCATGGATTTCAATTATTTCTACTCTTTGCTTTTAGAAACATTGAAACGTTCATTTTAAAAAGGTTGCTCTCAAAACCTTTTTATTAAAAGCTAGTTTTCTTTTTGAAAAACTAAACCCACATCCATTTTTTTCATGTCTTACTTGACATGATTACCCTTATTTTATCCCTTAAAAGATCTTATGTCAATGGGAATAAGATTTCATTCCATAAACATAGGCACCCAATATTTAAAAAGATTATATGTATGGAGTAAGAGGATAAAATTCATTACTCCTACACATATACATTGGGTTATTTATTATTTATGAAGAAAGAAAAAAATTATTATGTGTTAGGAAAATAAGATTTCATTTTCCTAACTATCCAAAAAAAAAAATTGGAGGTTCGAGAAAAAATTGCCTCGCCTCAATATTCAAGCCTTCTTCATAAACCACCAAACCACTTAGCATATTTCAATGATTCTAGAATTAATTTAAAATTTTTTGAGAGCATAACTTTTAAATGGCATTATTTCCTTTAACTTCTTCTAAGCTAAGATTTTTTATATAAATCCAATCCATCATTGTTAAACTAACAAAAATAAATTATTTGCTTTCTATTTTATTTTATCTAGAAGTCTTTTTGAAACTCTTCCTCTATTCATAACATTTCATAAATTAGGATTTAATTCTTTAACCCCGGATGTTTATTTTGATCTTACTTTTAATTAATTCAAGCGGTAGCGAAACTTAGGATTTCTTTTATTCCTTATAAGTTCATCTCCAACTTTTGCTCTGGAATAGCAAAAGCTTAAGTATGGGGGTATTTGATGAATTGTAAATATACATATTTTTTTGTACATTAATTTAGTTGTTTTCATTTATTTTTATCATTTTTACTTATTTTTATTCAATAAAATGCTCCTATTTTTGTAAATATTATACTAACTTGTTTTATTTTATTTTTCAAGAAAAAATGAAAAATCTGCCAAAAATTGACATGTCACGCCCGTGACATATTGGTCACGCCCGTGACCATGGCGTGACACGTCAAACTCCAGTGAAATCAGCAAATTTTGAAGTGAAAAGCTTGACACGCCCGGGGTTACGCCCGTGTCACCCAACACGGGGCGTGACCCAAGCCCGTGTCCACCCGCTCAACATTTTCAGCTCAACGATCATCGACCTCCTCGACACGCCTAGAGTCACGCCCGTGACCTAGGGCGTGACACCTCTTCCTACTCGACGATTTTCAACTCGACACTTTTCGCTCGACATTCGTCGAGTGTCGACACCAGCCGACACGCCCCAGGTCACGCCCGTGACCTCGGGCATGACCTTTCCAGCTGGCCCGACAAGACCCGCGCGACGACCTTTTGACGCACCGCACCCAGATCCACCTGCTTGACACGCCCAGCATCACGCCCGTGACCTGTGGCGTGACCAACACTAGACCTACACGTGTCCAGCCCGAAGTCAACTTTCCCGTCAAATCGCCGGCCGCCGTCTCAAATAGTACTGACACGCCCCCTGTCACGCCCGTGACCAAGGGCGTGTCCCATGTAAATTTTTTCTATAAATTCAGAGCTTCTGCTTGAGTTCTTGTTCCCTTTTTTTGAACCACTTTGCTTAGGGTAGGTGCTGCCTAAATGCTTTCTTATGCTATGTAAGGGATTTTCTTCCCCCTCTCTTAGTGTTTGTTTTTAGCTTTCTTGTAATCACTGATTCATTAATAAAATGTGTTAGTTTTTTCTCTCTTTGCATAGCTTGGAATTCATTTATGCGCCCTACTCGAAGTGATTTTTAATGTTTGTTCTTTTTTTGTTTTTCCTTTATGTCTTCTAAAATCTTTTTAGCTTATAACTTTTGTATAATTTCTAGCCGTTATAATCGCAATTTTATTTTCATGCAAATACTTGTTTATGTTTACTTTATTATTTTTACTTTGTTTTCATTCCTATACGTTTATAAAACAATGTTTTAAAAGGTGATTTTCAATTTTCTTTTAACTTAGGCTCTTTAGGATTGTAAAACTTTTCGTTCTCTTTTAGTCTTATTTCCACTTTTTAGGCGTTTCTATAAAATTATAAGAATGAAAACATAATCGTTTTAATTTTTCAAGCATTTTCATTTTTGTTTTTATTTCAAAAACTTTTTCCTCTTTTAATTTTTTTCGTTCTCTTTTTATGCATTTCTACCGCATTCTAGCGGTAGAAATGTATTCGTTTCAATTTTTCGGGCATTTTCATTTTGAGTTTATTTGCAAAAACTTTTACTCCGTTTAATTTTTATTTCAGCTTTTTATGCATTTCTACCGCATTCTAGCGGTAAAAATGCAGTTGTTTTCATTTTTAGATAACTTAGTTTTTTGCAATTTTTTATGTATGCGCATTTATTTCCACCTACTCGTTAAGAGTTAAATGGCGATTGCTTATTTTACTTTCTGTAGAGTGCGTGAGTTTGTAATTTTTTTTATTTCCAACTACTCATTCGAGTTAAATGGCAGGTCTTAATTTTCCCTACTCATTTGAGTAGGATTTGAGTGTGTGTGTTTTCATTTATGTCGAGAGAGCGTGTGCGTGAGTTTTACTTTATGTAGAGTGCGTGCGTGTGTTGCATTTATTTAGTTCTACTCATTTGAGTGGGACCAGCTTTCTTTCTCCCGCCCACGCATTTGCGCAGGGAATTGCACTTTACAGCTTTCTTCAGTCCTACTCGTTTGAGTAGGACTTGCAATTTTCAGCTTTCCTTTACTGCTTTCATTTTATCGCTTTCATTTACCGCTTTCTTTACTGTTTTATTTTCTGCTTTTCCCGCAAGCCGTCCCCATTCCTATGAGTGGCTAATCATTCTTAGCCCTCGACATCAAAGAGCATTGGGACAAAAAAAATTCCTTTAAATAACTAAAGGTCTAATTTTTCTAATTAATTAAAAGTACTTAAGGTTTACCCGGGGTTAACGACGCGTAGGACCACATATCGATGTGTGGGCCCTATTTCCGTAGTCCATATGCTAGCTAGCCGAGAGGCCGTGCATACGGACCGATCACCCCTTGGCAAAGAGAGTTCTGCACTAACCCTCGAGAGAGGAGGCGCGCCAACTCTACCGGATTTGGTTCCCCACCCAATAGCGGGGTTCTTAGCGTAATGCGGGCATTAAGAGGAATCCTTCATCGGACGAGAGCCTGGTCGAATAGTCTTAGCGTTCAGGTGAGCGATAGCCCTATAGCTAGGTGAGCTCATTTTAGTGGAACCTCCACGGCCAAGTCTCCGCCTTAATTAATTAGAAATTTAGGAGCTCTTTTTATTTAAAGTCTATTTTAGTTAAATTATTTTTTTGGTGTCATCGAGCTAAGCTCTTTATCGGCACCACCTTCATGCTTTCATTTTCTTTCTGCCATTTTCCGCCTTTTTATTATATAAAAAATATCCCGACAAGTTAATTATCAGTAAAATAATAGTCCCCTCCAGGGAAGAGTAGAAATAATCGAACCGACCCCGAGAACAATATGACCTCAATATTCCACCCGGAATATCTTATACTACTCACGATAGGTGCACTTGCCTCCTTTCGTTAAAACTCGATCTAACCCGTTTTATATCCAAATAAATAAATACGCGCGCCCCGTTTTCTAAATAAAATCAAATCCACCTTTTTCTCAAATAAAACCGCCGGGTCGCCGCGTGACCGTAAATAATTTTGGAGTTTTAACCATCAACAACACTAGTAATAGTGTGATCAAGAGCCTTTCCACTAATTTGGAAGAGATGTCTGAGCTGATCTGTATTATGCTGGATCTCAGCATATTCCCTGCTCATCGTAGTCTCTAGAGCAGTGACTTTCTCAGTAATAGCTTTGGGAGAAGCATCAAAATATGTCATTTGTTCTTGAAGCAGAATTATAAGCAGAGTCATCAAATCACTAGTAGGAGCAGCTGTAGTAGGAGGAGCAATAGAAGATAGGAGTGGAGGAGGAGGAGCAACCAATGGAGCTATCTCTTTAATTACTACAGAGCTCTTAGCTCTGTTAGTATGAATCAGGGAATCCCCTTCATCAGTGACTGAGGGCATGGTGAAGTCCAAGGTTCTTAGTGGAGCTTCAAGTGGTTCAGGAGATTGCTCATCAGAAATGAAGATGGTATCATCCTGCTTTTGGTGTACAGCAGGAGACTGGATGGGAGATGGAGCATGTGATGGAGTGGGTACTGGAGTGGATGGCTTTGGAACTTCAGTAGTTGATTCAATTGGAAGAGGGGAAAGGGGTTCATCAACAGTCAGTTATTCAATCATCTCATTGATTGCTTCTTCAGTTGAAAGTAGGGTTTATTGAAGTTGGGCTTCAAAAAGAGTGTGTTCAGGAGTATGAGGTGGAGAAGATGTAACTGCTGGAGCGGTAGGAATCCTTGCTGGAACTGAAGGAGCAAGCTCCCCCTCAACAGTTACACTAGAGGAGCTGGCAACCTGAAGTGGAGAGGGAGATGAGGTCCTATTCTCCGTAGCTGGAAGCTCTTAAGCTTTGGTAGCTTAAACTGGGTTCTACAATATCAATTCCCATCTTTGAATGGAAGAGATAGAGACTTTCTTCATGTGGTGAAGAACAGTGCCTTTGGAGAAGTTGAACACCTCAGGATTAATCTCATGGAGGAGTAGAGAAATAATCCTGCCATAGCTAGGAGCCTTAATGTTATCCTTTATCTTATCCAGAATCATCATCCCAAACTAAAACTTCTTCCTG
This sequence comes from Platanthera guangdongensis, assembly GCA_039583875.1. Lineage (NCBI taxonomy): Eukaryota > Viridiplantae > Streptophyta > Magnoliopsida > Asparagales > Orchidaceae > Platanthera > Platanthera guangdongensis. Next base: position 160,390,825 of record CM077152.1, on the reverse strand, counting down.
CATACTATATCTTGGATGATATCAAAGAAGTGAAGAGAGATATACCTTATGGAATTTATCTTGCAGAGAAGAACTTTGCCTATGATATCCACTAACAGCTTCCCTTGTAGATTCATGTCAGACCTCTTTATATATTATACCTCTGGAGAAAGTACACATAACAGACATGTCCTGTCAGATTCATCAGGACCGAGATGATCTTCTTCATCAATAATCGGCAGGAGAAGAAGTGTTGAAACAAAGGTCTTGGTAAGCTTAATTTTGATTCCTCTGACCCTGGACTTGAGAACTGCTCCATGTCTCTTGACTTTGACATTCTTGGAGAACTCTACAACTTCAGGCAACAAGATTTTACATGGCTCCTGTAGAATGAAGGTAAGACCGGCGGTGTCAAGAAGTATCAGAAGGTTACGGAAATCATCTGAAATTTCGGCGATACCGACGGTAACTAGTTCGGAACCGATGCCAATCTTGGAGGAAGAGGCCATGATCCAGAAATTTGAGAAAAATTCGGCGACTGGGAGGAGGAATGCGTGGGCTCTGCAACTTGCGTGGAAGATGGAGCATTTCGGCGTACTCGAGAGAGAGAGATTGATTTGTGTAGAAAATGACTTTTGGACTTTGCAATTTATATGTAACCTTAATTTATAAATTAAGTAAGAAATAAATAATGCAAACATACCTAGGAGAGGGCGGCATAAGCCTCGGGTTGCGAGTAAAGAAATTTGAATCAAGGTAGAAAGCTTGTCTGTCAAATTCTCGAGAGACTTGGCAGTACTCGAGTGAAGATGTGGAGGTAATCGAGTAGAGACAGCTGGAAGTACTTGAGTGATGCCTGGAAGTACTCGAGTAGATATGTTGAAGTACTCGAGTAGTTATATAGAGGTACTCGAGTAGTTATGCTCAGGTACTGTAGTGAAGCTTTATTACTCGAGTAGGTCATTCTACTACTCGAGTAGGTCATTCTCTTACTTGTGTAGTTTAATTCTTACTCGAGTCAAAAAGTTAGAAATGTGTAGAATTCCTACTTTTGACTGATTCTTGATTCCTGAACCTTCTTGTGAGTCTACCTTCTCTAATCTTCTTTGTTGAACATTCCATGTTCTGTTTTGAAGAACGAGAACTTGGTCTCATCTAGCGGCTTCGTGAAAATATCTGCAATCTGCATGTTTGTAGTGACATACTGGAGATCTATATCCCCATGCTCCACAAACTCTCGGATGAAGTGAGACCTCAGCTCTATGATCTTTGTCCGGCTGTGTGATACTGGCTTGTTGGCTATTGTAATTGCGCTGGAAGAGTCGCAAAACAATAGAATGTTCTCAAACTTCATTTTGTAATATTCAAATTGATTCTTTATCCATAGCAGCTGTGTACAACAACTGCCTGCAGAGATATAATCTTACTCAGCTGTTGAGATTGCAACACAGTTCTGCTTCTTGCTACTTTAGGAAATAAGCCTTCTTCCAATAAATTAGCAAGTCCCGGAAGTGCTTTTCCTGTCGTCCTTGCTACCTGCAAAATCTGCATCTGAAAATCCAATTAGCTCGCTATCATTATTTCTTGTGTACCATAAGACAAGATTTGGTGTATCTTTAAGGTATCTCAAAATCTGATTTGCAGGAGTGTAGTGAGATTCCTTAGAGTTCACCTGAAATCTAGCACATACACATGTTGAAAACATTATGTCAGGTCTACTGGCAGTAAGGTAGAGCAAGGATCCAAGTATGCTTCTGTACTTAGTTTCATCAAAAGGTTTCCCTTTCTCATCCTTGTCCAGAGACAGAGTTGAACCCATTGGAGTCCTCATAGAGGTTGCGTTCTCCATTCCTAATTTCTTAATTAGCTCTTTAGTGAACTTAGTTTGCGAGATGAAAATTCCATCTTCAGATTGTTTCACATGAAGCCCTAAGAAATAATTCAGCTCGCCCATACTACACATTTCAATCTTCCCTTGCATAAGTTTTGAAAACTTCTTGTAGAGGTTGTCGTCAGTAGAACCAAAAATAATGTTGTCGACATAGATTTGTAATAGCAAAATCTTGCCTTTTATTTCCCTAAGAAATAATGTCTTATCTATCTTTCCCCTTGTGAACTTGTTCTCAAGAAGAAAGCTAGACAACGTCTCATACCAAGCTCGAGGAGATTGTTTCAGACCATATAAAGCTTTATGCAATAAGTAAACATAATTAGGAAAGTAAGAATCAACGAAACCTGGAGGATGTTCCGCATATACCTCTTCCTTTATGTCACCATTAAGGAAGGCAGACTTCACATCGATCTGATAGACGGTGAAGCCTTTGAGTGCAGCATATGCTAGGAATAACCTGATGCCCTCCAGCCTTTCCACTAGAGCGTACGTCTGGTCGAAGTCGATTCGTCCTTCTTGACGATATCCTTTGGCGCTGAGTCTGGCCTTGTTATTTACGATCGTTCCATCCTCGTCTATCTTGTTCCTATAGACCCATTTTGTCCTGATTACGTTCTTACCTTTGGGTCTTGGAATAAGTTTCCATACTAGACAGCGCTTGACCTAATTTAGTTCTTCTTGCATCGTCATTATCCAATATGCGTCTGAGTTCGCTTCCTCAAACTTCTTTAGTTCAACCTGTGAGAGAAAACTCTTGTATAAATTTTCGTTAGTTGTACCTCTACGAGTTCTGACACCATCCCGTGGATCTCCTATGATGTGGTCCATGGCGTGATCCTTCAGATGTCTGAGCTATAGGGTCCTTGCATCTGGATTGTCTTCAATCACCGGAGTGACTTCATCAACTTGGGCACTTCCTTCGTCTTGATCATCATCCTCTCCAATACAGGTTGGAGTGGTGATCTTGATGAACTTTTCACCTTTTTCTTCATACGGTTCATCCAAGTAAAGTTCTTTCAACTTTGTACCTGCATCTTCAATGAGCAAACTAGAAGAGTTGCCTTGCAACAAGCTCATCTCATCAAATATAACATGTATTGATTCTTCTACAACCAGAGTTTTTCTATAAAATATTATGTATGCCTTACTATAGCTACTATATCCTACAAAAATACCTTCAAAACTCTTTTCGCTAAACTTGGTAGTATAATACTTTCCATTGTTAAGCACGAAGCACTTACAACCAAAAATTCTAAAATATGAGACAGTTGGTTTCCTGCCCTTTAGAAGTTCGTAAGGTGTCTTATCGTGGTTTTTGTTAATGAGTGCTCGATTTTGCACGTGACATGCAGTGTTGACGGCTTCAGCCCATAAGTATCCCGAAAGTGAGGCATCACTCAACATGATCCTGCAGGCCTCTATGAGTATTCTATTCCCTCTCTCAGCCACACCGTTCTGTTGTGGAGTATGAGGAGAGGAAAACTAATGAAAGATACCCAAGTTTTCACAGAATTCTGTCATGGCCCCAGACTTGAACTCTGTACCATTGTTACTTCTGATTTTGACTACAGAACAATTATGTTCATTTTGGACTTCCCTAACAAAATTAGTACAGATGTAGAAGGTATCTGACTTGTGTTTCAGAAAGTACACCCACGTAAAGCGCAAGTAATCATCAACAATTACTAACGTATAATCCTTACCTCCCAAACTTCTAATTTGTAGTGGACTAAACAAGTCCATATGGAGTAGATGGAGACATCTATTAGAGTCTTTGCCAATAGTTCTTTTAAAGGAATCCCTTATTTGCTTGCCTTTTACACATGCTTGACAAGGTCTATCTTTGACGTACTTGACATTTGGGGCATCACGTACCAAATTCAGTGAAAATAATTTATTAATAGTTTTGGAATTAATATGTGCTACTCTCTTGTGACATTGGTCACCAAGAGATGCACTACCTTTTGCTAAAAAGCACACTGGTGTAGAAGAGTCTATACAAATGAAATTTAAACAAAATTTGTTTCTGCTTCGAGTGCCGGATAGAATCATTTTCATATTGTCAATGGAGTTTATTAAGCACTTATCAGCATGAAATTCAGCTATGTATCCTTTATCGTAGAGTTGGCTTATACTTATCAGATTGTGTTCCAATCCTTCAACATAAGCTACATCTGAGAATGATACACTACCATTATTGATCATACCATAGACTTTAGTGATTCCTCAGTCTGAACCTCCAAAGATGACCTTTGGTCCATTCAAGACTGGAGAGTAATTCTGAAGTAGGCTTCTTGTCTCGGTCATGTGCTGAGAGCATCCACTGTCCAAATACCAGATAGGCATTTTGGTGGCCTTTGGACATACTTGCAATCATAATCAGTTTGCCTTAGGAACCCAAACACGTTTGGGTCCTTGGTCTCATGTTACAACAATCCCTCTACGAGCATTAGCATTATGAGTGGTCTTTCTGATACAACCAACTTGAGGAGTTGCAAAATTTCTGGAGTTAAACCAGCAATCGATGGCAAAGTGACCAATTCTGCCACAGCACCAATAGTCACACATGTTGTATCTTTGCCTTATATTTTCTTGCTTGACCTTTTGAAGTTGTCTAGCAAGACCAGCATTCTTGGAGGAAGAATCTTCATGGTGATGGAAATCACATGATTTCTTCTCCTTCAATGTCTTTTCCACAATGGGTTTTACCTTTGTTGCTTTCTTGAAGTTATGACCATGATTGAAAAGGCCATAGCTTTGAAGAATGACTTATTCATAAGGTGCCTTAAAGACACTCTCACCAAAGATTCTGGGGCGAGTCCATCCTTGTTAACAGGACTTTGGCTCTACATAGGTATGCCTGGTCAAGTGACTATAGGATGTGTCAAGATCAAAATCATTAGTTGGAAATATGACTTTCTTGAACAAAGTCTGATCTTGAGAGGCTTTCCCCTTCTCTTTGGCCAAAGGCTTCTTGACGGCCTTATGCTTTCTTTGAGCCTTATTCCTCCTAGAAGATTTACTAAGAGCTTCTACATGGCCTAGTCCATCACCCTTGGCCTTAGCTGCGAACTCAGCAACGAATGGAAGAACTGTCTTAGACTTCGAGAAACTTTCAACAAGTTTTTTTTCAGCAGCGAGTTGTTCTTCCAACTCTTTGATGATTTTCTCCTTTAGGTCTAGGTGCTCGAGAGCTTTGTTATATTCTTCAATAGCATTATTGAAGTTCTCTTTGAGTGAATCAGTCTTAGCGACTTCCTCTCTCAAGATGCTCTCCTCAGCTTTTATAGACTTTATCTCTGTAGCCTGAGTTTTCATGACTCGAGGACATTTCTTGTAAGCCATGATTAAATCCTTGTACTAGGCCATGCGTTCAGACTCATCATCAGAAGAGTTATCCTCATGATTATGCTTAGAAGCTTCAGATTCTGAAAGAGGAGTGTGAGAGTTTACCTTCCCAGTGAACTGAGGCTCTTGTTTGTCATCTGTCTGAGCGATAAACCCGAAGTAGGCTTCTTCTTCTTCACTCGACTCAGATGAGTCGGAGTCACTAAGAGTTTTGCCTTTCTTGGCTATCAGGCTCTTCTATGTCCTCTTCTTATTATATGAGGACTTCTTTTCCTCTCTTCTTCCACCCTCCTTCTTTTTATGGGGGCAGTCAGCAATGACATGACCTGTCTTATTAAAACATTAAGAAACGATGTCAGTCGAAATATGTTTGTTCTGTTTCAGAGTATACTTGTCGTGTCTGCTTGTGCCTTTTCTTTGTCGATCATCATTATGTCGTGATCTTCTATAGGAGGCATCCTTTCCTTTCCACTGCTTCTTTTTGTTCAAGAATTTCTTGAACTGACGTGAGAGTATAGAGAACTCTCTTTAAGATAGCTCAGAGCCTAAGGTACTTGGCTCCGAGGTTTCTTCTTCATTAACTTCTTGTGTTGGGGCAGGAGAGGCAGCTTTTGACTTTCTTGAGGTGTGTGCCTTTAGAGCAACAAACTTCTCCTTGGATGCACACCTGCTCTTCTCTTCTTCAGCTTTTCTAGTGTTGAGTTGAAGCTCATATGACATTAGCTTCCCAAAGAGATTCTGTGGGTTTGTCTCGGCTAGCTTCCCAAACTCCCGGATAGCACAGACTTGTTATCCCATTTCTTGGTTAGGGATCTTAGGAATTTATCATTTAGCTCTCCTTTTGTGAAGACTCAGCCATAGACCCTTAGGCCATTGACTATCTTGAAGAAATTTTCAAAGGTGTCAGCAATGGTGTCCTTGTGTCCTTTTCGGAAGGCTTCATACTTCTAATTCAGAAGGGATCTTCTATCATCCCTAACTTCTTTTGTACCTTCCATCGAAGTGACTAGGGACTGGCACATCTCCTTTTCAGACTGGCAGTGGATCAACTTCTACAATATGGAGTAATCGACGACACTTGCTATTATATTCTTGGCCTTCTTATCTAAAGATACAAGTGCAATCTCATCTTTGTCTAGATTCATTAATTTCTTTGGAACTCTCTTAGTTGGATCTATTGTGGAGACAGTCAGGGGAATGTAAGGACCTTCTTCAACGATCATGAAGATCCTTAGATCCACAGCTTCCATGAAAAATCTGATTCTCTCTTTCCACATGGGGAAAGTATTTTTGGTGCACAAAGGAAGCTTGGCAAAATCTTTATCCTTGTCCATGCTTGGTAGATCTCAAAAGACAACAAGTCAGATCTGATCAATGTGTTAACCTTCTATCGATCAACCTAGCTCTGATACCAATTGAAAATGTTTAGTTGTCTACCTAAATCACCTAGAGGGGGGTGAATAGGTGAGTTGTGCGTCTTTTTACGGAATAAAAAATTAAGATCTATGCACACGATTATCTCTCTTTCCCCAACCTTGGGTATGTCCACTTTCTCTCACCGATCTAGCAATCCACTAGACTCGGCTACTCCACTATCTCGGATTGAAAAACCAATCCTACGCCTCGGAACAAAGTTCCTACAATCTCGATCCACAAAACAGATCTACACTCGGAAGATAAAACTTCCAACAACTCTGAGGCAAAATCTCCTACATTCGGAGAGAAATCTCCTACAAAAATGAAATAGAAAGTATATAGAAATACAAACAGTACAACTTTCTCAAATCTAAAAGCAGTCGGCCTGAATCTTCTTCTTGGATCTTCACGGCTTTATCAGAAAGGTTGAAGAAGTGTCTCGACAAAAGTAGATATGAAATTTATTGGCTTCACACGATCAGTTGGATGATGAAGAATTGAAAGACAATCTCAATCTGTGAATCTTCTTGATCTGAATCTTCTGGATCAAAAACCCTAGCCGGATGAGCACGATGAAGGTCGGCGGTGGGGGATTTCGATTTTTTTGGACTGAGAGAATGAGATTCAGAAGAATACTTAGAATAATATTTGACAGGCCCTTGTTAGGGTTTGTCGGTATCAGACAAGACTATATATAGGATCGTTCCTAACGGTCATAATTAGTTTTAATGACGTACACGTGGACTAATCACATCAAGGCTGTTTGATATTTCTATCAAATTTGGACTTAACGAAATTTCTGAAAAAGATGACTGACATACTCGAGTGAAGATTAACCTACTCGAGTACTATAGAAGACTACTCGAGTGAATAGAAGAAAACTACTCGAGTAAATGACTTAGAGAAAATCCAGAAATGAAGAGCAGTTACTTGAGTATAAAGAGACTTACTCGAGTGCTAAAATAGTTACGAGATATGGAGTTGAACTACTTGAGAGGTAGAGAAACTACTCGAGTCAAGGACTTAAAATGTTTTCTGGAAGAGAAATCTGGGTTACTCAAGTAGTGAAACTGAACTACTCGAGAGGATATAATCTACTCGAGTATGTAGATATAGCTACTCGAGTAATGGACTTAGAAAACTTTTCAGGGATGGAAATCTTGTTACTCGAGTATTTACTCTGGACTACTGGAGTAGTAGATGGACTACTCGAGTACATGAATTTAACTACTCGAGTGAGTTAAAATTACATGAAATCCGGTCTTCTGTAACTCGAGACAAAGGACTAAACTACTCGAGTACTTATATGACTACTCAAGTATTTTACTTAGAAAACTTTCTGGAGAAGAAATTCTGTTAACTCGAGAATGAGAAACGATCTACTCGAGTAGTCGACTTAGCTACTCGAGAGCTATAATTTGGATACTCGAGAGCTAATTCCTTTACCCGAGTACTTATAATCTTACTCGAGTATTGACTAAGTATTTCACTCGAATATGTAGGTATCTACTTGAGTAAAGTACTTAGCAAAATACTTTCAACGAAACTTTGTTCTTCTTTGGTGAGTTCAGCAACAAGCCTTTCTTTAATTAGTCTTAATGCTTGAATATGAAGTGTATCCCAATAGAGAGACTGCACATGAGTTAACACCATGGATCACACAATGAGGGATTACATTCTATGATCATGTGTTTGGTGACCCATTGTAGACTGACATTGGTCTACACTTTGCATTATAGTCCTGCACACACATAACTTAAACAAAACATCAAATAGAACTTACTTCATCTTAGTTCAAGGGTGACTTCATCAAATCTAGGTTACTGTGGATATAATACCCAACACATAGGTTTGCCTCGTCTTCACCTCCGGAGTCCGTGGTTCTTGATTCAACAGAGCCATCCTAATCCCAGGTGAGCACCTTCAACAACTTTTTCTTCCCTTTATTCCTGCTTTGCTTTTCTTTTTCCTCCTTCTGGAGTCTTGGGCATTCTCGCTTCAGGTGCCCAGTCTTGTGGCAGTGATAACACTCCGACTATGACTTCTCATCATCGCTTTCCATTTCTTTCAATGGCTTGTTCCATCTTCTCCCTTCTCCTGCTCCTCTCTTCGGGAATTTCTTGAATTGTCCCTTCTTCTTGGGATTTCTCACGAACTTTTTAAATTCCTGAACATAGAGGCTCTCCTCCTCATCTTCCTCAGAATCTTTAGCAGCTTTTCTCTCCTTTTCATCCTTCTGCGCCAGTCCCTTCTTCTTTCCTTCCCTGAGATATTCTTCTACTTTAATCTTAAATTCAAGTTCATGTGTCTTCAGATTGCCTATAATGCTCTCTATGTACAAGGTGCTGATCTCATGGGACTTAGCAATATCAGTCACCTTTGGGTTAAAGCAAGGAGGCAGAGATCACAGGATCTTCCTCACTAGGTCACCATTTGTAAAATTCTTTCTGAGAGATCTTGAAGCATTGACGATCTTGGTGAAATGAGCATACATGTTGTCCACATTCTCATCGATCTCCATCCGGAACTGTTCATATTCAGAATCGAGTCGGAACAACTTCGACTCCTTTACCTGCAAAGTACCTTCATGAGTTAGCTCCAGAAGACGCCATATATCATAAGCAGTCTCACAGTTACGTATCCTATTAAATTCAGTCTTGTCCAAGGCGCACAATAATGAGTTCATAGCCTTGGCATTATTCGTACATCTAAGCTTATCCGCATCATCCCACTTATCACGCGGTTTTTCTACTGCAATATCCCCAACCTTGACCATGGGTGTCGTGTACTTTGTCACAATCATGGCCCATACGTCCATGCTTTGAGTCATCAGAAATATTTTCATCTGAGTCTTCCAGTGACTATAGTAACTACCCTTGAACAGTGGGGGTCTACTCACACCATGACCCTCATTGAATTCGTGTATAGAGTTGGCCATCTTACTTCAGGTTTTGAATCCTTTTTGAAGTAACTTATCTCTGATACCACTTGTTGGATCTTGTGGCCAACCTTAGAGGGGGGGTGAATAAGGTTTTGAGTGTTATTTGATATTTAAAATAATTTGCCCAGAAAAACTAGTTCTGAATTCTTCTGCGGGGCGTTAGGTTGCTAACGGGCGGCGGAGGTCATATGCCTTATTTTCCTAGCCAAATTTCTCTTTGGAGTATTACACCGACTTTAGAGATTCACCAGAGAACACCCAAAATAATATTCATAGAAATAAAATCACAAGTAACTTTATTAGAAGATCAAATCAAAGCATATTCATAACAGTTACAAAATCTTAATCTCCATGACGCCGGAGATCGGAGGTGGTGAATATGAAATCTATTTTTGTTTTCTATACCGCCCACTACCTGGACCGGTTGGCTCTCTTCCTTTCCCTCCAAGAAAGTAATTCAAGCCGCTCTTCACCTCCATGCAAGGAAGGGTCTTAGAGCTCCACTAGATCCTCCATATTTATACGTCCTTATCCCCAGGATAATTTCCTATGAAATCCTTCCCGGGAATCTGACGACCCTTACCGGTCGATTTTCCTCTCCTCAAGATTTAGAAAAGACAAAATAGATTACAAAAGCAAGAGATGTAAATATTTAAAGGATGCAGTTCTCCCTCTTGAAGACAACTCCATGGAGCGATCCGCAGCCGGTGCATAAGATCTCCATTTGTTAGCGACCGGTCGGCTCTTCGTGTTCGTTGTAGATCTTGGATCTTCGGTGTCTTTCGATCACGAGCGGGAGGGAGACGACTATCTTCTTCTTTGATGGAGACTTGCGGAACAAAGCGCAAGAAAGCGGCCAAACCATAGAATTCCCGTACTCCCATTATTCTTCAATCCATCAATTACAATCCTTTTTGGGCATAGAAGCCAAGGTGGCCTTTTATACGTCTTCATGAAAATAGTCTACCGCTGGCGGTAAGACTAGCACCTGGCGGTACGTTCGCGCGCATGTTGTGCCAGCTGTCCTCCAAATATGGAAAGAAATATTCTAAATGAATATTTGTCATTTCAAAATTTGCTAGCGCCGCGCGGTAGGGCTAGCTCTGATTTCGTCCAGAGCGCTAGGTCCAAATAAATCATTTTTATACCGCCTGTGATCGAACTAACATCAGGAGGTAGGCCAGCACTCGACGAAAATTGGCTTGACATTCGTCAAAGGGCTAGCACGACGCGGTAAGACTAACACCAATTTATTCCCGAGCGCTAGGTCCAAATAATTCATCGTGATAACGCCTACGGTAGAACTAGCGCTAGGCGGTAGTCCAGCACTCGACGAATCTGACTCGACGTTCGTTGAAGGGATAGCGCGGCTCATTAGGTGATAGCCCTTGGTGGTATCATCCACTCAACGCCACTATCTCGACGCACTTAACACCATTCTTCTCAACGCTCACGATGCGGCATTGAGTGGGCTAGCGCGGGGCGCTAACTTCTAACGCCCAGCGGTAGGCACTATAGTAGGCTTCTACTCTTCACTTGAACCTATCAACCTGCACAATCTACCAACAGAAGACGTGGTCAAATACAATCTGGGAGTTGATATTCTCAAACATAAGGCATGTGAAACATCAGTACAACAAATTTAAATATTAATGGACGGTCCAATACTATGGTGATAAATAGCATGCAGTCTAACCCTAATTCCTCTTATAAAAGGAGATTTATTGGAAAAACATAGCCATCACTTCATCCCCTTGCCAAGTCGTTACCTGTGCTGAAACTGTCAGATGTGAAGAAGTTGTCGGAGTCGATGTTCTGGAAGAAGAACTGTTCTACATTCTGGGAAGCCAACGAGGAGGAAGATGTCGAGAAGGATAACGAGATCCATGGTCGAAAATGAGGTGAGCTTCCTACCATCCCCCTCAGTGCTAGATCTCTAGTTATTATTTCTAGGAGAGATGTTGAATCAAATGGGTTTGACTTGTTAGAGATGTATATCTCCTAGGAAGAGTCCATGCTAGGATCGTGTCCTAGAGATAGTTAGTCTTCAACCTCTCCTCTCTTTGATGTGATGTTGATGGACTTGGTTTTGTGAAGAAGAATGGCCTATTGAGGGTGAATAAGGGAGGAGGAATTCTGAATATAGTCTTGAAGAAATAACTAAATGAAGAAGATGAACCAGTGTCGTCCATCTTGCTTTAAGATGTGTGCAAAAATCTATTTTTTGTGCGCGACAAACTTCAAGGCCGATTTCGTGTATGTTACGGCCAGATCTAGGTTTTTGACTAAACACGAAAGACGTAGTCCTTGGAAAGACCTTTCCAATGGATCGCGTTTTCATGCAAGCCCTGTAGCCTCGGGAAAGTCCAGTCGAAGTTGTTGCACAGTATCACTTAAATGCACACTATTTTCAGGTTAGAATATAATCAGATCTAGACTCGGTAGAAGGTTGTAACAGGAAGATGATGAGGTTTTGGTGAACTTAGTTTAATTGTGATCGTGATAAAAAAATGGTTGATAGGATTCGGTTGTTAGATCCTTAAGTAACAAATGGTTTGGTGAAACATGTTTGAACAAACAGTTTGAAAGAGTTTAATAAACAATGGTTTGGGAAAATTTGGTGAATGAAAGACTTGATACGATTTGGGCATACAAATGATATTCTTGTGAAATTCAGAAAGGTTGTGCTTGATTATAATCAGGATAATCAAATAGGTTTGAAAGAGGGTGTGACGCCCGATAATTGTGTGTGTAACCTACAACTATGTTATCATGTTTGATGGATATATGAAGTATCATTATATTGTTGTGCTTATCATATGGAGTTACACTTGTTGTGAATGCTTGATCATGTGGAAAGGAATTGGATGAGGTTAATGGATGGCCATGTGATATGATGATTAATGGAATGTGTATAGTAGTCCACTGCTTAGAGTTGTATCCCTACGGTAGTAGTGTGGGATTGGTACGTTGTATGAGGTGGCTTGCCACTTGTGTTCTTGTTGAACCCTTAAGTGCTTCGGAGCATGAAAATGTGAAGGGGGTGTACGTGCGTGAGTATTTGACCGCACTAGATTGATGTGATTATAATGGACAAAGTGTGGAGCCCTTAGATGTGAAAATTACATGCGATGTGAGTTGACACGCGGTGTCATAATCCTGGGTGAAGGATAGTGTGGCGGGTCTACGGGCTCACTGGTCATCACACTGATAGGAGTTGACAGATAGAATTGCACGGTGGGGATTTGGTCCTTGGTGCTCACTCCCAAGGCTCCTTTTATTCCAGTGGATGGTTTGGCTGTGTTCTTTGGTGACACGCTCACAAAGACCCTCTCTGTGCCACGATATAGGCCAGTTTGGGATGTGTTCTTGGTGCACACTACCCGAGACCCCTTTGAGCCGTAGTACGCATGGACTCCGCTGTTGTGTTTTTAGCATTGAGGCGTACAAAGTCTTTGGTTTGGTAGTTTGGATGCCCACCTAGTAGTGGAGAAGCCCACTCTATTGTCTCTGTCTGGCTACGACGGATAACGCCTGAGAGGTTAGCTACCTTCTCAAAAAGTGGGAACTACGAGTCCGTGTTGACATAGCAGTTTGTGTGTGTGTGCATGGGTGAGTCATTGCATTGCATTTATAAGATTGCATTACATTACATACACAAGATATTTATCATATAAGTCTGTATGGGCACTCTTATATGATGAGTTACTTTACTGTTAAGCTGACCCTTAACTTATATGTCTCTATGAGTATTCATATAAGTTAAGTTACCTCCCCGTTGTAGACCTATTTACTTTGATGGATGGGTATGTTTTGAGTAGAACTGCTAGAATATAATGTTGATAATAATGATATACCTTTTCTACTATTGTTACTCATGTTTTATACATTCTCCACCTGCTTATACTATACATACATATATTGTAACCTTGTTCCTTTTCTCAACCCGGTGCCTAAGAGTCATCGGGGGAGCACATGTGATAACTACTTAGTCTTTATGACTAACAATTACTACATCTTCCTTTTCAGGAGGAAACCCCGCAGATAGAGCGGCAGTAGGTTGTGCAGGAGGGCAGCCAGGCTAGGGCGACAGGGCCTGATGTGACGTTACCTTCGCTACCTTTGGTTACAGATGTGAGTCCTTGAGAGATTCTATTTATAGCCCTTTGGGCAAAGTTTTATGTACTCAGATATTATAGAATCCTGTTGATGCTTCTAATTATTGATGTACTTGTGGACTTTTATACTTATGTGGATTTTGACTTCTTTTTGTTCTTAAAGTTGGGTTGGTAAGGATGATATTGGTTTTAGCTGGCAGGACAGGCATCTTGTAGTATCGGTCAACCCGTATGTTTTCGTTACCGCAAGGCAGCTGTTCTGGTCATTAGACTCCCCTGAGCCATGTCTTGTGTTCCGGGCACGGGGTTTTACACATAGCAAGGAGCTCTCTTTGGACTACTTCTAGGATTAGTGCGAAATTCGTTCTGATGATGCTGAGCGTGTTGAAATTCATGGAAACAAGAGCAGGCTCGACTTTGAGATACAGACTAACCGTCGTCATGGAAATACTTTATTCGACTATGTCAATAACTTTTGGAGCTTGCTCGAATTCTGGAATGCATTACCTGATCATTGCCGCTGCCAAAAGGAGGAGCGGGATTTTTCCCCAATGTTAGGATTTTCAGAGCCCCGTGAGTTGGCGAACCGGCTGTTCAACATTTCCTCATTTATGGAGGAGAAGCGTTGTCCCTCTGTGATATTTTCGTCATGGTCGAGTGTACAGTGTCTTTAGCTTACAAGAGGAAGTTTACTCTGAGAAGTAACTGTGATGCGGCTGTAGGGTTTCCAACTTTGCCCCGTGGATGGGAGGACCTGACTGAAGAGGCACTGCGTGATGAGCCTATTATAGTTGATATAGATGTTGAGGTGGTTGAGGTGTCTGCCCCCCAAGTCCTTTGTATAGGGACTTCTACTCCCCCCCCCCCCCCCCGAGTGTCTTCATCTTTGAAGGCCATGAATGATGCGGTAAGAAATTTATTCATTTTTCTTTTGTTTGACTTTATTGATTTTAAGTCTTGGATTGTTGTTTGCAGATCAAGGCTCACACACATGTTCAACGTACATGGAACGATTATTATGTGAGTCTGAAAGACGGATATTTGGCTCTTCAGGAGAGGCTTTGAGCTGTAGAGGTTTCCCGACTATCCCGTCCATGCATCTACCTTCCGAACCTACCATCCGGATGGCAATCAAACCAACCTAATCAACCTCCCGAGCTACCGTGGTGTGTGAATGTAAAACCCTCGTTATACTAGTTGCACTTGTAGTTTATTATTCCTACTGTTTAGGATAGCCCAGGACTGCCCAAGGTATTCCCCGTGAAGGGCTCTCGAGGGCACTAGGAACTATGATGGGCTGAAGCCCAAAGCTCCCTTACGTAAGACACTTACTATTATTGGTTGTTACCGAGTTCCCAATCCCTAAAATGTTGTACTATATCTAACCCTAGTGTATTGACACTCTCTCTTCTACGGGGAAGACGATGTTTTGTCGACCCCGATCGCCTCCTAACAGTAGTCAAACTTCTCACTCCTCATCACGACTTCCGTTGATAGTCCATTTCCCTTACCAGACCAATACACTAAAATCCCAACTCCCTAAGTTCATTTTGCACCATATCTTGATTTTTGCAGTTTTTACTAAACGCAGACCATTCTAAGCTATATGATGTGTACAATGGTCGGTACTCAAAATAATCATCCAATATCCCTAAAATAATTATTTGGGGTCTATCATGACATGTTTGGCCTAAATCCAGAAATTCATAATTTTCCAAATTTATCTGATAATTTAATTAATTTCTCTAGTAATCCAAATATCCAAGTTTGAACATGAAGTACCAATTTTAGACGTGCAAATGCAACACAAAATTCATGATAAATACAAGATGATGATTTAACATAGAATCCAAGGTCCCCCAAGTTTATTGCAAGGTTTGGGCCTCTAACACTATTTTTAAATATAAGCTTCATTAATCATTTTTAAGATCCAAGTACATCAAGAATACTTCCGAAAATTCTAACAAAATGCAAACATGTACATAATGATCAATAAAAACACTAGGCCAAGTTTTATAATGTTTCAACAAGAAATGAGCTCTAAAAGAATTATTTTACAAGTTCCCAAATTTCTGAGCTTGTGAAGTAGGTATTGTAATTATGTATCTAAAAATGCTAATAAAATTCATACATGAGCATAATGGTCTACAACTCCCTCTGCCAAGTTTTCATGACTTCCCAATGGACAGTGATTTCACAATATTGAAATAATTAAGTAGGGCAAACTCATGCATTATAAAGGAAGTACTAAGATTATTGCTCCAAAATTCCCAATTAAATTTTCATAGGTTCATACTACCCATATGACTACACTACCCAAGTATCAGCACTGTTCAATGAGTTTTAATACCCTATTCTATCACTATAATGTTTGTGCCCTAAACTAGGGTTAGGATTTTGAGAGGCCTACCTATCTCCACTTCCTCTAAGATTTTTACCAGAGGACCTTAGCTAGACCAATATCCTCTATGCAAAATTTCAAGTCCATACAAGATCATTTGACCTCATGCCCTTCTCAAACCGCCAAAGTCCTATCATAGGGTTTGAACTTGGGTCCTAGGTCAAACCTACCACAAACTACCCCATAACACATATGTGGGTCTCAAATGTCATTTAAAACCATTGGACAATATCGCAGCCTCTGTTGAGGTGATCTGACCACTTAACCTCACAAAAAGTACTATGACCTAATTACCCCTTATTGAGCCAACATAGGGTTTGCTTGCTACCAACCTAAACCATCACCAAAAGTGATGAAAATAAATATGGAGCCTTATGATATTCCCCAAGATCACCCATCGAAAGTTTGGAGGTGTTTGAGCAGTTTAAGACACCTAATTAAATTTCCTATGATTTATTAATTTATTCACAAAACTATAGAAACATATTGTCCAAAAATTCTGATTTTTGGACAGTATGAGGGGAGGGTTATGAAAAGCCTATGCCCTAAATTTAAAGTATTTGGGTGGATGGCTTGATGGAGCACTCAAAATAGTCTCTCGTCTAACCTAGGTATAGTCCACACCAAAATGAGTGATGTGGTCAGACCACTTACCCAAATTGGTTGAAACAAATTTTACATTAAATTACACCCATAGAGCTACAATATTCATGTTGACAACTCTTTCTGAAACAACACCTAAGTATTTTTAATATTTAATTTTAAATTGATCAGTAAATAGGACATAAATACAAAAAAATCAAAATAAAAATATATTATCCAGCACAAATCTTAAAGCAGATCCAACGCCTCCTACTCATCTTCTTCCTCCAGCCAAGGGCTGTGATTGCCCAAACCTCGAGCAACTTACAAGCTCTTTTCCAGGCCATCCAACCACCTCCCTGGACGGCCACCACCGCCACCATCTTTATTGAGGTGGGGGCTATCGCGGGGCGGCGGCACGACCGCCGGAGGGGAGGATTCTGGCGAACCCGAGTGGTTGAAAAACCATGAAATTTCTGAAATTTCTCTCACCCAATCCGGCTCAATTGAGTCTGATTTCTATCCTAAAAGATTTAAAGATCTAGCTCACGAAGAGAGGAGTAGAGGAGGACCTTTAACCGGGCTTGCCGATGAGCGTGTTGATGGTGCGCCATGGCCTGTGGTGGAGCTTGTGGGTGTTCTGCAACAGCGTTACCAAGGTGTACAGCTCCTTTAGGTAAAGTGTGGAAATGCCTTCTCTGAGTCCAGGGATGCTTTTAAGATCATCAATTGGGGGAGGGGAAGGGCCTAACTTCATTCCACCATTAGTGGCCTTAAAATGGAGGTTTTGGCCATGGTGGATTAACTGCACCCAGCCACTGGAAAGGGCTGGAAAGTACCTTAATATTACCCTAACTAACTAGGGAGGAAGATTCCAGCAAGAAGTGAGGGCCTTTGGCCTTCCAAGCCATGAATGACCTTCATTCCCCACTTTCTCTCTCCTCCATTAAAGGGGAAAATGAATCTTTTCTCTCTCATACTCATCAAGGAAGATTTTGTTGTCTCCTGCAGATTATTGGCAGCCCACTAACTCATATTAATAATAAAAATGAGGTTAGCCCAAGTGGGGGAAATGAGTTTGAGCTTGGGTTAGCCCATTTTGGCTAATTTGACCTAACAATAGAATAGAGTTGACCTTGGTCAACATGATAATTTGGGTTGACCCCAAAGAGTCCTTGGTGACCCATTGCCCATTCCTAAGGTCTAGGAAGACTTGGGTGGGGTTGGTTGGGCATCTTGGAGGTCACTTGACCTTAGTAAGGGCACTTTGACCACTTTGAGACTAGAGTTAACTTTGGCCAATCTAAACTCTTGGGTTGCCCACAATGGGTCCTTGGTGACTCATTGACCTCACTTTAGGGTTAGGATGGCATGGGTGGGGTTCACTTTGCTAGGGGAAGGTCAATTGACCCTAAGTAGGCTAGTTTGACCCATTTAGGGTTACAATTGACTTAGGTCAACTTAACCACTTTGACTGCCCACAGTGGGTCCTTAGTGGCCCTATGGACTACCCAAGGTGATTTAGGGGTGTTGTGGTAGGGTCATGGGATCAAGGTGTAGCCTTAAAGTCAAACCTTAGGTCCAAATGTTGAGGATGAGCTATAGGCAGACCAAGGTGACTTTCACATTAGCCCGTTGTTCACTCGGTCCTTCGAGCTTCTGATGGTTTTGTCATGATCTAGTCATGACAAAACAAAATCCTAGGGGTCTAGTTGTTTGAGGGACTTTAGAAATCCCAATATATATAAAAAAATTTCGTCCCCGAAGTTGAGGTTAAGCCTACGGGAGTTTCTACTAAAATAAAAGAAACTTGTAACATCCCTAAGGTTTAAGGTATACTTGACTTGAAGAACTCTGGTTACTTTTGCTGCATCAAGTCCTATGGCTCTCGTGTATGCTCCTCCTGCCCATGGTTTCTCCACAGGACCTCACTAGCGGAACCTTCTTGTATCGCAAGACCCGCACTGCCATGTCGTCGATCCTGATCGGCTCTACGCTGACTGATCGATCTCTGGCCACCGGACCGTCGGCTGTGGAAATTAGATGCTTAGGGAATAGTAGAGACCTCCGTAGTGAGGAGACATGGAAGATGTCGTGCAATCCCGCTAACTCTGGTGGTAGCTCCAGTCTATATGCCAAGGGGCCGATCCGCTCCAGGATCTTCTAAGGCCCTGATAAGTAATATTTACACGTATTTTTACCATAATATTTAGTTTAATATTTAGTTTTAATTAATCATATTTTATTTATTCTGGTTAATAAATTATATCTTTTTGATTCTGTTAAATAATTTATGTTTTATTTATTTTTGTAGGATTTATAACTATTTTTAGTATTTATTTTAGTTTAATAATTAATATAAAATTAATAATAATTTATATATTTTTATTTATAAATCATTTATTTTATATTTTAGTTTAATAATTTAATATATATTTATTTTTTGTAGGTTTATTGACGTGGTCACGCACCCGACGTTTGCAAAAGAAATATTTACCGAAGTCGTCAAATTGGCCGAGCAATTCATGCAGTCTACATGAAACCAAGTCAATGTCTCGCTGCACTCGTTCAAGCCGATCAAGCGTTTCCTGTCACAACCACTCATTCAGCTCTTCTTCATGCAAGCTCATGACAAATATGTTATTATGCATTGATGCCGCCACGCCATCATCGCCAACTCTCAGAATGACCGGCGTCAAGCAAGTCTTCGACATTCAACTATTTTCATCATTCTCATGCACAACGCCATCACCATCACCTTTTCATGTCAAAGCCGCAACCTCATCATACAACATACATCACCACCCCTTTCTCTCTCTAAAAACCGCCAAAGTTAAATACATGCACTTTATTATTATTATTATTATTACTATAACCATTTACTTCCCATCTTCATTTCTCCAAGAAACCGCTAACTCCTCTTTATTCCATGAAACCACCATCGTTATATTCTTCTTCATTATCTCCTCCCTCCATTTACCTCCTCTTAAATATTTGATAAATATTTGATGTTTCAACTCCATCTTAATTTTAGTAATTATGTCCACCATTCATCTCCTCTTTATAAACTATGAAACTCCCCCATTTAATTTGGTTGTTTTTTCATATATTTCATTAATATTTAATTATTATTACCACTTTATTTTCCTCCTCTTACCCTTGGCCTTCCAACCTTTCATGTGTGAAAGAGCAACTAGATATGATATACTCTAGAGGGGGGTGAATAGAGTATATGGTGCTTTTAAAAACTTTTGCGAACTTTTACAACAATTGTTGTAATATGTGTGAGCAGGGAAGCAGAAATAAATCTAATCACAGTACTGAGCTATACAAATACTAAGCACAGAAAAATCAAGGCCAGAAACAAAAAGAAAACAAGCCAAAACCAGATGACACAAGGGAATATAGTGGTTCCCCAAACTTGGGTACATCCACTCTTCTACCACCCTAGGTAGGAATCCACTGCAGGACGAGTTGATCAGGTGTCCTGGGCACATATGAGCTTTTGATAAGGTGCTCAAAAACCAAAGCAGATTTTTTGATCAGGTGTCTTGCCACCAATGAGCTTTTGACAAGGTGCTCAAAAACCAGATTCAAACTTTTGAAGGGAGTTTGAAAAACCCTTTACAGAGTGGGGGTGAGAGAGTGATGGCAGTCTTCTCTTTCTCAACCAACTGAGAAGACTATGTGGATTGATGTCAAAGCTCCTCCTGAGTCCTTGAGATCTTCAGGAAGAAGAGCTTTGCTGAGGGTGATAGGCCTTCAAAGATAGAGCTCCAGCAATAGATGATTTCAGCAAGCTGAAATGTTGAGTGTCTGGAGTCTTGAAATGATGTTGGCCTTGAACACTTTTAGAGCTGAAGAGATCTGAAGATTTTTGAAAGCTTGATCTCTTTTATGAGTGCTCTTCAGAATTCTTTTTGACAGAAAACTTTTGAGTATCTTTTTTTTTATTCTGTATTGTGTGTGTTCTTTCTTCTGGTTGATGTTGATCCAAAAAACATACTCACTTTTATTCTCTGTTCCAGAATAGAATATCATTCTCTGTCAACGAAAGCCGTTGGTCTGCATTGATTGCATCCTTAATTGCAAAAACTCTTCTGGAGGAAAGTCCACAGAATTATTCCTTAAAAAATCCCTTGAAACTTGGTCCAGAAGTAAATGAAAACGGCTAGCAAATCTCTGAATTAATTGCAGAATAACTCCTGACTGATTTGAATTTGAATTCTGGAGGTTATCTGAAATCGTCGAACTGAGCTCTGCTATCGTCGAGCTGAGCTCAGCGAACTGGAAAACTCAAGCAGCAAAATAATCGTCGATCTGAGCTCAAAGATCGTCGAACTGAGCTCAGAGATAAAGATCCAGTGCAGAGATAAAATCGTTGACCTGAGCTCACCGATCGTCGAATGGAGTTCAACGATATTGAGAAGTTGAGCTCAGCGATCGTCGAGTGGAGCTCGACGATCTGTCGAAGTTGAGCTAGACGATCGTCGATCTGAGTTCGACGAATCGTCGTGCGGAGCTCGACGATCAGACTTAGTCTCCAGGCAGAAAAACTTGGTCTTCAGGGCAGCTTCCAATCCTAGACTTCTAACCCTTAGACTCAATTCTAATTGACCTATTAAGCTATACAGAAGGTCAAGCAAAGGTTCCTAGAGACATAGTGATCCTGACCTAAATTAGTAATAGGGGGTTCCAACAATCTCCCCCTATTTGGGTTAGGATTACTATTTACAGACTTTCGAAAATTCAAATAACAACATACAATCAGAAAAGCATAAAAACAACAGCTAGACATTGCAGAAACATCACAGAGATATATATATATATGTGGCATCCAGATAGCAGACAGAATTCATAGAAATTGTCACCTTACACTGTCACTTCTTCTCTTTGCCTTTGACAAGTTTGATTTCTCTGTTTGGATTTAGAGCTTCCTTGTTGGACCTTGTGTCATCTGCTGCACCCAAATAAGTTTGCTTTGAAGTCCTGGGAACCACAGTAGTAGGATGCAACTCCATATATCTCTCAGCATCAAAGAATTTGCTGGAAGCATATTTCTCTAGTTCCTTTTGTCTTTGCTCTAACATTGTAGAAATATTTGAAGTGTCTAAACCTTGATCTCTGGCCTTCTTGATCTGATCTAGTGCAGCCAGTTCCTTCATCCTAGCAGTCCAAGCAGATGGATTATTCTCAGGGTCCTCAAAAGGTACAGGTGGTTCATACCTGTTGGAAGGATTATCTTGAGGAGGCCTGGCAGACACTGTTTCTTTTAGCTTGTAGGGGAAAGGACCTGATGATGTATCAGAAGAACCATGTCCTCCCCTAGAGTATGGGTGCTGCTTGGAATACCCTTTGGAATAAACTTGAAAATCTCTTTGATTACCCCTGTATCCTCCTCTCCTAGAATAAGAACCCCTAGACTGGCTTTCCCTTTGGTAGGATCTGGCATGGGGTTGATAGGGAGCCTGGCTTCTAGCTGGGGCTTGACTTGCAGAGCTGCCACCTGCACCTGCATCAGGAGGAGGTGGTGGAGGAGTATGAGGGTGCTGGAACTGAGAGGAGCCCTTTTCATACTTTCTCTTCTTCTTCATGGCTTTCAGCTGATTTTTAGAATATTGCATCCAATGTTCTGTGATTGGGCAGTTGTGCAGAATGTAATAAGGAATATCATTATCATCCTTGACTTTTGCAGGAGGAACCCTTTTCATTGCCTTGCTCCTAGCCATCCTTTTCCTTGCAATAGTGGCAGAAGAGTCATCAGAGTCTGTCTTGAACTCATCAGATTCAGAACTCTGGTCATCATATAGAGCATCAATTCTCTTCATCAAGTCTTTCTTCAGTTGAATAGCAGCAGATGAGGCAGAAGCAGAAGTAGCAGCAGCAGGGACAGCAGCAGATGCAGAGGGAGCAACAGGAGCAAATACAGCAGCAACAACAGATACTGGAGTAGTGACAGCAGCAGTAACAGCAGTAATATCATCAAAATCTGCAGCAGGCTCAAAAATAGTGGCCTCTATCATCAGAAGATCCTTGGAAATTGGCTCATTAGAATCAATTGGGATTTCAGCAGCAGTGTGAACAATCTCAGCAGTATCAACAATTTCAGAAGCAAAGTCAGTCTTGTCTTTAACAGCAGCAGCAGCAACATCTTCAGTAGCAGCAGTCACTGAATGTACAAATGCGGAGATAATACTAGGGTCACAGCAAGAGACAGGCACCAGTGCCTTGGATAAATCTTCTGGGGGCTGGACAGCATTAACCTCTGGGAGATAGCTGAAGAAGGCAGTATCAAAGGCAGAAAGCAAAGACCTTAGGTCTATTGCCAAAACTACAGTAGGAGTCTGACACTCTGGAGGCACAGCAACAGTAGCAGAAGGGGCAGTAGACACAGAAACATCAGCAGCAGCAGCAGTATCATCAGCAGCAGGAGCAGAAACAGCAGCAGCAACAGCATGAAGGCTTGCTTCATATGGCATCTCCCCCTGCCTAGATGCAGATACATCTGTATCAAGGCAAACTGCTGGTGGTGCTGCCTGAGGAAGGAGGGAGGAAAGACTGGCAGAGAGGGCTGCCACTGACAAGTGTAGAGGAGCCAATGAGGTCTCCAAGAGTAGAGAGATCCTGGGGGCAATTAGCTCATACAACTTGTCAGCTAGGGCTGAGAGGTCTACTTGCTCAACAACAGGAGCAGAGGTAGATGGAATAATGATAGCTGAGGATGCTGGAAGTGGAGGGCTTGAGAGTGGAATGGATGGCTCAGGTGTTGGGATGGTGGAAATGGAGGATAAGGGGATGGAGATGGATGGGGTGAACGTTGGTTGGTCAATGATATGGTGGAGGAGATCTTGGAATGAAGTTGAGGAGGAGGGTAACTCTGAAGGAGAGGATGGGGAATCATCCATATAGGAGTCATCCAGGAGGGAGAAGGATGGAATGGATGGAGAAGAGGTGACATCTGGTGGAGGGTATGAGAACAGAGGGTGGAAGTGGTCTACTGGTGGAGGCAGAATTGGTTCTGGAGATGGAATTGATGTTGGAGATGAGCTAGAGATGGTAATGGTGGATGGAGCTGGAATGGTGGATGGTAGAGGAAGGGTTGGAAGTGGAGGAGGAGAGGAGGCAGCAACAGCAACAGCCAAGTCATCTGCAGGAGCAGAGACCTGTGGGGGAGTGACTCTTGGAGTCCTGGTGCCTGAAGGAGCACTTGAGGAGGGCCTGCCAGGATTGCTGATTTGCCTGTCCCACTTGCCAAAGAGGGCACAGGTGAGTCTCTTGGAGGCATTTATGTGAACTTCAGAGGAGACCAGCAAGGCAGGGCACCTGTTCTGCAGGAAGAATCCAAGAATCCTTCCAAAGTTAACAAAGCTTTTGTTTATTTTCTTCTTGATTAGGTCAAAGAAAACCTCTCCCCAGTTTAAACTTCTCTTATCCACCAGAGCTCCCATAAGGCAGAGCTGGTATCTGGATATTGTATCATGTGCAGAGTGCTTTGCCAGCAGCACTTTCCCTACCACATCTGCTAGGAACCTGTATTCAACAGACAGGTTCCTCTTGAATAACTTGCTAGGGTTTCCCTCTGGATGACCCATCCTGGCAAGCAGGTCACAGTAATCCTCTGTAGATAACTCAGCACTATTATCTCCATTTCTTAGTCCAAAAACCTCTGTTAAAATAGTGGGGGTCAAGGGTACCTGAGTTCCAGCAATGGACCCAACTATTGTGGAGTTGTCTTGATTATGAGTAGTATAGACCCACTCCTTTATCTCATCTGAAGCCAGCTTGATTCTAGTGGTCATGAGGGCAGACAGATTCTGATCCTTGAATAAATCCAGTATATCTTGGAAAATTTGATCAGTGGTATTGAAAGATTCCATATCAATGTCGAATCCAGCATCAAACTTCATTGCGGCTAGAACTGCAACTGACACAGCCATTGTTCTTGCAAAAATTCAACAAACAAAACTACCAAACATAGAACTGTTTGGAGGGAAAGAAAATCCTTGCAGAGAAATCGAAAGCGCAAGAGAGAACGACGGCGAAAAAAGAGTTTTATATTAGGGTTCGACGCAGAATTGGAAAGATCGTTGAACTCAGTTCGACGATCGAAGCTTCTAAAGGAATCTGAAGAGTTTTCAACATCGTCGATCTCCGTTCGACGATATTGGAGAGCGTCGAGCTCCGTTCAACGATCATGCAGAGAACGAGATCGTCGAGCACCGTTCGACGATCGTTGACCGGAAGAGATAGTTCATACTATCTGAGAGGCGCTGAACTCAGTTCGATGATTTTTGGAAATCGTCGATCTCCGTTCGACGATCTTAGGGAAAATCGTCGAGCGCAGTTTAGAGATCAGAAAGATTCTAGACACCAAGGAAAATCAGAATGTTTGCCTAGTCTTGGTCAATTTTTAAGCTTTCAAAATCTTGGATATTATTTAAGGCTTCCTCCATCTAACATTCCTAACTGATTTAAGAAGAAGGTGTGTTTCTTTTCATCCAAAGGCTTGGTGAAAATATATCCCCTTTGTAAATCAGTTGGGATATATTGTAATTCAATTTTGTGTTTTTCAACATTATCCCTTAAGAAATGATGCCTAATCTCTATATGTTTTGTCCTACTATGGAGGACTGGATTTTGAGCTATGGAAATAGCACTTGTGTTATCACAAAAGATTTTAGACTTCTCTAAGTTGTATCCATAGTCTAGGAGTTGGTTTTGGATCCACAAAATTTGTGAACAACAACTGCCAGCAGCCATATATTCAGCTTCAGCAGTTGAAGTTGACACAGATGTTTGTTTCTTACAGAACCAAGAGACAAGTCTATCACCAAGGAACTGACAAGTTCCACTGGTGCTTTTCCTATCAATTCTGCATCCAGCATAATCAGCATCAGAGAATCCAATTAACTCAAATGCCGAATCTTTTGGATACCAGAGGCCTAGATTTGGACAACTTTTAACATACCTGAGAATCCTCTTTACTAATGTTAGGTGTGACTCTCTAGGGCTTACTTGGAACCTAGCACGTATACATGTAGCAAACATTATATCTGGTCTACTAGCTGTAAGATACAGTAAAGAGCCAATCATTGCTCTATATGTTGTTTGATCAACAGGTTTCCCATGTTCATCAGCATCCAATACAGCATTGGAAGGCATGGGTGTTTTCATACAAGATGCCTCAGACATACCAAATTTCTTAACCAGTTCATTAGCATATTTGGTTTGAGAAATAAAGATGCCTTCAGCATGTTGTTTGACTTGCAATCCTAGGAAGAAGGATAGCTCACCCATGCTACTCATCTCAAATTTAGAATGCATCAGGTTAGAAAACCTTCTGCACAATTTTGAGTCAGTAGAACCAAAAATGATATCGTCTACATAAATTTGTACTAGTAGGGTATGGGACTTATGGGTTCTAATAAAAAGAGTTTGGTCTACTCTACCCCTTATAAAACCATTTTCCAAGAGAAAGCATGCTAGGGTCTCATACCATGCTCTAGGAGCTTGCTTGAGACCATATAATGCTTTGTTCAGTCTAAAAACATAATCAGGAAGAGTTGGAGCGATAAAACCTGGAGGTTGTCTGACATAGACTTCCTCTTTGATGTCTCCATTTAAGAAAGCACTTTTGACATCCATCGGATAAACCTTGAAGCCTTTGTGAGCTGCATAAGCTAGAAATATCCTGATGGCTTCCAATCTTGCAACAGGTGCAAAAGTCTGGTCGTAGTCAATTCCTTCTTCTTGAGAATATCCCTGAGCAACTAGCCTTGCCTTGTTCTTTATAATTACTCCTTGATCATCCAGTTTGTTTCTGAATACCCATTTTGTTCCAACAATGGAATGATACTTAGGCTTTGGCACTAGTTCCCATACTTTGTTCCTCTCAAATTGAAGCAATTCCTCTTGCATTACAATGGTCCAATGTGGATCTTGCTCTGCATCTTGAATGGACTGAGGTTCAATTTGAGATAGGAAGCAGGTGTGCAACAGGTTTTGGTTGACCTCATTTCTGGTTTGCACACCAGCTGAGATTTCTCCAATTATTTGGGAAATTGGATGGTCTCTTGATGTTACTAAATCAACAGGGGGTGTTAATTGTTCACCAACCTGTGTTGTTGTTTCCTATTGTGGTACAACAACTGGCTCTTCAGATTGTGGTTCAATATGTGAAGCATTCCCTTCATCTTCACTGCTTTCTTCTTCTTGAGCAACCTTTCCTTTTACCTATCAACACAGTTGTGTTGTCCTCTGACTTGATTCTGTATAAGGTTTTGCTGAAGGTCACCTGGTAGCCTTCATCACATAGCTGACTGATGCTGATTAGGTTGTGCTGCAGTCCTTCCACATAAGCTACCTTCTTGAAGGTTACTGAACCAATCTGGACTGCACCATATCCTTTAGTTTGTCCAAAGTTGGAATAACGAAAGATAACTTTGGGTCCAAGCTTGGCTCTAAAGGAAGTGAGGTTGTCCTTGTTCCCTGTCATGTGCTTAGAGCACCCACTATCCAAATACCATTGCTGGTAAGATGTTGGATAGGTCTTTACCTGCACATAAAACAATTCATTTGTTTTTGACCCAGTTTACCTTGGGCCTAGGTTGATAACCTCTGAATTCTGAAATGAAAGACATCCCAGGTTGACTCTTATATCCTTCAGGATGATATCTCCTTGGAGATATAATCCATTCAGTATAAGGGTTAAAGGTTTGGGATGAAAAACCCTTAGGATTCAATTTTGATTTGCCTTTGAAAAAGTTTCCAGAGTTCTGACCTCTGTTCGACGATCTTGGAGCTGAGTTCGACGATCTTGGGTCAGATTGTCGAGCTCCGTTCGACGGTCGACTATGGGTGAGGTCAGGTATATGTGATCGTCGACCTGCATTCGACGACTTTGGCTGAGATCGTCGATCAGCGTTCGACGATTTTTCCTGAGATCGTCGAGCTGCGTTCGGCGATCGTCGATCTTCATTCGGCGATCGTCGATCTCCGTTCGACGATTTTTGCTAGGACTTAATTTTCTGAGGGAGATCAGAATTTTTCCTGGCAACCTCAACAACTCCCTTTCCCTTATTAGAAATAAACTTGATGGGAGTTGTTAGGACTATAGGTTGGCTGGATGAAGCACCCAAGCCCAGTGTACTGTTGAATCTAGAGTTCACTGTGCCTGTGATGTCCATCAGCTTGATGCTTCTCCCATTAAGGGATTCTTCAAGCTTCTTGGCCTCAGAGAGCTCACCTTTCAGTGAAGCTATTTGTTCCCTACAGTTCTCCAACTCCTGAGAGAGTTTGAGGTTTTCTGACTTTAAAACATTGTGTTCAGATAATTGATTTCTGAGAGAGATAATCTCTTTCTCAGACTTTAGTAGGTCTAAACACAGTGCTTTAAATTCAGATTTAAAATCTTCTGAAGTAAAATCAAAAGAACTAATTACCTGATCTTCTTCAGGTTGAGTCTCTGAGTCTGACTCTGACTCCTCTTCCTCTGAATTGTGCTGTGAGGCATTGATTGCCATCATGCAGAACTCCTTTTCTTCTGCATCATCCTCATCATCACTGGAGCTGGAAAAGGCTTCTGACTCCTCTTCAGTCTCACTCTAGGATTCAGCAACAAACCCTTTCCTTGAATGCTTATTTTTGCTTGAAGAGAGTTTGCTATTACCATTCCTTTTGGAGTCTTTCTCCTTTCTTCTTTCTTTTCTGTCCCTTCTGTCCTTGTTCTTGTTCTCTGGACAGTCAGGAACTATGTGCCCTGGTTTCCTGCAACCAAAGAAAATAATGTCTTTGTTAATACCAATGGACTTGTCATACCTTGGCTTATCCTGCTCCTTGTATGATCTTCTTCTGAAGTCCTTTCTGGCCATTTTGTAGAATCTTTTGGCCAACAAGCTGAGAAGTTCATCATTGCCTATAGCTTTATCTTCAAGCAGATCCTCAGTTGCCTTGAATGCTATGGTCTTCTCCTTTCTTGTGGCTGGTGAAGCAGCCTTCTGTTCTTCCTCTCTATTCTTGATGAGAAGCTCATAAGATTTGAGCTTACCCAACAAGGCTTCAGTGGTGATCTCAATCAGACTTCTGGAATCTTTAATTGGCCAGATTCTTGAATCCCAAGTGCTGGGGAAACACATTAGGATCTTGTCATTAAGTTCTGTTAGAGAGATCTCTTTCTCTAATGTCCTCAGTTCACTGACAATTAGACTCAGTCTGTTGTACATGTCTCCCACTGACTCAATCTCTCCCTTCTTGAAGTTCTCATATTGAGTGATGAGATGGGATCTTCTGTCCTTTCACTCATCAGCTGAGCCTGAGACTATTTCTGAGAGTCTATCCCAAATTTCCTTGGCTGAATTACATTCAGCTACCTTTTGAAAAATGTCATCTGACATTGTCTGGGCCAGAATGTTCATAGCCTTGGCATCAGCTACTTTCCATTTTTTGATGTCAGCATCTGTTCCTGATGGAGGTGGAACGACATTTGTACTTATGCTCTCTGGGGGTCTTGGACACACTGTCAAAACAGAATTAAATATATCTTCATCAATAGAATTCATGTAAAGTCTAATCCTTGCTTTCCAAAGTGCAAACTTTGACAGATTGCACACTGGAGGTCTGGTGCTAGCATAATCTTTATTTTGGGTCATGATTTGTGCAAACAGAATCAAATAATAAAATACAAAAGAAAGATCTAGTTTGGGATCTTGGGGTTCAGGTGTTAGCCTGTACAACCAATCAGATATGGTATGTTTAACCAACCTCCCTCTGATACCAATTGAAAGAGCAACTAGATCTGATATACTCTAGAGGGGGGGTGAATAGAGTATATGGTGCTTTTAAAAACTTTTGCGAACTTTTACAACAATTATTGTAATATATGTGAGCAGGGAAGCAGAAATAAATCTAATCACAGTACTGAGCTATACAAATACTAAGCACAGAAAAATCAAGGCCAGAAACAAAAAGAAAACAAGCCAAAACCAGATGACACAAGGGAATATAGTGGTTCCCCAAACTTAGGTACATCCACTCTTCTACCACCCTAGGTAGGAATCCACTGCAGGACGAGTTGATCAGGTGTCCTGGGCACCTATGAGCTTTTGATAAGGTGCTCAAAAACCAAAGCAGATTTTTTGATCAGGTGTCTTGCCACCAATGAGCTTTTGACAAGGTGCTCAAAAACCAGATTCAAACTTTTGAAGGGAGTTTGAAAAACCCTTTACAGAGTGGGGGTGAGAGAGTGATGGCAGTCTTCTCTTTCTCAACCAACTAAGAAGACTATGTGGATTGATGTCAAAGCTCCCCCTGAGTCCTTGAGATCTTCAGGAAGAAGAGCTTTGCTGAGGGTGATAGGCCTTCAAAGATAGAGCTCCAGCAATAGATGATTTCAGCAAGCTGAAATGTTGAGTGTCTGGAGTCTTGAAATGATGTTGGCCTTGAACACTTTTAGAGCTGAAGAGATCTGAAGATTTTTGAAAGCTTGATCTCTTTTATGAGTGTTCTTCAGAATTCTTTTTGACAGAAAACTTTTGAGTATCTTTTTTTTTTATTCTATATTGTGTGTTCTATCTTCTGGTTGATGTTGATCCAAAAAACATACTCACTTTTATTCTCTGTTCCAGAATAGAATATCATTCTCTGTCAAGGATAGTCGTTGGTCTGCATTGATTGCATCCTTAATTGCAAAAACTATTCTGGAGGAAAGTCCACAGAATTATTCCTTAAAAAATCTCTTGAAACTTGGTCCAGAAGTAAATGAAAACGGCTAGCAAATCTTTGAATTAATTGCAGAATAACTCCTGACTGATTTGAATTTGAATTCTGGAGGTTATCTGAAATCGTCGAACTGAGCTCTGCTACCGTCGAGCTGAGCTCAGCGAACTGGAAAACTCAAGCAGCAAAATAATCGTCGATCTGAGCTCAAAGATCGTCGAACTGAGCTCAGAGATAAAGATCCAGTGCAAAGACAAAATCGTCGACCTGAGCTCACCGATCATCGAATGGAGTTCGACGATATTGAGAAGTTGAGCTCAGCGATCGTCGAGTCGAGCTCGACGATCTGTCGAAGTTGAGCTAGACGATCATCGATCTGAGTTTGACGAATTGTCGTGCGGAGCTCGACGATCAGACTTAGTCTACAGGCAGAAAAACTTGATCTTCAGGGCAGCTTCCAATCCTAAACTTCTAACCCTTAGACTCAATTCTAATTGACCTATTAAGCTATACAGAAGGTCAAGCAAAGGTTCCTAGAGACATAGTGATCCTGACCCAAATTAGTAATAGGGTGTTCCAACAATGTGTCTTTCATCCTTTCTTTTTTTCCTATAAATAATGGCCAAGGGGGAATGATGAGGGGAGTCCACCATTGGGGTTGAAAATCTGTTTTGGTGGCTTAATTTCGGGATATCTTTGGAGTTAGTTTTATTTAATGCAATATTATTTTATTTGCAATATAGTTTATATTTTTCTTTTCATGCAATTGTACTCTTTTATTTCATAGTGATAGAATGTATTTTTCAATTATGGCAAGGTTTCTCTCCTAATTTTGGGGATTCTTCTAAATTTCCATTTGATTCTTCTCCCCAAAATTTGGATGAGACTTTTATTACTTTTAGTGATTTTTCCTCTTCCTCGGATAATGTCGCTAATGAGAAACATGACTCTTCATGTCCTCCCGTTGTTGCTTATACTGAAGAAGATGAAGAGCTTTTATTTCAATAACTTGTTAAGTGTATGGATGCATTGGGTGCAGTAGAAGAAGAACATGTTTCTCCTCCTACTACTACCAATTTTTCTCCTATTTATGAATTTCCAAACATAATTTATAAATATTTAGGAGCGAAAATATATGAACCAGATGCGTCTAATGATTTGATTTTAAATCATTCTACAGATGACAAATTAATATTAGAAAATAAACAACCGAAGCTTGATCAATTTCTTTCACACGACCCTCCTCCGTGTGAAATTGTCTCTAACACGTTTATTTTTTATTTTTCTTATTCTAATAATTTTCATGTAGTAAATGAGCCGTTGCAATCAAATGTTGTCCCCGACCCATTTGTCGCTCATCTAGAAAGGTTCAACTCACCTCAGGCATGGATAGGTGTTTTGCATCAAAATTGTCAAGTCAACTGCGAGATGGAAAATCAAGAAGAAAGCGGAGGAGTACTCGGGCGACCAACTTTGGCATCTTCGCCAAAACGCGAATTATGGGAGTTGACCCTTCATTTTAATTTTAATTTTCCATTCTCCTAACAATAACCGTCTATCTTAAAGATGGGAAAAAGAAAAACTCTCTTGGGGGACACCCCTTGTTTATCTTTTAACTTTTATGAATTTATTTTTCTAAATTTTCACAAACTGTTTTTTCTTTTCCCCCTCCTACTTGACTTATAAACATTGGGGACAATGTTTATTTTTAAGTTTGAGGGTGGATTCTTACTTATTGTTTTTATTTAAAAATCCAAAAAAATAAAAAAAAATCTTTAAAAATTAAAAAATTTTGTTTTCTTTTTATTATCCAAAATACAAACAAATAGGGAAAAAAAGAAAATACAAAAATACAATAAACCCTTACTTAATATTTTTGTGACTTTTCAGAAATTTATTTTGAGTTTATTTATAAGAACTTTTATAATTTATGATTTTTTAATCTTTTATTTCATCAAAGTTAGTTAAATTTAATTTTTAGGTGATTGGATTTTAAGAAATAAATTTATGAAGTAAATTTGTTTTGAGAAATCTATTTAGCCCTTTTTCTCTTTTATTGTACTTAGTTTCAATTTCCTTGTGCTTAGTTTAACAATATTAGATTTTAATTATTTTCAATTTATGCTTTAAGATTCTTAGGAAAGCTTAAATCACTATAGTTGCTCTCTTAGTTTTTTAATTTAATCTAAATTTTGTTAAGCCTTTCCCCTTGTTTTTAATTTTCTTGTTAGATCATATGTCATGGGGATAAGAGGATAAAATTCATTATCCCCTGGCACACATATGCAATTTTTTTTTGGTTAGATCATATATCAAGGGAATCAAGTATTCCTTGGTACACATATGCACCCCCCCCCCCCAAAAGAAAGGAGTAAGAGGATAAAATTCATTACTCCTAACCAATTTTGTTTGAATAGAAAAAAACATTAAAAAGAAAAAATTGTGTGGAGTGAGAGGATAGAATTCATCACCCCCCCCCCCCCCCTCAATCTAAGATCTCTTCAATTGCCTTTCTCCAAACCCAAAATCTAATATAATTGCTTTAGATTTAAATTAAATTTGTAAGAGAGCATAAGTAGTAGTTTAAATTTTCCTTTAAGTTTCTTTTTAGTGAAAAAGTGTTAATAATTTTTAATCTAACTTTGTTTGCTAAATACTTAATTTTGAGTTCTAAATAATTTATTAGAGAAAACTTTGTTAAATATTTAGCGCTTCACATTTTACTTTCATATTTTAGGACTTAAAATTTTGAATCCCTAAAATTTTATTTTTAACTTTCTCTTGATTTAGTAAATTTTTAGTTTGGTTTAAAAATTATATTAATGTCTTATAAGTACTTCTCATAATTTTGCCCTGTAATAGCAAAAGCTTAAGTATGGTGGTATTTGATAAGTAATATTTACGCGTATTTTTACTATAATATTTAGTTTAATATTTATTTTTAATTAATCATATTTTATTTATTCTGGTTAATAAAATATATCTTTTTGATCCTGTTAAATAATTTAAGTCTTATTTATTTTTGTAGGATTTATAACTATTTTTAGTATTTATTTTTGTTTAATAATTAATATAAAATTAATAATAATTTATATATTTTCATTTATAAATCATTTATTTTATATTTTAGTTTAATAATTTAATATATATTTATTTTTTGTAGGTTTATTGACGTGGTCGCACTCCCGACGTTTGCAAAAGAAATATTTATCGAAGTCATCACGTTGGCCGAGCAATTCATGCAGTCTACATGAAACCAAGTCAAAGTCTCGCTGCACTCGTTCAAGCCGATCAAGTGTTTCATGTCTCAACCACCCATTCAGCTCTTCTTCATGCAAGCTCATGACAAATATATTAATATGGATTGATGTCGCCACGCCATCATCGCCAACTCTCAAAATGACCGGCGCCAAGCAAGTCTTCGACATTCAACTATTTTCATCATTCTCATGCACAATGCCATCGCCATCACCTTTTCATGTCAAAGCTGTCACCTCATCATACAACCTACATCACCACCCCTTTCTCTCTCTAAAAACCGCCATAGTTAAATACATGCACTTTATTATTATTATTATTATTATTATTATTATTATTATTACTATAACCATTTACTTCCCATCTTCATTTCTCCAAGAAACTGCTAGCTTCTCTTTATTCCATGAAACCACCACCTTTATATTCTTCTTCATTATCTCCTCCCTCCATTTACCTCCTCTTAAATATTTGATAAATATTTGATGTTTCAACTCCATCTTAATTTTAGTAATTATGTCCACCATTCATCTCCTCTTTATAAACTATGAAACTCCCCCATTTAATTTGGTTGTTTTTTCATATATTTCATTAATATTTAATTATTATTACCACTTTATTTTCCTCCTCTTACCCTTGCCTTCCAACATTTCATGTGTCTTTCATCCTTTCTTTTTTTCCTATAAATAATGGCCAAGGGAGAATGATGAGGAGAGTCCACCATTGGGGTTGAAAATCGGTTTGGGTGGCTTATTTTCGGGATATCTTTGGAGTTAGTTTTATTTTATGCATTTTTTTTATTTGCAATATAGTTTAGATTTTTCTTTTCATGCAATTGTACTCTTTTATTTCATAGTGATAGAATGTATTTTTCAATTATGAGTAGCTAAATTTCCATAAGTACTTGATCATGATGAAGCTTGGAATAAAATAAACTCTTCTTTTCTTTATCAAATCTCTTGTTCTTAATTTTGCTCGCTTACGCTTTATCTTTGATTTATATTTCGTCGAAATCATATTTCGCGAATATGTTTTTCGATCCGAGATCCGTATCCTAAATGACCGAGAGGTTGCGGATACGAGTAGATCACTCAAAGATAAAAGGAGTTGCATGCACTCCTCGAGAGAGGACGACAAAAATCCTCCAGATTGGAGTCAAATCCAATAGAGTGGTTCACCGCCTAAAGCAAGCTAAGGGTTTTCGACTGGCCGAGAGGTCTTAATCGATAAACCTAAGGTTACTCAAAAGCATGAGCTCGAGAGAGACGCTTTTGTACTTATGAACTTCCACGGTCGAGTGAGCAATTTAAGAGTCTTGCGTACTTTATGTTTATGAAGGTTTATTTTAATCC
Organism: Platanthera guangdongensis; assembly: GCA_039583875.1. Classification (NCBI taxonomy): domain Eukaryota; kingdom Viridiplantae; phylum Streptophyta; class Magnoliopsida; order Asparagales; family Orchidaceae; genus Platanthera; species Platanthera guangdongensis. The sequence continues at coordinate 160,355,829 of CM077152.1, read as the reverse complement.
AATGAGATTCGAGATAAAGTGCTATCTTTTCATTTGTTTTCTAGCTTTAGTTTTAATTTACCTTCAATTTATATTCCGATAAAATAATATCAATTTGCGTGAGTAGAAGTACTCAACAGGCCCCAAGTCTAATACGAAATTTCCTATACTATATTTTGATAGGTGTGCTTGCCTATTTCAGGATTATAGTTTGGATATAAGTTTTAGAACTATAAAATTCGTCATCAGGCCTCATACATCTAGGACTGAGCTTCTTCTGCCTGCAAACCCGCGAGACTCCATGCATCGGTTGTATCTTCAAGAAAACCCGGTCTCCCACCTAGAACTCCACCTGATGATGCCTTGCATCGTAATATTTGGCCTGCCTGCTCTAGGCTTCCAGCATCCTGTCTCGGATCAATCTAACCTGAGCATCAGTATCCTCCACAAACTCCGAGCCGAGTGCCTGCGGATCCGCATCTTGAATCCATGATAGTGTGGTCCTGCACCTCCGTCCATATAATGCCTCACAACGGGCCATGCCTATATTGGACAGATGGCTGTTGTTGTATGAAAACTCGATCAGCGACAGCAATCTCTCCCAAGGATCGTCATGGTCTAAAATATATAGACGTAGAAGATCTTCTAAGGTACGGTTGGTGCGGTCCGTCTGTTCATCGGTCTGAGGGTGAAAAGCCGTGCTGAATGTCAACCGGGAACCCAGGTGGGCCTGAACTATCCTCCACTCCTTGGATGTAAACCGCCCATCCCAATCTGAAATGATAGTCCTGGGTACTCTATGATAGCGCACAAACTGCTTCATGAACCTCTGTACTAATACCCTGACCGGAGAGTCCTTCGCCACTGGAATAAATCTGGCCACTTTCGTTAGTCTGTGTACTATCACCCAGATCGAGTCATTCCCCGCATGAGACTGGGGTAGCTCATGTAAGAAATCCATGGCTATATCCTCAAACTTCCACTCTGGCACCGGAAGTGGTTGTAGTAAACAGGCCGAATTCTTACACTCTGCCTTTACGTGTTGACAAGCCTCGTAATGCATAACAAAATACGTAATGTCCTTCTTCATACCTGGCTAATACATCATATTCTTCAGGTCCGCTGCAATCTTAGAGATCCCCGGGTGCACTGAGTATCTACTACAGTGTGCCTCCGTCATGATATCCTCCTGAATCTGGCCTCCTGTCGGTATGTAGACCCTCCATCTGAAACATAAGAGCCCATCCCTCAAGGAGTAATCCCCTGCCGTGCCTTCCTCCAAGGCTCTTAATATCGGCTCAGCCCTCGCATTCGGCCTCTGCCCGTCTCTGATGCAATCCTGAATGTCATCAGTGGCAGTCATCAATGTCAGGTACTCCGTATATAGCTCTGGATCATCCTAGGACACTAGTGATATCTGCATCTTCTTAAACGACTTTACCAACTCCAAAGCCATCACTTGTGGGCCTACTCCTGATGTACTCGCTCTCCGACTCAGAGCGTCTGCCACCACGATTGCTTTATCAGGATGGTAATACATGGTGTACTGGTAGTCTGACATAAACTCCAGCCAGAGTCTCTGCCTGATGTTCATCTCCTTCTGTGTGTCTACATACTTCAAGTTCTTGTGGTCTGGGAATATATCACAGTGGACCCCGTAAAGGTTGTATCACCAGATATTTAGAGCAAATATAACTGTCCCCATCTCCAAATAGTGCACCGAGTAGTTCTGTTCATGTTTCTTCAGCTGGCGGGAGGTATAAGCTATCACGTGTTCATTCTGCATTAGAACGACACCCATCCCCTGATAAGAAGCATCCATGTACACCTAGAATCGTTCCTTCACTGATGGAAGGGCAAGAATGGGGGCTGAAGTAAGCCGACCCTTCGGCTCAAGAAAGGCAGACTCGCATTGTGGAGTCCAAATAAAAGGATACAACTTATTCGTCAGGGACGTAAGAGGTAGGGCAATCTGAGAGAAACCCTCTACGAACTTCCGGTAATAACCGACAAGTCTTAATAAACTCCGAACATCCGTGGCCCTTTTTAGTGGTGGCCAATCCCGTACTACCTGGACCTTCGCCAGATCAACTGCCAAACCTGCTCCGCTAATGACATGGCCCAAAAAGGCCAACTCCTTTAGCCAGAATTGGAACTTGCTGAACTTAGCGTACATCTTATGCTCTCGGAGGTTCTCCAAATCAAAGCCAGGTGCCTCGCGTGCTCCTCCTCGTTCCTCGAATAAATAAGGATGTCGTCAATGAATACGATGACGAAGATATCCAGATATTCTTCGAACACCCGGTTCATCAAGGCCATGAACGTGAAGGTTGCATTCGTGAGCCCGAAGGGCATCACGATATACGCGTACAGTCCATATTTAGTGCTAAAGGTCGTCGTCGGGATGTCCTCCTCCTGAATGCGTAGCTGGTAATACCCCAATCTAATGTCCAGCTTTGAGAACAAATGAGCTCCCTCCAGCTGGTCAAATAACTCGTCTATCATTGGAAAGGGGTACATATTCCGGACCGTCAGCCTGTTCAGGTCCCGATAATCGATATACAGCCGAAGTGTCCCATCCTTCTTTTTGACGAATAGCACCAGAGCTCCCCACGGTGAAGAGCTAGGCTGGACGAACCCGACTTCCACTAACTCTTGAAGCTTGCTTCGAATTTCCACCAAATCCTTCGGGGCCATTTTGTAGTGATCCCTGGATACCGACTTAGCCCCCGACACAAGCTGAATCTGAAAGTCTTTCTCCTGGTGTGGGGGTAGCCCTGGTAGCTTCTCCGAAAATACATCGGCAAAGTCCCGTACCACTAGAATATCTGATATAGAATCCTTGGCCACGACCATCTCGAAGAGAACCGGATAAACTTCGTCTCCCTATAGGTGGGCCTTGACGGCCTGCATAGACGATAATAATAATAGGTGGGCTGTTGTAATAACTTCGATAACAATAGAGGAGTCCTCGTTCCTCACGGTGATCCTCTTCTCCAAGCAGTCAATCTGGGCATGGTTCCAGTGTAACCACATCATGCCCAGTATGAGATCATAGTCTGATATCCTCAGGATTTTCGATGGTGCCTCAAACTCCTTCCCGCCGATCTCCGCCTCCATTTTGCAATGAGAAGAGTTCATGAGCTCTGATCCATTGGGTATACGCACCCTCATCATCCTTCCTGTGAATTGCTCCACGCCTGCCAATCCTTTCATGAAAACTTCTGACACAAACGAGTGTGAAGCACCGATGTCAAAGAGTTTTTTAGCAGTCTTGTCGCTGATGAAAACCACGCCTGGGGTAATTAAGTGTCTTAGTATTCTAGTTGTAGTTTTTCTTTTCTTAATTTCTAACTAGTTTATGTTTATGAGAACTAGTTCTTAGGAAGGAAGGAATTTAAATGTATTGGCATACCTGCTATAACCTGCTCCGGGTTACGGGGTTGTGCCAGATTTAGTGCATACAGTTGCTCCCTTTCTAGCCTGTGGCCTCTGCCCTGATATCCCCGTCCTCGGTCGTGTCCTTGGCCACCAAACTAATGAGGAGGTGGGGCACCCTGAAGTGCTGGTGGGGGTGCTCGCCTCATGGGACAATTTCTCTTGAAATGTCCCGGCTGATTGAAATGGAAGCACACTGATGCCTGCTCTACTGTCCTCGGTATCTCCAGCATCTGTAAGGGCTGGGGGTCCAATACCCCCTGATTCCTCTGTTCCTGTCCAATCTCTTGATGTGGTTGATCCCCGATCCTTATTTCCCCGATGACCTAGCATCGAGGATGGTCTCTACGTCCTCCAATCACTACATCGTCAGCCGGTCTCTTCGGGCTCTTTACCGTAAGCTGATCTGCCTCCCTTTTCTTAGCCATTTCCAGAATCCTAGCCAAGCTTCCCTCGAAGACGAAGATGAGAGCCTGTCTCAAGTCGTCGTGCAGCCCCTTATAGAACCTCCTGGCATAGCCAGCGTCGTCCAACTGATAAGAGTCTGCATAGCGAGCTAGGTAAGTAAATTCCTTGTAATACTCCAGCATTGTCCTGTTTCCCTACATCAGCTGCAGGAACCTATCCTCCAACTCATCCCTTGCCGACTGAGGTACAAATGTCCCAGAAGTGCCATTCTGAACTCTCCCCAAGAGATATTTACGCAATCCATATCCATAATGGTGGTGTCCAGCTGTGACTTCCACCACCTCTTTCTGTGCGACTCTAGGCAGGAGACTTCCAAAACAACTGCCTCCTCAGTGAGGCATCAAATCCCCGTAAGCATCTCATAGATGGTATAACCATTCCTCAGTGCGAACTGCCGACTCCGTCCCTGGTAGGATAGAGGGGAAAGTGCCCGGAAGGCACGCATCCAGTTGGCCCGGGGATTTGGATATGAAGCCGGGGCTTGCTGAGCTCTGAAGGCCTCCAGGATAGTCGTCAATGTTTGCCCCATCTCCGACTGCTGAATCGGAACTGGAGCCGGTGGAGGTAGAACAATATTTAGAGCCTGAGGTGTCCCCTGCTGTGGAGTAGGGTTCGTCGCAGGCTACAAGGAAAGATTCCAATTGTTAGATATCGTATGAATGGAAAAAAGGAGAAAAAATGGACTTCTTCATGTGATTTACCTTATGGGCACACCACAGCTTTCGCTGCTAGTTTGTCCGCAAACTAAGCTCGCACGGGGGTGGTCTAAGGTTTTTGTGGACTAATTCTCTTTTCAAGCGAGGTTTGCTCTGATACCACTTGTAAGACCCCCTTTTTTCTTTTAAAACCTCGGGGTCTTATGCCCAGACCTACTGTTTTGCGGTGGCCCCGACACTCGGGAAAGCCGCCACTACAAAACGCCGATTCTGTCGGCCTTTTTGATCACCAAAGAGAAAGAAACATAACATAGTTTCGATAAAACTAAGTCCACCATCATATGTAATATATGTAAATGAAATCACATCGAGTCCATATATAATAGAGAGTACTAAAAGTAACAAAACTGGAAATATAAATGGGCTTAAGCCCGGTACATCAGATCCTCACTACAATCTCTCGCAGAAGCAATAAGAAATACTAATCACTCACGGAGCTGGTCATTGGTGCTCCAGTACTAGACTGGCCCACCTCCATGCACATCGTACTCTGGTGGTGCTGGTCCTTGAGCTGCTGGTCCCTGTCTCCCATCCGAAGCCCCTGTAATGTTGTGGTCCGAAAACCATTAGTCATAAATATTAAGCGCTATCATCCCCTACCGCTCCCCTATGGCTCTTAGGTACCGAGCGGGGAGGAGGAAAGGGAAGCTACAAAGGTGGAGAGTACAAAGTGGCAGGTGACAGTGAAACTAATCTAGCAGATATTTATATTGTATAAGCGGCTAAGGAAGAAAGGTACAAGCTAGCAGTTCTATAATAATATGTAGCATATGTAAGAAGGATAAGGTAAGAAGTAAGTAAGTAACCTTAAATTATATGAATGCCCATACAAACTTATACGTTAAGGGGTCTTCTCCAAGACTCCCATCGTATAAAAAGTCCCATATCAATTTATACATTGGGGTGTCGTTTATATGAAAATATGAGTGTAGTGATATACTATGTCATGATTCATGCAAGTGCAAGTCACGCACACTACCCTATGCACAAAGACCTTTAGTTCCCCCTATTTGGGTAGCTAGCTTCACTCCCAGGAACCTCCATAGTGGAAAACGGAGACAGTGGGTCGGGCCCCCACTCCTAGGCGGGTATCCACACTACCAGGCCTAGCCCTTCCAAACCTCTTAGAAGAACACAACCTAGAGTATTCGCATACTAATGCTGGCCATATCCCTCAGACTTCTTTGGCTAAGTGTCCCACACCGCGGAGTCAACGTATCGACGTCAGTGTGAAGGACCCTCCAATACAGAAGACCTACCACCTTATTTTGTATCCAAAACCTTTCGAGCCACCGGCTCCACGGACTAACCCGTCCGTGCATCTACCTTCTGAACCTACCGTCTGGATGGCAATCAAACCAACCTAATCAACCTCCTGAGATACCGGGGTGTGTGAATGTGAAACCCTTGTTATACTAGATGTTGTTGTAGATTATTATTCATACTGTTTAGGTTAGCCCAGTACTGCCCAAGGTATTCCCCGTGAAGTGCTCTCGAGGGCATTAGAAACTATGATGGGCTGAAGTCCAAAGATCCTTTTCGCAAGACACTTATTATTATTGGTTGTTACCCAGTTCTCAATCCCTTAAATGTTGTACTGGATCTAACCCTAGTGTATTGACACTTTCTCTCCTACAGGGAAGACGATGTTTCGTCGACCCCGAGCCCCTCCTAACACTAGCCAAACTTATCACTCCTCATCATGACATCCATTGATAGTCTCATTTCCCTTACCAGACCAACACACTAAAATCCCAACTCCTTAAGTTCATTTTGCACCATACCTTGATTTCTACAGTTTTTACTAAACGCAGACCATTCTAAGCTATATGATGTGTACAATGGTTGGTACTCAAAATAATCATCCAATATCCCTATAATACTTATTGGGGGTCTATCATGACATATTTGGCCTAAATCCAGAAATTCATAATTTTCCTAATTTATCTGATAATTTAATTAATTTCTATTGTAATCCAAAAACCCAAGTTTGAACATGAGGTATCAATTTCAAACATGCAAATGCTCCACAAAAATCATGATAAATACAAGATGATTATTTAATATAGAATCCAAGGTCCTCCAATTTTACAGCAAGTTTGGGCCTCTAACCCTAATTTTAAATATAACCTTCATTAATCATTTTTAAGACACAAGTACAACAAGAATACTTCCAAAAATCTGAGAAAATGCAAACATGTACATAATGATCAACAAACAAACTAGGCCAAGTTTTATAATTTTTCAACAAGAAATGAGCTCTAAAAGAATTATTTTACAAGATCCCAAATTTATGAGCTTGTGAAGCAGGTACTGTACTTATGTATTTAAAAATCCTAATAAAATTAATACATGAGCATAATAGTCTAAAACTACCTCTGCCAAAATTTCATGATTTCCTAATGGACAGTGATTTCACAATATCCAAATAATTAAGTAGGTCTAACTCATGCATTACAAAGGAAGTACTAAGATTATTGCTACAAAATTCCCAATTAAATTTCCATAGGTTCATACTACCCATATGACTACACTACCCAAGTATCAGCACTGTTCAATGAGTTTTAATACCCTATTCTATCACTACAATGTTTGTGCCCTAAACTATGGTTAGGTTTTTTAGAGGCCTACCTATCTCGACATCCTCTAAGATTTTTACCAGAGGTCCTTAGCTATACTAGTATCCCCTCTGCAAAATTTCAAGTCCATACAATATCATTTGACCCCATGCTCTTCTCAAACCCCCAAAGTCCTATCATAGGGTTTGAACATGGGTCCTCGGGCAAACCTACCACAAACGACCCCATAACCCATATGAGGGTGTCAAATGTCATTTAAAACCATTGGACAAAGTCGCAGCCTCTGTTGAGGTGATCTGACTACTTAACCTCACAAAAAGTACTATGACCTAATTATCCCTTATTGAGCCAACTTAGGGTTTGCTTGATTCCAACCTAAACCATCACCAAAAGTGATGAAAATAGATATGGAGTGTTATGCTCTTCCCCAAGATCACCCACCAAAATTTTGGAGGTGTTTGAGGAGTTCAAGGCACCTAATAAAATTCCCTATGATTTATTAATTTATTCACAAAACTATAAAAAAATTTTGTCCAAAAATTCTGATTTTTGGACAGTATGAAGGGAATGTTATGAAAAGCCTATGCCCTAAATTTCAAAGTATTTGGGTGGATGGATTGATGGAGGTACTCAAAATAGTCTCTGGTCTAGCCTAGGTATAGTACTCACAAAAATGAGTACTGTGGTCAAACTACTTACCCAAATTGGTTGAAACAAATTTTAAAGTAACGTAGGCCCATAGATCTACAATTTTCATGTTGACAATTTTTTTGAAATAGCACCTAAGTATTTTTAATATTTAATTTAATACTGATACGTAAACATGACAAAAATACAAAAAAATCAAAATAAATATATAAGATCCAGCACGAATCTTGAAGCAGATCCAATGCCTCTTGCTCATCTTCTTCCTCCAGCCAAGGGCTAGGATTGCCCTAACCTGGAGCAACTTACAAGCCTTTTTCTTGACAATCCAACCACCTCCCGGGCCGGCCACCACCGCCACCACATTCATTGAGGTGGGGGCTATCGCCGGGCGGCAGCACGGCCGCTGGACGGGGGATTCCGGCTAACCCGAGTTGTTGAAAAATCATGAAATTTCTAAAATTTCTCTCACCCACTCCGGCTTAATTTAGCCCGATTTCTCTCCTAAATGATTTAAAGATGTAGCCCACGAAGAGAGGAGTAGAGGAGGACCTTTAACCGGGCTTAACGACGAGTGTGGTGGTGGTGCGCCATGGCCGGTGGTGGAGCTTGCGGGTGTTCTACAACAGCACTACCAAGGTGTACGTCTCCTTCAGGAAAAGTGTGGAAACGCCTCCTCTGAGTCCAGGGATGCTTTTAAGATCATCAATTGGTGGAGGGGAAGGGCCTAACTTGGCACCACCATTAATGGCCTTAAAATGGAGGTTTCGGCCATGGTGGATTCACTGCACCCAGCCACTGGAAAGGGCTGGAAAGTCCCTTAAGCTTCCCCTAACTAACCATGGAGGAAGAATACAGCAAGAATAGAGGGCTTTTGGCCTTCCAAGCCATTAATGGCATTTATTCCCCACTTTCTCTCTCCTCCATTAAAGGGAAAAATGAAGCTTTTCTCTCTCCTAGTCATCAAGGCCTATTTTGATGTCTCCTCCAGCCTATTGGAAGACCACTAACTCATATTAATAAAAAAATGAGGTTACCCAAGTGGGGGAAATGGGTTTGATCTTGGGTTAGCCCATCTGGGCTAATTTGACCTAACACTAGAATTGAGTTGACCTTGGTCAACATTACCATTTGGGTTGACCCCAATGGATCCTTGGTGACCCATTGTCCATCCCTAAGGTCTAGGAAGACTTAGGTAGGGTTGGTTGGGCATCTTGGAGGTCACTTGATCCTTAGTAAGGGTACTTTGACCACTTTGAGGCTAGAGTTGACTTTGGTCAACCTAGACTCTTGGGTTGCCCCCAATGGGTCCTTGGTGACCCATTGACCTCACGTTAGGGTTAGGAGGGCATGGGTGGGGCCCACTTGGCTAGGGAAAGGTCAATTGACCCTAAGTAGGCTAGTTTGACCTATTTAGAGTTAGGGTTACTTAGGTCAACTTAACTATTTTGACTACCCACAGTGGGTCCTTAGTGACCCTATGGACTACCCAAGGTGGTTTAGGGGTGTTGTGGTAGGGTCATTGGATCAAGGTGTAGCCTTAAAGTCAAACCTTAGGTCAAAATGTTGAGGATGAGTTATTTGCACACCAAGGTGACTTTCACCTTGACCCCTTGTTCACTTGGTCCTTTGAGCTTCTGATGGTTTTGTCATGACCTAGTCATGACAAAACAAAATCCTTGGGGTCTAGTTGTTCGAGGGATGTTACATACTCAAAATGAAGACAAGTCTTACTCGAGAATAATCATAAGTCCTTCTCGAGTACTAATAGAGTACTCGACAAAAAGTCTTAGACTTTTTTTGAAAAACTTAAAATCTTCATTCTTCATAAAAATTAGCATCCATCTTTTCTCTTGCCCTTAGTGCTTGAAAAGGAAGTGTGTCCCAATAGAGATGATACACCCGAGTCAATACCATGGATCACACAATGAGAGATTACATTGTATAGTACTGTATTTGGAGACTCATTGTAGACTGACATTGGTCTACACTTAGCAATTAAGTCCTGTAAACACTTAACAAAAAGAGAATCAAATACAAACTTAATTCATCCTAGTTTAAGAGTGACTTCATACAAATCTGAGCTATTGTGGATGCAATACCCAACAATCTCCCCTTATTTCTAGAAGTAAGAACCCTCTACACTAAGGTGAATTACATTAAGAGAAAAACACATAAAGATACAAATAACATGAAAATTGAAGAAATATAATGATATGTAAAAAATCAAATCAGAATTATAAGTGCATATATATAGAAAATTGTCCAAGAGAATTAAATTCCACAATTTCAAAAATGAACTTTCAGCATCTTCAGTTTACTGATCCTGTGAAGGTTGCTTTCCTTGTCTCTCAAGCTTCTCTTGTTGTCTCTTCTGATAACTAAAAGGCTTGGGGAAGTATTTAGGAGGTCCAGGTGGAGCCTTAGGATTATTTCTGCCATGTATTCTATCATAAAGCCATCTCTTTGTGAGAGACTTCTCATATAATTTCCATTCATCTGAGCTGTAATGCAGGCTTCTATTTTCATTGAAATCTACTACTAGCTTTAAAGTTTCAAGAATGAGAGAATTAGAAGTAGGGCTCCAATCTTCAGTATATTTTTGAGTTATCTTCCCTTTATCAACATCTGGATGTGGAGTTGATCTACTTGTAGAGGCTCCATCACCATACTTTCTTCTCTTAGCTTTTTGAAATTATGGAGGATGAGGAGACATTCCTGTTTGTTTAAATTCCCATACTTGTTCATAAGCATCAGGAGGGGGACCTTCAAAATAATTTTGAGGAGGTACATCAAATTATTTTGGAGGTGGTCCTTCAAAATAGTCTGGAGGAGGAGAGAAAGTAGTCTTGTTGACATCTAGATTTGCAGGAGGAGCATTGGGATCCATAGCAAATTCAGGGAACAACTGATTGTGCATTCATATAGAAGTATCATAGGTATATAACTTAGTGCTCTTGAGTTCATTGAGGAAAGATGTCTGAATTTCTTTTAACTAATCATCCCATTGATTTTTCATAGTTGCAGCTTGTTTCTCTTGTAGTTCCTTCACTTTATCTTCCCCCTTTCTGACTTCTATAGAGAGGGTGTTGATGGCTGTTGAAATCGAAATTTGGTCTCTTGTGGAGTTCACCCTTAGGGAAGGGGTGTCACAACTCGCATTTTCATCACATAAAATAACTTATCAGAGGAAGGGAAAGTGCGCGTTATGATGCCACGTCAGCAGGGGATAACTGCGGACTCTCAGGAAGACACCTACTAAAACATGAAAAAAGATTCCTTCTGTTATTTTAATGAAAAATCAACTAAATGCAAAGGTTAGCCATATCCATCGGCTTAGTGGCTCACTTAGTCCACGAATCAAAATATAGTTATACGCTGCGGAAAAATACTTGTTTATATTTACTCAAACATCCTACATGTGTAAAAACGTCCCCATAGAACAACTCATGGTATGCAAGATCCTAAATTTATAATAGTAGTAAGGATAGCTTTTATGGTCGCCAAATATAAAAAGCTAGAGTTTTTAAATTATGCAGTGCATGAAGTAGTAGTAATAAATTTTATCGTTGAAAATACCTAACATGCATTCCTAGCATAAATCATCTCAGAGAGTAAGTAGTACACATCCACATGTAGAAAACTAAGCAGCTAGCAAGTATTTAAAAGTAACAATATTGTGGGCGTCAACAAACTGACATGAACCCACATACAAAAAAGTATGTCTGAACAAGTAACTAAATAAACAACAAACTATCACGTTGAGACGAGGTAACAACCACAGCCAACACTGCCGCCCAGAAACTCCAAATCTAGCCCTGTTATCTGCTACTGCTCTGAACCTGAGGCATTCCAAAGACAGAACACCTCATCAAGAAGGAACAAATGGTGGCAGAAATTAATAAGCCCCAATAAGCAAAGGTCAAAGGGGTACCAACCCAAGACCAACAGTACTGAAATAAAGTACAAAAGAGGAACAAGTCATCATCATGAAGAAGAACTCTTACGTGATTCGCCACGTACAACAATAGTACACCATACGTACGAGGCTATAAGGTGACAACATGAATAATTTGAAAGGAAGAAATACAAATCCTATATTAGGCACCTGTGGTCGACTGCATAATTTAAAAACTTGGAAATAAGTTAAATGAACAAAACTCATTCGTTACCATCAAATCAGACAAGGAGAAATGAGGGGAAACCACCACTTGTCTTGGTTTAACCGGAAAAGTCCTCTGAATCACTCCACGTTGTAGATCGGGGCAAAAGGATGCGGGAGGAATCAAAATCTGAATAAGAACGGCCGAAAAAGAGGTTAGGGCCGAAAAACCCTAACGAGAAAACTCAAGAAACGGGGAAGATATTACCACGGTGGTGTAGCTCTCGACGAGAGCTTTCCATATCTATGCTCGGATGAAGATTTCGAGCACTGGAGCACTGTCGGCGGCCACCGAAGGGTTCACGAAATATATTTTCTCTCTCACGCTCACGCTGCTCTGGTTCGGGAGGAAAGATCGAAGAAGATGAAGAAATTTTCTCTGATATAAATATGTATATACATATATATATATACATATATATATACATATATATATATATATATATATATATATATATATATATATATATATATATATATATAATATTCTGTACAAAAACTGAGTATTTACGCCCGGGTGTGCGGAAGACAATAATAGGGATATAATATGCCTTCAAATCGAAAAGTGGCCAACATGAAAGTTGTAGATCTCGTCGAGAAGAACAGATTTCATGTTAATCATTTTTCCATACGACATCGTTTTGATACACAAAAGGGCTTCTGAACGTAAACTGCAACGGACAACACGAGAACAAGCTTACGGGTACTCGAGAGGTAGAAAACGGCTACTCGAGTAGACAGAAACAGTGACTCGAGTATATAAAAATATTACTCGAGGCAGAAAAATTAGTACTCGAGTACAAGATAAAGCACTCGTGTAGGTGAGAAAGACTACTCGAGTAGGAAAAAAAATCACTCGAGTAGATCCAAAAAATCACTCGAGTAATCAGGAAGAAAAACACTCGAGTGAATGTAATAATCACTCGAGTATATATTAATCACTCGTGTACCTGAAGAAATTCACTCGAGTAAGGACAGAAAGAAGCACTCGTGTAGGTGAAAAAAACTACTTGTGTATATATAAAAATATCACTCGAGTCATAAAAATCACTCGAGTAAGATAGAAGATTCTCTCGAGTATAAAACTGACCACTCGTGTACATTCACTCGTGTAATAAACTGACCACTCCAGTAAAAAAATAAAATTTGCATAAATCCTTAAATTCTTTACAAATATATCCTGGAAATTAAACTATATGAATGAATAGTATTTTTAATTTTTGAATAGTACTTTAATATTAAAATAGTTATATTTTATATATTTTGAATAAGAAAACACAAATTCAAAACGGAGGCCCAAACGAGCGCCGAATTGAACGAAAATCGCACCGTAGGCGAACACTGACGCTACGAACACAACGGTGAATTCAAAACTAAAATCTGACGAGCCATTCCCGAGATATTATTCTTCAAAGTATACGGCGAACATAAACAATCCAAAACTCCAATCCCGCGCCGAGACACTAATTGCTCGGATTGCGACGAAACTTGACGAGCAAGTCCAAAATCACTTAACTAAATTCCGAATGCAAAATTTTCTTATTACAACAAGAATTCGCCCGACTCGACCGTACAGACGCGAAAATGCCTTAACGGCATTGCGCCTCCAACTCGACATTAAAAGTAACGTCACGTCGTCATAAATATGACGATACCCATTCAATTGAAATCATCGAAAAATCGGGGGCGTTACAGTCACTCCCCCTAAAATGAAGTTTCGTCTCAAAACTTAACACAACTCTAAAAGCATACCAAAACGATAAAATTAAACATAACCAAAAACATAAAACACACCCGAAACTAAGAGAAGAGGTGAGGGTGAGATTTCCTCATTACTGATTCCAATTCCCAAGTCGCGCTCTCGATGTCTTGATTTCTCCAAAGAATCTTGACCATAGGGATGGTCTTTTTCCGCAACATACGCTCTTGAGAATCCAGAATACAAATAGGTTCTTCCACATACGTAAGGTTGGGCTGAATCTGGGGCATCGAGTCGAGGACTTGATGATCATTACGAACACACTTCCGCAACTGGCTCACATGGAACACATCATGGACACCAGGGAAGGTCGCAGGCAAAACCAGCCTATAAGCTGACACTCCGATGCGCTCAAGAATCTCGAAAGGTCCCACGTACCGAGGGTCTAACTTGTGGTTACTTCCAAACCTTTTAACGTCAGACATCGGAGAAACCTTCAGAAAAACCAAGTCTCCAACCGCAAACTCCAGATCGACCCTTCATTGATTAGCATACTTCTCATAGCGCTCTTGAGCCACACGGAGCTTTTCCCGAATATAAGTCACAGCACAATTCATCTCTTCAAGGGCTTTCGGACCTAGCAACGGTCTCTCACCAACTTTAGCTCAAAACAAAGGAGTTCTACAATGCCTCTCATATAAGGCCTCAAATGGGGTCATCTGTCGGCTCTCTTGATAACTATTATTGTATATAAACTCCATGAGTCTGAGATGCACATCCCAAGCACCAGCATGATCCAAAATATAACACCTGATCATATCTTCTACGATCTGATTTACCCTTTCCGTCTGACCATTCGTCTGCAGATGATAGGCGGTGGAATACCTTAAATCAGCACCCAACCCCTCCTATAAAATCTTTCAAAAGCGAGACGTAAATCTGGAGTCCCGATCTGATACAATGCTAACAGACACTCCATGTAACATGATGACCTCTTCAAGATATAACTCAGCTATCTTCTTCATCAAGTACCTAATCTTAAATGGAACAAAGTGAGCACACTTTGTCAATCTGTCGACTATCACCCAAATAGAGTCGTGCCCATGGGGAGATTTTTGTAGACCGGTGATGAAATCTATTGAAATACTCTCCCATTTCCAACTTGGAATATCAAGCAGTGTCAGTTTACCACCTGGCCTTCTATGATTAGCCTTAACACGCTGACACATATTACATTCTGATACAAACTTTGCGATATCGTTCTTCATCCCTGACCACCAAACAATTTGCTTTAGATCCTTATACATCTTAGTGGAACTAGGGTGGTAGGCTACACTGGAACATGAGCTTCAGTACAGATCTTAGCCCAAATATTGCCAAAGGCGGGGACGCAAAATCTACCCCAATACTTCAAAGTATCAAACTCGTCAAAAGAGAAGTCAGGTAGCTCTCCCTTCACGGTTCTATTCCTGAGGTGCAACAAATCAGGATCATCATTCTGATGTGCTCGAGTAAGGAAAATCCAAGAGGGTTCTTCTGCTTCCAAACTAGCAGGCACAGTATGACTCCCAACCTCAATATCCATCAACAAGAATTCTTCTACCAAGGACTGTACCAATAGATTAAAAATTTTAGCGGTCTTTCTACTCAAAGCATCGGCTACTACATTAGCCTTTCCTGGATGATACGGAATTTCCACTTCATAATCAGCCATATATTCTAACCACCGACGCTGGCGCAGATTTAGTTCTTTTTGAGTGTAGACGTACTTCAAACGCTTATGGTCTGTATAGATCTTGCACAATGCGTCATACAGTAAGTGTCTCCAAAGCTTCAGCGCATAAATTACAACAACAAACTCCAAATAATGCGTAGGATAGTTTCTCTCGTGAATCTTTAGTTTCCTCGATCCATACGCGATCACTTTACCATCTTGCATTAAAACATAATCAAGTCCGATGTGTGACGCATCAACATACACAACATACTCAACTCCTTCAGTAGGTAAGGTTAAATTTGGAGCAGTACATAATCTCTTCTTCAATTCTTGGAAAGCCTCTTCACACTTATCACTCAAAATGAATGCAGTATTCTTCTGAGTAAGACTAGTTAGAGTAGCAGACAACACCAAAAACCCTTCCACGAATCTTCTATAATAGCCAGCCAGGCCTAAGAAGCTCCTGATCTCCTTAGGTGTAAACGGTCTCTACCATTCTATCACGGCAGAAATCTTGATCGGGTCTACAAAAATACTGTCCTTGCTTAAAACATGACCCAGAAAGGACACCTGAGGTAGCCAGAACTCAAACTTGCTCAACTTCGCATATAGCTTATGCTCCCTCAGGGTCGACAAAACAAAACACAAATGCTGAGTATGCTCCTCAACATTGCGGGAATACACCAGGATATCATCTATAAACACAATAACGAATCGGTCCAAGAAATCCTTAAACACCTTATTCATTAAATCCATGAAAGTAGAGGGTGCATTGGTTAAACCGAAAGACATCACCAAAAACTCATAATGTGCATGCCGCGAACGGAAAGCGGTTCGGGGAATATCTTCCTCATGAATCCTCAACCGGTGGTAGCCTGAGCGAAGATCGATCTTTGAAAATACTGAGCTACCACGCAATTGGTCGAACAGATCATCAATCATTGGTAGGGGATATATATTATTAATGGTTACCTTGTTCAATTCCCTATAATCAATGCAAAGACTCATCGTTCCATCTTTCTTCTTGACGAACAAAATAGGAGCACCCCACGGAGAAGAACTTGGTCTAATAAAACCACACCTCAGCAACTCATCGAGCTGAGTACGCAACTCATCCAACTCACGCGGAGCCATACGGTATGATGCTTTGGCAATTGGACGAGTACCTGGATCGAGGTCTATCACAAACTCTATCTCCCATTCAGGAGGAAGTACTGGAAGGCTATCAGGAAAGACATCTGGAAACTCTCGCACCACTGAGACAACCTCAAGACGTGGCATAACAAAAGTTGTTTCCAGAGCAGAAATATAAACTAAAAGACCTCGCAACCAGACTCTATAGCACGACAAGCACGTACCGCAGAAATGACAGGGGAAACACTGTCTTGAAATCCATAGATGCTCATAGGTTGTTCGTCGTCCATCCTGAAATCCAATCGCTTAGCCTTGCACTGGATGACCACATCATACTTGGACAGCCAGTCCATGCCCAAAATCACGTCGAAGTCAGCCAGATCTAAAATCATCAGATCCGCAAAGGCCAGAAAATTGCCAAGATAAACAGGGCATCTCAGAACTCCTTGATTAGATATCACAGAATCACCGGAGGGAAGCTTGACGTTGAAGGAGTCTCCTAATTGATCCACATTTAGGCAATGTTTATCAACAAATCTTCGAGCCACAAATGAATGGGTGGCACTCGAATCGAAAAGAACGCGTGCCTACCTATTCCGCACCTTAAACTCCCCTAAAACCGTACCATACATTACTAAACGAATGATAACTAGGGCAACAACGATAAATAATATGGATATTTCAAACTTGGACTAACCTGATATCACTTGCATAGAGGTTTGGGCTTCCTCGCTTGTCATCACGTTCAACTTTCCTTTTCCTTTATCCAGGTTTGGTGGCAGCGGAAGAGCTCGAAATGGGGCAGGCTGCAGTGGGGGTTGAGCCTGGGGGCACGAAGACTTCTGGTGTCCCTTCTGCCCGCACTGGAAGCAAATCCTTTCTTTCATCCAGCACCGACTCACATAGTGACCCTTCCTTGCACAGAATGAGCACACAAGCTCTCCCTTGGGTGCACCTTAGATAGCGTGCACCTGCTGCTACTTCAGGGTTGCAGTCCTCTTGAAACACCTATTGTAAGGGTGGGCAGGACGACCACAGAAGCTACACCCTTCCTTACTTTTCTTTTTCGAAGAATGGCCAGATGCCCTGGAGTTACCATCCTCAATGTCTTTCCTTTTCTCTTTCCTCGCCGCAGCACCTCGATTCTTGGCGGTTTCAATCACCTCCACTTTCAAAGCAACTTCCACTGCTTCAGCATAACTTTCAGCCCGGTAAGCGCATGCCAACTGCTGGACATCGCTTCTTAGACCTCTAAGGAAATGCTTCACTCTACACTCCTCAGAAGCTATCAAATCAGGAGCAAACCTACTCAGTTTGCTAAACTCAATCTCGTACTCGCTCACGGTGAGCTGTCTCTGCTTCAAATGCAAAAAGTTATTCATCAAACGGTCCTGCTCGACCGAGGGTAGAAACTTCTTCAGCAGTATCTTCTTAAAAGATTCCCAAGAACAGCCTTCCTTTAGACTTTCTCTATCTCGAATCCACCAACTCTTTGCCAGGCCTTTTAACTGATAGGCTGCAATCATCACCTTTTGTGCTTCTAGAATACCGGAATACGAAAAATCTCCTCGATGGAGATGATCCAATCACATATAACCAAAAAGTCAGCACTCCCATCGTAGGTGTGAGGTCCCAACCGCTGGAAGTGCGATATGAAATTCATTTCTGGTGGTATCGTCATCGGGGGCACTAGAGGAGCAGGGGGATCGGGCACGTCTTGGCCCAAGGCAGGCTCGTGCACTAAAGGTTGCTGCACGGGAGCGGCAAAAAACAAAGACTGAATTTGTGATTGCATCGCAACTAATTGACTTAACAGAGCCTCGGTGCTCTGACACAGACTCTCGATAATCGCATCACTTTGCGCACCTGATGACTCACCCTCCGATTGGGGAGTCGACCTCGTCGAAGGACGCTTTGGCGGCATTTCTAAAAAGCAAACGAACAACTCATCAAAATCCTAGCTTACAACAAAGCCACACGACTAGTTCAGACAATACTTAAAAGACACTTGCTTACGCTGTAACTTGCTCTGGGATTTTAAAATGATGTTATGTACTACTTAGGATGATATCCTCTCATCCTATTAACTCTTTTGCCTATGACATGAATGCGTGGGTTCTTCATTCTTATTTAAAATTATGTGTGTACATGTGTCATCATGTAAACCTTAACTTAGCATGCGTACTTATGCAATGATATGCAATGTATGTAGTGTTATGCATTCTTAAAGGCCCTAATGGATGTTATGAGCGGTGTACACATGAAATGTTATGCATCTCATACTACATAATATCACATGCAACGAGAAAAGAAAACATGCTAATGAGCACCCATGTGATGGTGGTTATGCATCTCATACTACATAACTGTCACATGTTGCCTCCTATGGTGGATCCATATATAAACACATATTATGCATCCCATACTGCATAATATGCCCTGTATACTTCTTATCATGCTATGAGTGTAGTGACTATGCTTCGGCTAAGACGTACTGATGACAAATCGGTGCGTGTATGAAATGTCATTAAACAACTAACACTAACAAGAGAAGGTTGCCCGACCAGTTGTCAAGCAAACCTCCCTCTGATACCAACTGTCACAACCCGCATTTTCACCGCATAAAATAACTTATCAGAGTAAGGGAAAATGCGTGTCATGATGCCACATCAGCAGGGGATAACTGCGGACGCTTAGGTAGACACCTACTAAAACATGAAGAAAGATTCCTTCGTTTATTTTAAGGAAAAATCAGCTAAATGCAACAGTTAGTCGTATCCCTCGGCTTAGTGGCTCACTTAGTCCACGAATCAAAATATAGTTATATGCTGCGGAAAAATACTTGTTTAGATTGACTCAAACATCCTACATGAGTAAAAATGTCCCCAAGAGACAACTCATGTTATGCAAGACCCTAAATTTATAATAGTAATAAGGATAGCTTTTACGGTCGCCAAATATAACAAGCTAGAATTTTTAAATTATGCAGTGCATGAAGTAGTAGTAATAGATTTTATAGTTGAAAATATCTAACATGCATTCCTAGCATACATCCTCTCATAGAGTAAGTAGTACACATCCACATGTAGAAAACTAAGTAGCTAGCAATTATTAAAAAGTAACAATATTGTGGGCATCAACAAACTGACACGAACCCACATATAGAAAAGTATGTCTGAACCAGTAACTAAATAAACAACAAACTACCTCGTTGAACACTGCCGCCCAGAAACTCCAAATCTAGCCCTGCTATCTGTTAATGCTCTGAACGTGAGGCATTCCAAAGACAGAACACCTCTGCAAGAAGGAACAAATGGTGGCAAAAATTAATAAGCCCAAATAAACAAAGGTTAAAGGGGTACCAACCCAAGACCAACAGTACTGAAATAAAGTACAAAAGAGGAACAAGTCATCATCATGAAGAAGAACTCTTACGTGATTCGTCACGTACAACAATAGTACACCAGACGCACGAGGTTATAAGGTGACAACATGAATATTTCGAAAGGAAGAAATATAAATCCTTTAATAGGCACATGTGGTCGACTTTAACCAAAAATACGGGCGAGGTGGTCACACGTGGACACACCACACAAAAATAAGGGGGAGGTGGTCACTCTTGGACACACCACCCAAAAATACGAATATAAAATCCGTCTAACTGCGAGGGAGTCTCATACTCTCCACCATACACAGCAGACATCCAAGAGCCGGGTAGACTTCCATAGGGCACTAATGAAGGAAACAACCACCGCGGAGGTGGAATCGTCCACTAACTCCCGCAAATCAGGAAACCCAAAGAAACCATAACACAATATCTCGAGATTTGGCTCGTCAGATTCTACTTGACACTTCTACATTCAAGACGCGGTTGATCAACCCTTACGGATGATTTACAATCTTAGCTAAACTCTAATACGTTCGATAACGATAAATAAGGCAATTAAAGTCAATACTAAAAACATTTTATCAAACCTATATGAAGCTACCAGATTCAGTTAACAACACAAGATTTAGAAATTTTCAAGTGATCGAAAGATTAGACATAGCTATAAATTGGAAATAAGTTAAATGAACAAAACTCATTCTTTAACATCAAATCGGACAAGGAGAAATGAGTGGAAACCACCACATGCCTTAGTTTAATCGGAAAAGTCCTCCGAATCACTCCATGTTGTAGATCAGGGCAAAAGGATGCAGGAGGAATCGAAATCTGAACAAGAACGGCCGAAAAAGAGGTTAGGGCCGAAAAACCCTAGCGAGAAAACTCAAGAAACGGGGAAGATATTACCACGATGGCGTAGCTCTCGGTGAGAGCTTTCCAGATCTATGCTCGGATGAAGATTTCGAGCACCGAAGCACCGTCGACGGCCACCGGAGGGTTCACAAAATATATTTTCTCTCTCACGCTCACGCCGCTCTGTTTCGGAAGGAAAGATCGAAGAAGATGAAGAAATTTTCTCTGATGTAAATATGTATATACATATATATATATATATATAATGATATATAAATATATGTATATATAAATATATATATTTATA
The DNA here is from genome assembly GCA_039583875.1 of Platanthera guangdongensis. Classification (NCBI taxonomy): domain Eukaryota; kingdom Viridiplantae; phylum Streptophyta; class Magnoliopsida; order Asparagales; family Orchidaceae; genus Platanthera; species Platanthera guangdongensis. The sequence continues at coordinate 160,334,748 of CM077152.1, read as the reverse complement.
AAATATTCTGTTCAAAAACGCAGTATTTACGCCTGGGTGCGCGGAAGACAAAAATAGGGGTATAAGATTCTTTCAAATCGAAAGGTGTCCAACATGAAAGTTCTAGATCTCGTCTAGACGAACAAATTTCATGTTAACCATTTTTTCATGCGACATCGTTTTGATACACAAAAGGGCTTCTGAACGTAAACTGCAACGGACAACACGAGAAAAGGCTTACGAGTACTCGAGAGGTAGAAAACGACTACTCGAGTAGGCAGAAACAATCACTCGAGTATATAAAAATATTACTCGAGACAAAAAAATTAGTACTCGAGTACAAAAAAAAGCACTCGTGTAGGTGAGAAAGACTACTCGAGTAGGAAAAAAAATCACTCGAGTAGGTCCATAAAATCACTCGAGTAATCAGGAAGAAAAACACTCGAGTTAATATAATAATCACTCGAGTATATATTAATCACTCATGTACCTGAAGAAATTCACTCGAGTAAGGACAGAAAGAAGCACTCGTGTGGGTGAAAAAAATTACTCGCGTATATATAAAAATATCACTCGAGTAATAAAAATCACTCGAGTAAGATAAAAGAATCTCTCGAGTATAAAACTGACCACTCGTGTAGATTCACTCGTGTAATAAACTGACCACTCTAGTAAAAAAAATGAAATTTACATAAATCCGTAAATTCTTTACAAATATATCCGGGAAATTAAACTATATGAATGAATAGTGTTTTTCATTTTTGAATAGTACTTTAATATTAAAATATTGATATTTTATATATTTTGAATAGGAAAACACGAGTTCAAAACAGTGGCCCAAACGCGAGCCGAATTGAACGAAAATTGCACCGTAGGCGAACACTGACGCTACGAACACAACGGCGAATTCAAAACCAAAATCCGACGAGCCATTCCCGAGATATTAATGTTCAAAGTATACGACGAACATAAACAATCCAAAACTCCAATCGCGCGCCGAGACTTCAAAAATGCTCGAATTGCGACAAAATTTTACGAGCAAGTCCAAAATCACTTAACTTAATTCCGAATGCAAAATTTTCTCATTACAACAAGAATTCGGCCGAATCGACCGGACAGACGCGAAAATGCCTTAACGGCATTGCGCCGCCAACTCGACGTTAAAAGTAACGCCACGACGTCATAAATATGACGATACCCATTCAAATAAAATCATCGAAAAATCGGGGGCGTTACAAGGGGTGATCGCGCACCTACTTCTCTCCTGCAAGCAAAACAACAAAGGAAGCAAAGAAGAACTGACCCAAGGGCTCGGCGTGGACGACCCACCATACACCCGGAAGATCTTAAAGCGCTTCCCCTCCTTAGCCAAATGCTGAGCTAAGGTAACCTCAGAAATCACTTACAAGATCAAGGAACAAGTGAGTACAAGAAGCATGCTTTCTAAGGTACCCCTTGGGTCCTATTTATAGATTTCTGAAATTGGCCTGCATATAGCCATCCTACGCTGTTCTGAGCGGCAATTTGCAGTCCAGGGTTCTGAAAGGTTATGGGCAGGCCAGCGGGGGCAAAATGGTAAAAATAACTCACAAATCAATGGATGGGTAGCCCTCGACAATCTCTACTCGGCAAAAGCGGAGAGCATGGGTCCGACCTGCCCTGCTCGCGAGCTGCGAGCTCGCTCAGCCGTCGGGACTTGGCGAGCGGTCTGGAGGTCGACAAAAAGGTCTAAAGAACGACGAACGCCGAGCTCCATTCGACAAACGTCGAGCTTAGTTTGACGAACGCCGAGCTCGCGAGGTTGGCCGAACTCGAGTGGCAAGCGTCGGGCTCACCTGGGTGAGCTAGATGTTGCAGAGCCCTGTTTCCCCTTTATGTTCGCCCGAGTCTAAGAAAAAAAAGGGGCCTGCCGGTCTAGTTCCTAGCAATCCCACTCGCAGGATACGGGGATGTACACAATCCTCAATCTTTCTGAGCTTGGCAAAGCTCGGAAATAAACATCCAACCCTAAGTGTTCAGCGAGTGTATGGGGAGCTAGAGAGAATCTTGGGGTGGGGTCCACTTATGGCTATATATATGCCCGCATACCTGCCTGACTCTTGCCATTCCCTTTGCTCTAGCCCTGCCGAGATGCCGATCCCAAAGGAGATCCAAGAGCGGCTTGCCAGAGTTCGCCGGGCCTCGTCTGCTCGCATAGCTGCCCTGACTGCGGTTCCACTTGCCGTCCCGCAGGGTGGCATGGCTGAGCCCCACTCCGCCAATAGGGCGTAGCCGTTTCCTCCGGTAGCTGAGCCCATCTTTGATGACCTGAAGGCAGCCCTGGAGAATGGGACTGACTCCTCCAATCTTCCTGCCATTCAAAAGTGCAAAAATATTATTGACCTCTGCGACGACCCGAACAACCAATTGGATGGCATCGAAGGCACCATGCCGCGAGACTCCACCCCGGGAGCCAAGAACGTACTTAGTGACTCGCGATTTAGAACTCCAGAGAATCTTACTCGTGATCCGTCGCACCCCTTTGGGACCCTGGGGCTGGACAAGCAGAGGCCGAACATGTCGGTTCACGCCACTTCCCCTCAGCGACCTGTCGGTACCATGGACGTAGGTGTCGCAGCCATCCCTATTCTGGGCTTCGACCTTGTTAACCCCGAAATCGGAAATCCTTCCCAAGGCAGCCAGCTCGCTAGTTGCGTCCTGCTCCAGGTTCCTCCTGGAGGTCACGACTTCCTAGTATGGGCGGACATGGTTTTCTGTTCGCTCAGGCCGCACGGATTGGGCGGTCTCAGCAGTCTGGCCGCCCAGGCCGCACGTAGTTCCATTGGTCGGCAGGGGCCGCAGACTACCTCTTCAGTCCACCCCTACAGGCCGCACCCTTTGTCAGCTTAACCGCAACTGTCTCGACAGGTGGCCATTTTGCCGGGCTCGGATCCCTATCCGCCCAGGCCGGCAACAAGTCGCAACTTAGCGTGATCCTGATAGGCGACGTCCAATGATGACGGACTTGAATGTCTATCTGCCCAGTCCGCTGACACCGCCAAACAAAAATGGCGACTTGCCTCCACGGCGCCAGTCAGCTACCTCGATTTCCATCGCGCCAACATGCGCGACCTGCCTTGTCAGTCTGGTAGGTCACAAATCCAATATCACAAAGCAGGTGCCGCAAGTTCCATTCAACTATGACAGACTCCAACAGCATGGGCTGCCAGCTTCTTCAGTCCAGTAAGGAATGCTGACGTACCAACTACCCGGATACCCGCAAAGATTAGCAGCCATATCGAGTGCGTCGCGAGCTGAGCGGACTCGAAGTGTAGTCAAACCTTCCAGTCCGCCTACGTTGATGAACCTCAGCTCAGCAACAGCACGCCTCAGCATCAGCAGACTCAGCTTGTCAGCAGAGGTGTACTCCGCGGACTCAGCGAATTCGCTATGCAGCTCGCCATTCCTCGGCCTCCACCTGCTTCTCCCCAGTAGAAGGCAGTCCCAGACCGCGTAGCCTCCTGCGGATTCCGCGGACACAGCGGATTCGCTAAGCAGCCCGCGATTCCTCAGCCTCCAACACCCGCTTTTCTCCAGCAGCAGGGTGAACCTCCCCAGCTTGCATAGACTTGGTGTGGGCTGGAACAGTAGTGGCAGACTCCTCCCGGTCCGCCAAGCAGCAGAACCTCCAGTAGGCAGTCCCAGACAGTGCAGCCTTCTGCGGACTCTACGACCTCAGCGGATACCTCCTCAGCTCGCCCATGGCGTGTGATGGCTCAGGTCAGCAGTGGAGGACTCCGCAGATTCTCCATGCAGTCCGCCACTCAGCTTCCAGCTCCCGCTTCCCAGGAGTGGGAGGATGCTTCCTCAGCCCGCACATACTTGGCACGGCTTGATCAGCTCAGTCCGGGTGGACTCTTCCCAGTCTGCCATCAGCAGGACCAGTTCTAGAAGCAAGCCCTAGTCCGCACGGTCTTTTGTGCACTCGGAAGTCTCCAACCTCTTCTCGCTCAAGTTACTGTCTCACCGTGGATAACGTCACTGAAATAATTGGATTCAAGATGACCTAAACACCTAGAGGGGGGTTAATAAGTTCAATTCTTTTTTTCCGGCAGATAATGTAAATTACTTGTTAGACAGCCTTAGCAATATCTGTCATAGCACAGATTATAGCAAACACAGGCAACACAGCATACACAAAGGTTTATAGTGGATCCCCAAGTGATGGGTACATCCACTTTCCCCCTTCACCTATCTAGCAGTATACTAGATTCGTCCTAACTCCCTTATTCATTCTTAGATACTCAGATCTTACAACTCAGAACCTAGAATGGTTCCTACAACTCAGACTTCAGTAAGTCCTACAGCTCAGATCCTCTCAGTGAATGCTACCTCAGAGTGAGTCCACACTCCTACAATTCAGGCAATCAAGCCCTACTCAACCTCTTCAACAGGCCTACAACTCAGAGAAATTAATCCCCTACCTCAGGCACTCAATCATACCGCAGCCTTTATATATTTAGGCTTACAACTCAGAGAGATAACTCTCATACACTCAGATCTATAAAAGTTCCTACAAAGAAAATTGATTAAAAAGAATAAATCCTTCACCCAGGTATAGAGAGAATGGGTTGAAGGTTTCTTGATCAGTTCTTGATAAATCTGATAACTTTAGACTCAACCTGTCTTAGCTTCTTCAAAGCTTCTTGAATTTGAACAAAGTAAGGTTGATCTTCTTGTGAAGTTGGAGATGATCTTCAATCCAGCTTCCTTCTTCTATTCAGATGTGGCTCTGAATTCTTCTTGCAGACTTGTTCAGGATCTGCTAGAGACTTGTTGATTTCTAGATGAAGAATTCTCTTCTTCTTCTTCTTAGTTGTTAGTTGTCTTCTTTGATGATAGAACATATCTTTATATATACTCCATCCGAGGTTACCGGCTGATCCGGTTCCTAACGGCCTTCTGATAGCTCTGACAGATGTAATTTCTTTGTTGGTTGTGACAGCTGTCATGTCTCCAGTCATTACATCTGATACTTCATTGAACTTTAACTCAGCAGTAAAGTGTTGAGACAATACTTCAAATATGTCGACACAAATAGATCATGTGTCGGCACATCCTTGGTGATGTCGATACAGCTAACACAATGTCGACACAGCCCTTCTTTATCTTCTCAACACAGCTTTAGTGGAATGTGTCGACTCAAGTCCTGTGTGTCGACACAATAACTCCTAGTCTCGACAAAGTTGATGTCGACAGAATTCTGGAGTGTGTCGACACAAATCCTGTGTGTCGACACAATTGTTGTCGACAAAATTCTGGAATGTGTCGACACAAGTCCTGTTTGTCGATACAGTTGTTGTCGACAGATTTTCTGTGTGTCGACACAAATCCTGTGTGTCGACACAAATCATGTGTGTCGACACAATCTGGCTCTTGGTGTCGACACAACTTTTCCCAAGTATCAACACAATTCTTCTCAGGTGTCGACACTAATACTTAGAAACTTTTTCTACATTTCCTTAATCTGCACATTGAAACTCAAAACACCTTCAGATATACATTGATGAATATCATTGAGTTAGGTGAGTCTTCTCCAAATCTGGTACACATTTTCCAATGTACCCAACAATCTCACCCTATTTGAAGAAGTCATAACCCTTAGTCAATGATATACATCACTTTATAATAAAATACAAATTATGATGTATAAAAGGGTTATTTAGACAGGGTAACACATAAACAAAACCAGCATATTATATCATCATAAAACATGATAAAATATAGTGAACATGAATCAGTGTTTTGTTGAAGTACAACAGATTACATAGATTGTAAAACAAAAGATTACATAGTTCTAAAGTCTAGTCAATCTATTCTAGTACTGATTAGGCTCCTTGATGATAATGCCTTTGCCAGAATGAATCCTTGGTTGTACATTACCTTCAGTGTCTTCAACTGGCTTCTTTCCTTTAAGATCCTTTTTCTTCAGCTCTTCAGCCTTGATCTTTTGTCGTTCAAAATAATGATAAGGCTTTGGAAAGTACTTGCTTGGCTCCACAGAAGTAGCAGGTATCTTCCCAGCTTTGATGTCTCTTCTAAACTAAGAAATGGCATCTTGCCGTTTCTGATACTTGCTCCATTCTTGTTCAGAGTACCATTTGCCTCTATCATGCATGATGTCTTTAACTACTTGCCAGGCAGTGAGAATAATATTTCTGGAGGTGGGACTCCATCTTTCAAAATCAGGCTTTAATTCAGCCTGCTCTCTAAACCTTTTCTTAGAAAGTTGAGCTTCTTGCTCTCTTTTCAAAGCAACTTTAGACATTTCAACATTTTCAATAATGAAATTTCGTACCTCCTGTAGAGGATTGTACATTTATTGTACTGCAGATTGCATGCCCTCAAAATCAGCAGGTAGATAAATGATTTGAGCTACTTCCTGCTGAACCCCTTCATGGGAAGCCGGTTGAATACCTGATTAATCTTTGTTATCATCATCACACAGGGGTGGATATCCAAGAGTTGCTCTGATAGCATTAGTTATCCATTCAGCATGTTCCAAGCCTGTATTGACTAATACTCTCTCCCCCTTTATGACTTCTATTTCAATATGGTCTCTGAGATCATCCTTTTGAAATCTAATCTGATTAGCTAGGTAATTTGTGCCTTCTTTATAGAATGATCTGAATTTATGCAGTTGATCAGCAATCACTTTTTGAGAGTCCTGAATAGTAGTGTGGACATTAGCCAAATCTACTTTGAGTTATTTATCAAACTCTGACTTTTCTTTAGCAATGTTTGCAGTGAAAGCAGTTATTGTATTCTTAAGTTCTGTGACAATAACATTGTGGGATTCTGTTAGATTGTCATTCATTCTGAGTTGGTTTTCCAAAACATAGCCTTGTTTCACTATTATGTCATCTATCTTAGTTATGGCTTCCACTTGTTGCTTGGTTAAATAGACAACAACATGTCCTCCCTTTTGAAAGCACTCAGTCATTTCCATGTTATGCAGATTGACCTCAAATCTGATTGATTTGATATCTTGGGCCAATGTATATTGTTGTTCTTTATGACTCTCATCTACATATTTCTCAGGAGCTGCTCTTTGTTCATCCAACTTTACTTGTAGTTACACTAGAAGTCAACTGAAGTCTACCACTGGAGCTGTTGTGTAAGACCCCTCCCCTTACCAAGGAGGCTCCCGGTCTTATGCCCAAAACCGTCTTCTTAAGGTGGCACTAACGCACGGGTTAATCGACACCGCAACACGCCATTTCTGTCGGCTAATACGATCATATAACCTGTAGGTTAATATGAGAAATAGAAGTAATGCATATTAGAGTACAACACAGCTAGTCCACAGTCACAGTACAAATCATATGTATATGAATGAAAGAGTACACAGTCCATAACAAGTACCAAAATATGAAGAGTAATAAGGGCTTATGCCCAGAACATCATATGAATAACTCTCCTCACAAAACATCAAAACAACGAAAGCTAAACAACTAATCTCGAACTCATCCCACCTGAGGTAGCGCTGTAGTAGTAGTAGGTGGTATCAACTCCTCATGCCCTGTCACCTCATCCTGCCAGTCGTGCTGGTGCTCCATCTGCTCGAGCTCCTAAAAATAGTTTGGTCACCGACCATTAGTCATAAAGACCAAGTCATTTCCTCCACACCTCGCCCCGTAACCCCTAGGCACTGTGCGGGAGGACGAAGCGGAGGACAATCAAGGGGTAACAAAAGGAAGCAGGTGAAAAGGGAAACTAAGCTACCAAGTGAGAGTGTGAGCAGTAAATCTACACTAGCAGTTCTATGTATACAACCCAAAGTAAAAGCATGTACAGTACACGTAAGTAAAGAACTGAAATATTGTTGTCTACCAAAATTCATAATTTTCCTTTGATTATTTCTATTTATTCTTTAATTAGTACAAAACTCACATAATAGCCATTTTCCAAAGGAAGTATAAGGAGTTCATTACTAAATCTTCTATGAAAATTACAGCATACATATATTGGTAAAGTAATGCTAAAGACAAAATTTCATTAACTTCCATAGAATAAGGGCTACAAAATTTCATTTCTAATTATATTACCAAATTGCCACTATGAGCTTTTAAACATTACTCAGTCATCCAAAAATGTTGAGAAAATTATACAAGGTTATTCATACTTAGATATATCTCCAAGAAATTTTCCAAAATTTTCTACTGAGTATTTTCATCAATTTTGAAAGTCCACTTAGTGTCGGCTATGTCCACCTATGGGGGGGAATAGGTGACGTGTGGTTCTTTTGCGGAATTTAAAGATGTACCTGCACAGTAAAAACAACAGACACAGCACACAGAAAACACAACAAATTTATAGTGGTTCCCCGACTTGGGTACATCCACTTTCCCCCTTCGACCTATCTCCCCAACAAGGGATGACTCGGTCACTTCACCAACGGGATTGAAATCCAATCCCTTCACTAACGGAAGGAGCCCTTCCACACGTGAGAGTCAACACTCCCACAAAGCGGGTTGCACCCAACCCTTACAACTCGGAACAAAAGTTCCTTTACAATAAAATAAAAGTAGAATGTACACGTGATACAAACTTCTCTTGGAGACTCCGGTGTTCCTCTTTGTTCGACGACGTGTTCTTGAAGTCGATGAAGAGTCTACGACCTTGGTCTCTCTTGGAGAGGATTTCCCCGGAACCGGCGGCGGCACACGAGCGGCGGCTAGCTTCGGGATCGGCGGCTACGATGAAGAGCAGCTGCTGAACTTGGAGATCCAAACTTCGTTGCGAAGCAAGCTCGGTCTACCAACGGTCACACGAGGATCGGTCGTCTCGATCGATTCGGATGGGAAGTGTTTCCGATCAACAAATCGAGAGACAAAGGATCTCTGGATAGACGCGTGAGACTCAAGCCTTGCTAAGCTACTGTCGCCGGAGATCGGGAAGAAGATCTATCAGTGGCGGCGACGGACTTGCGCGAGCGGCGACGGAGGCGGCGGAAAAGAGTGATCGCGATTTTAGGGTTTTGAGCTCGGGTTCTTTCTCCGTGTCTTTACTGTTCAAAATACCCGAGTATAAATACTGTAGCTACCCCCAATAAGACCGTTTGTGGGACCCACAGGGATAATCCACAAATCCCGGTCCAGATATTAGACAGCGGCAGAATCCGGTTCAGTAGCATTCTGAGAAAACGTCAAGTAAAAATCGGCGAGAATCGCAGACGATTCTCGACGAATCGGCGAGAATCACCAAGTGATTCTCGACGATTCGTCGAGAATCGTTTGTGATTCTCGTCGAATTACTTGTAGATTCTCAACGAATTGGACTTTGTATTCATGGGCTGCTTGACCACTGGTTCGGCGGGAATTACAAGTGATTCTCGCCGAATCTCACTTGGCACCATTTTGAGATGGCCAGAAGGAGTCGGCGAGATTCACTGACGATTCTCGACGATTCGGCGAGAATCACTTAGTGATTCTCGCCGATTCGGCGAGAATCACTTGGTGATTCTCGTCGAATTTGCCTTGGACGATTTTTCGTCTTCCACCTAGGAGCTGCTCCTTGATCCTCCATGCTCCTTGTCTTCTCTTGCATATGAGCGGCCCTGTACTTGAAAGTAAGTGCACTCCAATAGAGAGAGTACACATAGGCCAACACACTGATCTGCTCAACGAGGGATTACGTCGTGCAGACCCGTGTATATTGACCTACTGCACCCTGACATTGGTGTGCACTTAGCGTGGAGAGACTGCAAGTACACTTTGAAAAACTTTATCAAATACATAGTCTATTGACCTTAGCTTGTCCAGGGGCTTCTTCAAATCAGGTACATTGGGGATACAATACCCAACAATCTCCCCCTATTTGAAGAAGCCTAAACCCTACAAGCTAAGGTGAATAGAGCAAATGAAAAGGAAAGCAATTGAAGACCATAAACTTAACATCATTAAGTGAAGACATTCCTTACCAATACCGAGTGCTTGGGAGCAAGCTGGAGTCACCTTAGCCTTGACCCCGAGAGGACCCCGAGTTATCTCCCCCTTTTCGGCTTCGGCAAATCGGGGTCAGGAACCTTTGGCCCTTAGCTCCCCCTCAGTTCTTGCATCTGTACTCACGCTGGAGTTCCCGACTCCCCCTCAGATTATGCACGAGTTGGGAGCCTCTGTAGTCTTCACTCCTCATAGTTGAGCATTCCCAATTCAGTCTTGAAAAGATTGAACTTGGCCTCGTCTAGGGGCTTTGTGAATATATCAGCAATCTGCTTGTCCGTGGGGACATAACAGAGAGAGATATCCTTGTTCTCCACGTGCTCCCGAATGAAGTGGTAGCGTACTTCAATATGCTTCGTTCGGCTGTGCGACACCGGATTGTTGGCAATGGCAATTGCACTGGAGGAGTCACAGTACATTGGAACTTCCTTGAACTGAAGGTTGTAGTCGGCCAACTGATTTCTGATCCAAAGAAGTTGTGCGCAACAGCTTCCTGCCGAGATATACTCTGACTCTGCTGTGGAGGTTGCAACGCAATTTTGTTTCTTGCTGTTCCATGAGATAAGCCTCCTGCCGAGGAATTGACACGTCCCGGAGGTGCTTTTCCTGTCATCTCTGCTCCCTGCAAAATCAGCATCTGAAAAGCCTATTAGCTCGACATCATTGTTCCTCGGGTACCACAAGCCAAGATTAGGAGTACCTTTAAGGTATCTTAGAATTCGCTTTGCAGCGACATAGTGAGATTCCTTAGTGTTCACCTGATATCGGGCACAGACACATGTGGAGAACATAATATCCGGTCTACTGGCAGTAAGGTAGAGCAGGGATCCAATGATGCTTCTGTATTTGGTTTCATCGAAAGGTTTACCTTTCTCATCCTTATCCAGAGACATTGTGGATCCCATTGGAGTCCTCATAGAGGTTGCACTCTCCATACCGAATTTCTTAAGGAGTTCATTTGTGAACTTCGTCTGAGAGATGAAGATTCCATCCTCAGACTGTTTCACTTGAAGGCCTAAGAAATACTTGAGCTCTCCCATACTGCTCATTTCGAACTTTCCTTGCATAAGTTTAGAAAACTTTTTGCAAAGATTGTTGTCCGTTGAGCCGAATATTATGTCATCGACATAGATTTGCACCAGCAAAATCTTGCCTTTGACTTCCCTGAGAAACAATGTTTTATCTATTTTACCTCTGGAGAACTTGTTCTCAAGAAGAAAACTAGATAAAGTCTCATACCAAGCTCGTGGAGCTTGTTTCAACCCATATAAGGCCTTATTAAGAAAATAAACGTGATTGGGATAAATAGGGTCGACAAAACCTGGGGGTTGAGCGACGTATACTTCCTCTTTCAGATCTCCATTCAGGAATGCAGATTTCACATCCATTTGGTAGACTGTGAATCCTTTGTGTGAAGCATACGCCAGGAACAACCGGATTGCCTCGAGCCTTGCTACTGGTGCAAAGGTCTGGTCGAAATCAATCCCTTCCTCCTGTCGGTAACCTTGAGCCACCAGCCTGGCTTTGTTCTTTATGATGACACCATGTTCATCCAGCTTGTTTCTGAAGATCCACTTTGTGCCGATCACATTCTGCTTGTATGGTCTGGGAACCAGCGTCCAAACTTTGCATCGTTCGAATTGATGTAGTTCCTCTTGCATGGCCAGAATCCATGCCGCATCCTTGTTCGCTTCGTCGAACTTCTTTGGCTCAACCTGTGACAGGAAGCTAAGATGCAGTACTTCGTTAGTTGTACCTCTTCGAGTTCTGACGCCAACACGTGGATCCCCGATGATCTGTTCTCTAGGATGATCTCTCACGTGCCGGAGCTCTAGAAGTCTGGCGTCTGGAGCTGCAACTACTTCTTGTGCTTCTCTTTCTTCTAAGAGAGGTGTTCCATCTTGATCTTCAACATTTTCAGATGACGTGGAGGTGGAAACTTTGACGTACTTGGGTGCGTCATCTTTAGGGGTCTCATCCAGATTCAGCTGGTCAAGTCTGGCACCTGCATCTTCAAGAATACCACTGGAAGAGTTGCAGTGAAGCAAACTTCCTTCATCAAATACAACATTTATTGATTCTTCTACCACTAGGGTTTTCTTATTGAAGACCCTATATGCCCGACTATGGGAACTATATCCCATGAATATGCCTTCGAAGCATTTTTCACCGAATTTAGTACGCGGGTACTTCCCATTATTCAGTACATAGCATCTGCAACCAAAAATCCTAAAGTAGGACATGGTTGGTTTCCTGCCTTTCAGTAGCTCGTAGGGTGTCTTACGATGATGCTTGTTGATCAGTGCTCGGTTTTGTGCATGACAAGCTGTATTGACAGCCTCTGCCCAGAAGTATTCAGGGAGAGAGGCGTCTTTCAACATTGTTGTGCAGGCTTCAATGAGAGTTCTATTTCTCCTCTCCACAACCCCATTTTGCTGAGGAGTGCGTGGGGAGGAAAACTCATGAAAGATACCGTGTTCTTCACAGAATTCTGTCATAGCACCAGATTCGAATTCTGTTTCATGGTCACTTCTGACTTTGACCACGGAGCAGTTAAATTCGTTCTGAACTTGCTTGACAAAATTAGTGAAGATGTCAAAAGTATCTGACTTTCGTTTCAAAAAGAACACCCATGTAAACCGAGAGTGATCATCAACTATCACTAGCGTATATGATTTGCCTCCCAAGCTATGAACTTGCATTGGACCAAACAAGTCCATATGTAATAGGTAAAGACATCGGGAGGAGTCTTTGTCTGCAATGCTCTTAAAGGTAGCCCGAGTCTGTTTGCCCATCTGGCATGCATGACAGGGGCTATCTTTGATGCACTTGATACTGGGAGCATCTCTTACTAAATTCTTAGAAAATAACATACTAATTGTCTTATAATTAATATGTGCCAATCTCTTGTGCCATTGTTCACAAAGAGATGCACTGCCTGTTGCCACAAGGCATACGGGGGTAGATGAATCCAAACTGAGAAAATCTAAGCAAAAGATATTTCTGCTCCTAATGCCTGATAATACCGTCTCAGAAGAGGTACGTGAAATTATCAGACATTTATCCTTGCAGAACTTAACGTCATAACCTTTATCACATAACTGACTTACACTGATCAGGTTATGGTTTAACCCTTCAACATAAGCCACGTCGGTGATAGAGATTATACCGTTGGAAATCATACCATAACCTCTGGTGACTCCTCGATCTGACCCTCCAAAGATGACTTTGGGTCCATTCTCGACTGGAGTGTAATCACGCAGCAGGCTTCTTGTCCCGGTCATATGTCGGGAGCATCCACTGTCCAAATACCAGATTGGCGTTTTGGTGGCCTTTGGACATTCCTGCAAAACAAAACTAATTTGCCTTAGGAACCCAATCGAACTTAGGTCCTAGATTCCTGGTTAGCACACTCCCCCTCGGGTGGTTAACCCTACGAGTGGTCGGTCTCGCATTGTTAACATGGGGAGTCTCGTAGTTCCTTGGATTAAACCAACAATCCACGGCAAAGTGACCGACTTTGCCACAGCACCAACAGTCGAACCTGTTGTATCTCTTCCTAGGCTCCTGCCTTACCCTGGGAACAACGGGTACTGCTGGGGCCTTGGATCTGGAGGTGGAGGCCTCATTGTGACGGCAGTCACATGACTTTGTCACCTTCTGAATAACAGGCTTGACTTTTGGCGCCTGCTTTCCATTATGGCCGCTAGAGAACGGACCATAACTTCCTATGTGGATCTCCTCATAAGGTGCCTTGAAGGCACTCTCACCAAAGTTCCGGGGGAAGTTCCAACCTTCATACCGGCTCTTAGGCTTTGCAACCGAGGGCCGGAAATGATGCCCAAATGTTGACTCAAAGTCATGTTGGTTGCAAGGAAAGCCAGGCTTTCTGAACGCAACAGGACTAAGAGGAGCCTTCCCCTTTTCATCAGCAGAGGCCTTCTTGGCGGCCTTATTCTTCCTCTGGTTCTTGTTTCTCCGAGATGAAGAACCAGATGCCCCAACATGCCCCAAGCCAGCTCCTTTGGCCTGAGCAGAGAAGGTGTCAACGACTGGAAGCACTGTTTTAGGCATAGAGAAGCTCTGTACGATCTTCCTTTCTGCCGCAAGTAGTTCTTCCAATTTGTTGACTTCCTCCTGCTTGAGATCAAGGAGCTTCAAAGACTCTGAGTGCTTTGAAGTTAGGTCAATGTGCTCCTGTCTGAGAGAGATCAAGCTAGTGACCTCTTCCCTTAGGGATACACACTCACCCTTAAGGAATTTTACTTCCTTCTTCTCAGCCTTCAGTCTCTTGCGACACTCGTCGAAAGTGTTGAGCAGAAGCTCATACTTTTCGAGGAGCTCAGCTTCACGGGCCGAAGGGCCATCCTCAGGTTCATCATCCTGAGACTCAGGATCAGAGTCGGAGTCGGAAAGAGGGGTGTGAGCTTTTACCTTCCCAGTGAATGGGGGGCATTCTCCTTCTGAGTCTGATCGACCCACCAGCCCGAAGTAGGCTTCTTCATCATCACTGGAGTCTGAGGAATCAGACTCACTTAGTGACTTTGGCCTTCTGGTGATATAGCTCCGCTCCTTCTTCTTATCTCTGGAGGATTTGAGCTCCTCTCCTTTCCCTTTATCTCTTTTGCTTTGATGGCAGTCAGCCACAACGTGACCTGGCTTATTGCATCCAAAGCAAATAATATCAGAAGAACGATGTTTGTTAGGTTTAGATGCATACCTGTCAGAAGAGTAGTTTTTCTTCTGATGTCTGGAAGAGGAGCCGTCTCTCTTTCTTTGATTCCTCATCTTGAGGAATTTCTTGAACTCTCGAGTGATGAGGGAGAAATCCTCTTCCGACAGTTCTGAGCTGGAGGAGCATGGATCGGAGTCCTCCTCTTCTTCCTTATTTCTGGCACGGTAGGACACCGCACCCTTCCCCTTTTTGGAGTGACTGGCTTTTAGGGCCACAGTCTTTTCTTTTGCAGCAGCCTTCTCTGCTTCTTCCTCTGCCTTCCTGGTGTTTAGCTGAAGTTCATAGGACATCAGCTTCCCGAACAGGATTTGTGGATCAGTTTCTGCTAGTCTGCCAAATTCTCTGATGGCGCAGATCTTTGTGCCCCATTCCTTAGTAAGGGACCTAAGGAATTTGTCATTGAGTTCACCATTGGTGAACACCCTTCCATAGCCCTTGAGGGCGTTGACAATCTTCAGGAAGTTCTCGTATGTGACTCCGATCTCTTCCTTAGGCCCTTGCCGGAAGGCCTCGTACTTCTGGTTCAGGAGGGATCTCCGATCATCCCTTACTTCATCTGTGCCCTCCATTAGAATGATCAGACACTGCCATATCTCCTGAGCTGTCCTGCAGTTGCTGAAGTTTTGCATCATCGAGTCATCAACTGCACTGACCAGGATGTTTCTAGCCTTCATGTCAAGGCCCACTAGGACCATCTCATCCTTGTCCATTTCAGAGAGTGTCTTCGGCACTTTCTTGGTGGGATCAATGGTGGAGGCCTTAGTGGGGACATAAGGTCCCTCCAGCACGATCATGAACAGTCGAGGGTCCACTGCTTCCATGTAGAACCTGATTCTTTCCTTCCAGATAGGAAAGTTGAGTCTGTTGCATACTGGGATCTTGCCGGAGTACTTGAGCCCGTCCATAGTAGATGTATGTCTCCTTGTTGACACTAGTGGCAGGATTCACCTCAAGGTGTTAACCTTTTTGTTGAGGAACCTCCCTCTGATACCACTTGAAAGTCCACTTAGTGTCGGCTATGTCCACCTATGGGGGGGGAATAGGTGACGTGTTGTTCTTTTGCGGAATTTAAAGATGTACCTGAACAGTAAAAACAACAGACACAGCACACAGAAAACACAGCAAATTTATAGTGGTTCCCCGACTTGGGTACATCCACTTTCCCCCTTCGACCTATCTCCCCAACAAGGGACGACTCGGTCACTTCACCAACGGGATTGAAATCCAATCCCTTCACTAACGGAAGGAGCCCTTCCACACGTGAGAGTCAACACTCCCACAAAGCGGGTTGCACCCAACCCTTACAACTCGGAACAAAAGTTCCTTTACAATAAAATAAAAGTAGAATGTACACGTGATACAAACTTCTCTTGGAGACTCCGGTGTTCCTCTTTGTTCGACGACGTGTTCTTGAAGTCGATGAAGAGTCTACGACCTTGGTCTCTCTTGGAGAGGATTTCCCCGGAACCGGCGGCGGCACACGAGCGGCGGCTAGCTTCGGGATCGGCGGCTACGATGAAGAGCAGCTGCTGAACTTGGAGATCCAAACTTCGTTGCGAAGCAAGCTCGGTCTACCAACGGTCACACGAGGATCGGTCGTCTCGATCGATTCGGATGGGAAGTGTTTCCGATCAACAAATCGAGAGACAAAGGATCTCTGGATAGACGCGTGAGACTCAAGCCTTGCTAAGCTACTGTCGCCGGAGATCGGGAAGAAGATCTATCAGGGGCGGCGACGGACTTGCGCGAGCGGCGACGGAGGCGGCGGAAAAGAGTGATCGCGATTTTAGGGTTTTGAGCTCGGGTTCTTTCTCCGTGTCTTTACTGTTCAAAATACCCGAGTATAAATACTGTAGCTACCCCCAATAAGACCGTTTGTGGGACCCACAGGGATAATCCACAAATCCCGGTCCAGATATTAGACAGCGGCAGAATCCGGTTCAGCAGCATTCTGAGAAAACGTCAAGTAAAAATCGGCGAGAATCGCAGACGATTCTCGACGAATCGGCGAGAATCACCAAGTGATTCTCGACGATTCGTCGAGAATCGTTTGTGATTCTCGTCGAATTACTTGTAGATTCTCAACGAATTGGACTTTGTATTCATGGGCTGCTTGACCACTGGTTCGGCGGGAATTACAAGTGATTCTCGCCGAATCTCACTTGGCACCATTTTGAGATGGACCAGAAGGAGTCGGCGAGATTCACTGACGATTCTCGCCGATTCGGCGAGAATCACTTAGTGATTCTCGCCGATTCGGCGAGAATCACTTGGTGATTCTCGTCGAATTTGCCTTGGACGATTTTTCGTCTTCCACCTAGGAGCTGCTCCTTGATCCTCCATGCTCCTTGTCTTCTCTTGCATATGAGCGGCCCTGTACTTGAAAGTAAGTGCACTCCAATAGAGAGAGTACACATAGGCCAACACACTGATCTGCTCAACGAGGGATTATGTCGTGCAGACCCGTGTATATTGACCTACTGCACCCTGACATTGGTGTGCACTTAGCGTGGAGAGACTGCAAGTACACTTTGAAAAACTTTATCAAATATATAGGCTATTGACCTTAGCTTGTCCAGGGGCTTCTTCAAATCAGGTACATTGTGGATACAATACCCAACAAATTTTATAATTAAGTATAATGAGGGGAAAAAGGTAATTTCCACATAACTCCTATCAAATTTCTTCAAACAGAGACAAAACTTTTTAGGAGTTAAACCTAACATTATATTGACTGTACAACCCTGTGACTAGGCGGTTCAGATCGTCCAAGCAACATGCAAGCCCAGCAAAGGACTCTAAAGATCGTGGGTGAGCTCGGCAAGGAGAAGCCGAACTCGAGCTATGCCGAGCTCGACATTCGTCGACCGCGATCTCGGTATTCGCCAAGCTAAGCCAGGATTCATCAAGCTAAGGTCGACTAATGGAGGCCGACTAATGGGTGAGCTCGCCATCCCAAATCGCGCTCGCCAAAGGAGCTCGGCAACAGCATTCGAGCAGGATCTACCGAGGTGGCCAGGATCCCCAGCTCGCCCAGATATATGAGGTATGTTTTACTGTTTTTCCACCGCGGGTCTACTTATAGCCCTTCAAAATAGCGGAGTTTGGCTGTTGGCAGACCCAGCTAAGGGTTTTTTGGTAACTTCAGGTCAGATCCGTTTTGTTATTGGCATTTCAGATTCTGAAAACTATAAATAGGACCCAAGGGGTACCCCAGAAGGCATGCTTCCTATGCTCTTCTGCTCCAGTTTTCAAGTGCTTTCTGAGGGTACCTTAGCTCGACCTCTGGCTAAGGAGGGGAAGCGCTCTCAGATCTTCTGGGTGTGTGGTGGTTCCTCCCCGTCGAGCCCTTGGGTTGGTTCCCCTTCTTTCTTTAATTGTTTTTCTTACAGGAGTGAAGTAGGAGCGCGATCACCCCTTCCCAAGGGTGAACTCCATAGGAGACCGTTTTTCGGTTTCAATATTTTGGTGCGGTGAGCGTGGAGCGTGGAGCGTGGTCAGTGCAGAAAAGCTTCAGCGAGCCCGATGATAGGAGGACAGGGATCTGACACACCGGACTCGGCCCCCCCTGTAAGACCCCTCCTCCCGGATCCCAAAACATGGCACGAAGGGGGAGTCTTATGCCCGGAACAGCCGCCTTGCAGTAGCATTAGCACACGGGCTAACCTGTACCACAAGACGCCTATTCCGCCGGCTACAACCATATCAATATAAATGCCAACCCAACCAAATAAATAAGCAAGAGAAGTCAAAATCCACACTAAGCATATAATATCCAAAAACATGAAATAATGAGAAGCTAATCATGCTTCTACAAAATATCAGAGTACAGCTAATCATTGCCCAAACGGGATACATCAGAGTAATCAAAACACTAACATCAGTAACAGACGGTATCGACGGCACCGTCACATCAGGCCCTGTCGTCCTGGCCTGGCTTTCCTGCTGCGTAGTCTGCGGCTGCTCTACCTGCGGCGTGACCTCCTAAAAAGGAAGACGTAGCAACCGTTAGTCGAAACGACTAAGTGGTTTCACATCCGATCCCCCGGCGACTCCTCGGCACCGGGCGGAGAAAGAGAAACAAGGGTACAATATATATAAGTGTATGACAGGTACAAACAGCTGACAGTAGAGTAAGAGAAACAGTATCATTATCAGCATTTATATAAGTGCTACAACTAAACTAGCAAGTATAACTAAGAGCAGGAAGTAACTTAACTTATAAGAATGCCCATACAAACTTATAAGTTAAGGATCGGGTTACATAAAAGTAACTCATCGTATAGGAGTGCCCATACAAACTTATACGATGAGGATCTTGTTGTACAATGATATGAAATGCTATGAATGATATGCAATGACTCACCCATGCACACCCATGTAATTGCTATGTCGACACAGACTGTAGTTCCCACTTTTCGAGCAGGTAGCTAACCTCTCAGGCATCAGCCGCCGTGTCCAGGCGGTGACAGTAGAACGGGCACTTATACTACTAGGCGGGTATCACACTACTTCACCTAGGCCTCCGTACGCCTCAACGCTAAGAACACAACAGCGGAGCCCATGCGTACTATGGCCCAGCGGGGTCTTGGGTAGATGTGCACCAAGAACACAGCCCAAACTGGCCTTGCGTGACCCGGAAGGGGCCTCGGAAGAAGGCACGAGGACACAGCCCAACCGTTCACATGGTCGGAGGGGCCTCGGGACGTGAACACCGAGGACACAGCCCAAACCGACCAAGTCTAACTGCCAACTCCCGTCGGTGTGACGACTGGCGAGCCCGTAGACCTGCCACACTATCCTTAACCCAGGATTACGACACCGCGTGTCGACTCACACCACATGCAATTTCACAACCTCATCATACCATGAAAGGGGCCTCGGAGTGAGCACGAGGACACAGCCCAACCATCCATCCACACCTTACCTTAACACGACCAAAACAAGTGGCGGTCAGCACCGCACTGCACATTTACTATAAGATGCCAATAGGAGACGACCCACTATTGTTGGTCTCCTAAATTCAATCCGATATATAACATATGCATGACCATGGGTTACCCATCTATCTATCATCCCAAGTGATTTCAACATGATATAAACAAGATTTGCTCTTACGACAACCTACCGAAGTATTATCAAATCAATCCAATTAAACATAAGGAAATCAACAGGCCTCAAGCTATCTTGCAATAATAAATTGATTTCTAAAACAGTAAATATTATCATCCATAATACTTTGGTGGTTAACCTAAAATTATTTCACCAAAATCTCGAATTAATTGCGACATTGGATCCACCAATTTCAAATCCACAATGCATGTAGAGACCCAGAATTTCAGCGCAGGATTAGCACTGGACAGCAACTTCGACCGGAGTTTCCTGAAGTTATAGGAATCCGGTGGAGGCGTGTAACCCCTCGTTGGAAAGACCTTTTCATGATCTACAACTTTCATATTCAGTTCACAACCCAGATCTGACAATAACTTACTCGAAATCGGCTTCAAAGTTCACTGCGCACAGAACACAATTTCTGTGTACAGGAATTGCCGGACAGAAAACTCGATTAGGTTTTCCCGGGGCCAAAAACATCACCTGAAGTCGTGCAACCACTCGTTGGAAAGGTATTGCCAAGGGCTACAACTTTCGTGTTTAGCCAAAAGCCCAGATCTGTAACGCCCCAGCTTTTTTATTACGTACGCATGATGGGCGTTACGTTGGCTTTAATTGTAGTTGAGCATGGTTTTTCCCGCGGGCATGCGAGTGGCTGTTTTGGTTGCCGAGTTGCACGATGCCCCAGCAAACCGTAGTCCAAATAAGGGACTCGGTGAGGCCTCTTAGGGAATGCCTGCACGTTTTCGCGCCCGGGGAATGTTGCTCAAAAATCAGTTGTTGGTTCAGGAAACAAAAAAAGGGTAAAAAGTACTTAAGGCAAAAATGGTCTATGAAGTCCCAGGAACATTTTTTACAAAAGGGGAAAATGGTCGTTTTTGTGCTAGACACGCCCCCTGTCACGGGCGTGACCCAGGCCGTGACCTGGGCGTGACCTCCTTGACTCGACGATTTTTCTTGCGTCGAGTTAAGCTCGACGAATGGGGTACACGCCCCCTGACACGGGCGTGTCACGGACCGTGTCCCGCTTCGTCGAGTGTCGAGTGTCGATCGTCGAGTATCGAGCGTCGAGATCGAGTGTCGAGTCATCGAGAGAGGGGACACGGCCTGTGACACAGGCGTGTCACAGGGCGTGTCAGGCTGGGTCGAGTGTCGACACTTTTCTGTCGACGAGGTGTCGAGACACGGGTTACACGCCCTAGGTCACGGGCGTGACCGACCAGTCACGGGCGTGACCGACCCGTCACGGGCGTGTACCCCGGCCGTGTACCGTCTGGATAAACATGGAATTGCCGCCTTTCGGCGCCGCTTATGGTATACGCCCTGTGTCACGGGCGTGACACAGGGCGTGACCGGCCCGAAAATCGACTTTTTCCAGTTTTTTTGTGCCGTTCATTTCCTTGATCCTGCATCGAACGGTTCAGCTCTATTCTGGGTAACATAAGTCCGAAACAGAGATTGTCTTTCCCCATTTGCATCTTCTTCTTCTTCATCTTCTTCTTCTTCATTCTCCAAGAGAAAGCAAGGGAGCAAGGGAGCAAGCAAGGCAAGGAAGAAAAAACAGCCGTCGCGGCATCGCCTCGATTCAGGCAAGCGGTGTCCTCCACCCTTGCCAATCGTCGTACATGATTCAATTCTCTATTTTTTTTCTAGCTCTTCCTTATTAACCTTAGTGTTGCTCTTTCAATTCAATTGCTAACCTTTAATTGTTCTTCTTGAATTTCTCTTTCATTTCCCTAGTATGTAATTCCCTAGTGTGTTCTTCTTGATGCAAATGATACACTTAAATTGACTCATATAGCAAATTCCTTATGCTACATGCTAAAATTCCCATGTTTAGATTTGTGCTTCATGGCGTTAACAACTTTCCCTATGCTAAAGTCAAATTACCTATTTCCTTATGTTAATTCTATATGACATTAGTGAAGTCCCTATGTTAAATTCCCTATGCTACATTCCCTATGTTCACTTCCTGATATATCCATTTGCCTATGCTAACGTAATTCATGTAGTTAATTTGTTAATCAAATTATGTGGCCTATGTACTCATGTTATGTATTGCGCACACTCTACGTTGGCAATTGGGAGTCATGTGTGAGGACGATGAAAGGAAACGTGTTACCTTGGGTTATGGGGTGTTTTGCGAGGCGAATTCGTGAAGCATGGCGGGAGCGTTTGTGTGAGGGTTTTGCAAGGGGTGGTGTGGTTTCAGCCTGTGGCCACCGGGTTTTGTTTTTGTGGTTAGAGAGACCACTTTGGCCCTGATTTGGGCTGGTTTTGTTTGGTGCGTTCCACTATAGGGCCGCCACCGATAAGACCCTTGTGAAACTGAACTTAACCGCCGCTTATGCTTCACTTGTCTAGTAGGTTCTTGTTCTATGAATGATGGAATATGCATGTGTTTTGCCCTTTGGTTTCTGCGGTTTGAGCAGGACTTGAAGAACTAGCACGCACTTGGTGCGGTTGATCCTTTGGCATGACATTGTTTTTCTACATGTACGCAC
This sequence comes from Platanthera guangdongensis, assembly GCA_039583875.1. Taxonomy (NCBI): domain Eukaryota; kingdom Viridiplantae; phylum Streptophyta; class Magnoliopsida; order Asparagales; family Orchidaceae; genus Platanthera; species Platanthera guangdongensis. Next base: position 160,312,435 of record CM077152.1, on the reverse strand, counting down.
TTGTTTTGTGCACTCTTTTGACTTAAGCATTGCTATGGGGTCGGTAAGCCCCTTCTTGATCCATTATGAAATTTGTACTCTCTTTTGTATAGTTTGGTTGATTGCTGAGGTATTCTTTCTTGAATGCCTCAGGTGCAGGTTGTAGCCGGTTGAGCGGCTAGGTTGGTTGGAGGCGTTTCTTGGAAGCTAACCGAGCATTCAAAGCGAGGTAGTTCTTCTTTTGTTGTACAGACATATATATGCCCCAATGGGTTCGTGTCAGCTTGTTGGCGCCCATTTGGTGGATTTTCATTTATGTAAATATGAACTACTGCTAATGTAACTCCTTTGGATAGAATGTACTTGCTTTTGGGATGGTTTTCTGGTAGGTTGCATTAGGTATTTTGAAGTTACCAAAACTATTATCGTAGCTCATGCATACATGTTTTCATCAATTAAAACGTATTTTCAAATAACGTCGACAAAGAGAATTTCGTATAAGAATATCACTATAGGCTGCATATAGGAGCTCGTTATAACTAAACAAAGTATTTCCGCCGCGCACAACTACAGTTTTACTATGTCAGGCCGAGGGATACGGCCATTGAATCCAAACATTTTCCTGCATATAACTGTTGAATTTCAACTTGTAGAGTAAGCGTCAAGAGTTGCCTGAACGTGTGCAGTTATCCCCTACACGACGTGGCATCATAACCCGTAGTTCCTCTTGCTCTGATACGATATGCTCGTTGAGGAAATGCGGGTTGTGACAGTTGGTATCAGAGGGAGGTTTGCTTGACATTTGGTCGGGCAAACTTTCCTTTTTGTTTTGTAAGTGTAAGCATCATTTCATACACACACCGAGGTGCCATCAGTATGTCTTGGCCGAAGCACGTACACTACACTCATGGCATGAACAGAAGTATACGGGGCATATTATGTAGTATGGGATGCATAATATGTGGTTGTATATGGATCCACCATAGGGGCAACATGTGAGGGTTATGTAGTATGGGATGCATAACCTCACCACATGAATGCGACTAGCACGTTTTCTTTTCTTCGTTGCATGCAATGCTATGTAGTATGGGATGCATAGCATTGGGATGCGTACGACCGCTCATGGCATGCATTAAGGCCTTTTCTAGAATGCATAGCATAGCACGCATACCATAACATTGCATGAGCACAACGTGCCAAGCTAAGATTTACATGATGACACCTGTACACACATGGTTTTGGGTCAAATCAAGTCATGTATCCATGGTTTAGGCACGAATTAGTGGGATGACGGTGAGTCATCTTTAGGTTAGGCATGCCATCATTCTCAAACTCCCAAAGCAAGTTAGCAGTTGATGTTCATATTTTTATATGTATGGTCTGTACATAGCCGTTGTGTGTTTTGTTGGGTTTGAGATTGACAAGAGTGAACGTGTTTCTAGGATGTCGAAGCGTCCAGTGACAAGGCAAACTCCCCAATCCGAGGGTGAATCTTCGGGCGCGCAGAATAATGCATTGATAGATAGTCTTCGCCAAAGTAATGAGGCTTTGACGAGGCAGGTGCAGGAAGTGCAGTCCCAGCTTCAAGCTATGTCATCCGCTATGTCTGGGCTGGCACCAAGAGGACAAGAGACGGTGAGAGGCCCCACTAGTTCGACTCCTTCAGTGGCAGTGACACCCCCAGTTGTGGTTCCTCCTGCGATGACGTTTATCTCGCAGTTTCAACGACTTGGACCACCGACGTATGACGGAAAAGCAGACTTCGTAATCTTGGATGACTGGGTGATCACGTTAGAAGAAATGTTTGTGTATGCTGGTGTGACTAAGGACCAAAAGGTGATGCTTGCTGCCTATCAACTTAAGGGATTGGCGAAAGGTTGGTGGTTACGAGAAAAGGAAGGCCTAGGGGCGGGCTGCTCGTGGGAAGTGTTCAAAGAAATGGTACGACGCAAGTTTCTACCGGCAGTGGAAAGGGACCGCCTGATGAATGACTTTTTATACTTGAAGCAGAGGAAACTCACAGTGAGTGAGTATGAAATTGAGTTTAGCAAGCTCAGTCGGTTTGCCCCGAGCTTGGTAATGACGGAAGCTGATCGAGTCAAGCGGTTTTTGGGCGGACTCCGCAGCGACGTACAGCAGTTCGCAAGTGCTTATGGAGCGACGAGTTACACTGCTGTGGTTGAGGCTGCGTTGAAGGTGGAAGCGATCGAAACTGCAAAACAAAGAGGACAACTGATGAGGAAGGATAAGAGGAAGCTGGTGGGAGGGAAAAGCTCCCAAGACGCAGATGTAAGGAAGAGAAACAAGGAGACATGTAGCTTCTGTGGCCGAGCTGGTCACCCCTTTGAGACATGTTTCAAGCGGTTGGGGATGCAAAAGAAGGAGCAGGTGCACGCCATTCAGGGTGCGCCAACCAGAGACTTGGAGTGTGCATTTTGTGGGAGAAGAGGTCATGATGTGAGCCGCTGCTGGGCCAAAGACAAGGTATGCTTCCAGTGTGGCAGACCAGGACATCTTCGCGCAAGGTGCCCACAGGTTCAAGCTGTGTTGCAACCCGCACCACTCCAGGCTTTGCCTCCGCCTCCGCGCTTGGACAAAGGCAAAGGGAAGTTGAATGTGGTCTCTGCAGAAGAAGCGCATACATCACCGCAGGTTATCTCAGGTTCGATTCCGTCCTCTGGTTCTCGTTTTGTGTATGCCTAGTATGTGTAGTTCTTAGCGTAGCATATATACCTTATAGGAACCTTTAAGGTCAAGAACCGTTGGGCGCGTGTTCTCTTTGATTCTGGCGCGACCCATTCATTTGTAGCGCGAACCATTCTGGATCGATATCATTTGACACCAGAGCGAGTGGGAATGCGTTTTTGGTGAAATTTCCTTCTGGCGCTTCTGTGGTGGCAGACTGGGGTCTTCTTGATTGTCCCATTTTGTTGGGGGATTTTATAGCAAGGGTTGATTGCAAGGTAATCGATTTGGAAGATTTCGACGTCATTCTGGGTATGGACTGGTTATCCCGCTATGACGCCGTCATCCAGTGCAGAGGGAAGCGCTTGGATTTTGTCAAGGACGATGGTCAGCCAGGAAGTGTGTATGGTGATTCTTACCAGGATTCTCCAGGGCTTTCGGCGGTATGTGTTCGGACGTTATTTGTTTCCGACTGTTTTGCTTGTCTTTTCTCAGCTGTGGGGACGAGTGCTGTTTTGCCGCGTTTGGAGGAAATTCCTGTTGTGCGTGATTTCCCAGATGTTTTTCCTACTGACCTTCCTGGTCTTCCCCCTGATCGTGACGTCGAGTTTGTTATTGCTTTGGAGCCGGGTACGCGACCGATCGCGAAAGCGTCGTACAGGATGGCCCCGCGTGAGCTAGCAGAGTTGCGTACACAGTTGTATGACTTATTGGCAAAAGGGTTTATTCGGACGAGTTCATCACCTTGGGGTGCACCGGTGTTATTTGTAAAGAAGAAAGATGGATCGATGCGCCTTTGCATCGATTACCGGGAATTGAACAAGGTGACGATTAAAAACAAGTACCCACTGCCAAGAATCGATGATTTATTTGATCAACTGCGTGGCAGTTCTGTTTTTTCGAAGATTGATCTCCGCTCGGGCTATCATCAGCTCAAGGTCCGAGAATCTGATATTCCGCGAACTGCGTTTCGATCAAGGCATGGCCACTTTGAATTCCTTGTGATGTCGTTTGGATTGACCAATGCACCATCAGCTTTCATGGATCTGATGAACAGAGTGTTCAAGGACTATTTGGATAAATTTGTGGTGGTGTTTATTGATGATGTTCTTATCTACTCCCGCAGTGCTGAGGAACATGAACAGCATCTGCGATTAGTATTGGCCACTTTACGAGATCAACGGTTATTCGCCAAGCTAAGCAAATGCGAGTTTTGGTTGTCGCAAGTTGCTTTTCTGGGTCATGTCATTAATCACCATGGTATTTCAGTGGATCCCGAAAAGATTTCTGCGGTCATGGAATGGAGAAGACCGGAAACACCCAAGGAGATTCGAAGCTTCTTGGGCTTAGCCGGCTATTATCGCAGATTTGTCGAAGGTTTTGCGACGTTGGCCGCACCTTTGACTCGATTAACCCAGAATAACGTGGCATTTGAATGGAATGACAAGTGTGAGACCTCCTTCCTGGAACTCAAACGTCGATTATGTACCGCTCCTGTGTTGGTCTTGCCGACGGAAGGAAAAGAGTATGAAGTGTTTGTGGATGCGTCGCACGTTGGACTTGGTTGTGTGTTAATGCAAGACAAGAAGGTGATTGCATATGGGTCTCGGCAGTTGAAAAGTCATGAAAAGAATTACCCAACGCATGATTTGGAGTTCGCAGCGGTGATCTTTGCCTTAAAGTTGTGGAGACACTTGCTATATGGTGCACAGTGTAAAATCTTTACAGATCATAAGAGTTTGAAGTATGTCTTCACGCAAAAAGAACTTAACTTGCGCCAACGACGATGGCTTGAATATGTCGCGGATTATGATGTGGACATTCAATATCATCCGGGGAAAGCGAATGTTGTCGCCGATGCTTTGAGTCGGAAGACTGGGAAATTATTTCATCTTTCTGTTGATCGTCTCGTAGAGGAATTTTTATTGATGGAGATTTCCGTGGGAAAATATGATTCGCAAAGTCATTCGGCAATAGAAGAACCGTCATGGCTGATGCTTACAAGACAACATCAAAAAGACGATCCGGATCTTTTACATTTATTCCTTCGGACTGAAAAGGGTGAATTACCGGATTTTGCGATTGATGGTGCAGGCACGTTAAAGTATCGTGAGCGCTTTTGTATTCCTGCAGTTGGGGAGATTCGTGAGATGGTGTGTAAGGAAGCACACGGCGCAAGTATGGTCTACCATCCAGGCTCAACCAAAATGTACCGTGATTTGAAACAAAGTGTCTGGTGGTATGGAATGAAAAGAGATATAGCGCAGTTTGTATCGGAATGTCATACCTGCAAGCGGGTGAAAGCTGATCATGGGAGACCTGGTGGCAAGTTGACACCATTGGAGATTCCAACCTGGAAGTGGGAAAGCATCTCAATGGATTTTATTACAGGTTTACCAAGATCTCCCCGAGGACATGACTCCGTGTGGGTGATCGTGGATAGATTGACCAAGTGTGCTCATTTCATACCCTTTAAGGTCAACTACCGATGAAGACAATAGCGGAGCTCTATGTGAACGAGATCATCCGACTGCATGGTGTGCCTGTGAATATCATTTCAGACCGAGATTCCCGCTTTACCTCTCGTTTTTGGCGCAGTTTACAAGAGGGTTTGGGGACAGATTTGCGATACTCCACCGCTTATCATCCTCAGACGAATGGCCAAACCGAGAGAGTAAATCAAATTGTCGAAGACATGATTCGATGTTACATTCTGGAGTATGGCGGAGCATGGGATGAACGTTTGCGGCTTATGGAGTTCGCGTATAATAATAGCTATCAAGAAAGCTTGCAAATGGCTCCGTTTGAAGCGTTATATGGGCGACGATGTCGAACCCCACTCTTTTGGACTGAGGTTGGCGAGCGGCCTTTATTGGGGCCAGAGGCGCTCGAGGATATGGAAGTTGCAGTACGAGGTATTCGGGAGAAGCTCCGAGTCGCCCAAGAGCGATATGAAAAGTATGCCAACCGACGAAGGTCGGAATTAGAGTTTGTGGTGGGGGATTCTGTTTTCTTGAAAGTCTCCCCAATGGTTGGGATTAAAAGGTTTGGGAAGGAGCGCAAGTTAGACCCAAGATTTGTGGGTCCCTTCAGGATTCTTGCGCGAGTTGGTGCATCTGCCTACAAACTGGAATTACCTGTGAACTTTCCTGGTGTTCACAATGTGTTTCATGTGAGCCAACTGCGCAAGTGTCTGCGGAATGACACGCAAGTGTTGGACGTGGTGCCGCCATTGGCGCCAAACCTTTCTTATGTGGAGATGCCCATCCGGATATTGGACTCCAAGATCGTGTGTTGCGGAAAAAGAAGATTCCTATGGTAAAGGTGTTATGGAAAAATCAGGATGTGGAAAGCGCGACGTGGGAGCTCGAGTCAACGATGAGGGCGGCTCACCCTCATTTGTTCCCGTAAGCTGGTATGTGATTTAGTGTTTGATTGGATTCATGTTTTGGTTTGCTTGTGTGTTGGGTTTTGTGAAAAGTTTCGAGGCGAAACTTTTTGTTAGGGGGAGTGATTGTAACGCCCCAGCTTTTTTATTACGTACGCATGATGGGCGTTACGTTGGCTTTAATTGTAGTTGAGCATGGTTTTTCCCGCGGGCATGCGAGTGGCTGTTTTGGTTGCCGAGTTGCACGATGCCCCAGCAAACCATAGTCCAAATAAGGGACTCGGTGAGGCCTCTTAGGGAATGCCTGCACGTTTTCGCGCCCGGGGAATGTTGCTCAAAAATCAGTTGTTGGTTCAGGAAACAAAAAAAAGGGTAAAAAGTACTTAAGGCAAAAATGGTCTATGAAGTCCCAGGAACATTTTTTACAAAAGGGGAAAATGGTCGTTTTTGTGCTAGACACGCCCCCTGTCACGGGCGTGACCCAGGCCGTGACCTGGGCATGACCTCCTTGACTCGACGATTTTTCTTGCGTCGAGTTAAGCTCGACGAATGGGGTACACGCCCCCTGACACGGGCGTGTCACGGACCGTGTCCCGCTTCGTCGAGTGTCGAGTGTCGATCGTCGAGTATCGAGCGTCGAGATCGAGTGTCGAGTCGTCGAGAGAGGGGACACGGCCTGTGACACGGGCGTGTCACAGGGCGTGTCAGGCTGGGTCGAGTGTCGACACTTTTCTGTCGACGAGGTGTCGAGACACGGGTTACACGCCCTAGGTCACGGGCGTGACCGACCAGTCACGGGCGTGACCGACCCGTCACGGGCGTGTACCCCGGCCGTGTACCGTCTGGATAAACATGGAATTGCCGCCTTTCGGCGCCGCTTATGGTACACGCCCTGTGTCACGGGCGTGACACAGGGCGTGACCGGCCCGAAAATCGACTTTTTCCAGTTTTTTTGTGCCGTTCATTTCCTTGATCCTGCATCGAACGGTTCAGTTCTGTTCTGGGTAACATAAGTCCGAAACAGAGATTGTCTTTCCCCATTTACATCTTCTTCTTCTTCATCTTCTTCTTCTTCATTCTCCAAGAGAAAGCAAGGGAGCAAGGGAGCAAGCAAGGCAAGGGAAGAAAAAGCAGCCGTCGCGGCATCGCCTCGATTCAGGCAAGCGGTGTCCTCCACCCTTGCCAATCGTCGTACATGATTCAATTCTCTATTTTTTTTCTAGCTCTTCCTTATTAACCTTAGTGTTGCTCTTTCAATTCAATTGCTAACCTTTAATTGTTCTTCTTGAATTTCTCTTTCATTTCCCTAGTATGCAATTCCCTAGTGTGTTCTTCTTGATGCAAATGATACACTTAAATTGACTCATATAGCAAATTCCTTATGCTACATGCTAAAATTCCCATGTTTAGATTTGTGCTTCATGGCGTTAACAACTTTCCCTATGCTAAAGTCAAATTACCTATTTTCTTATGTTAATTCTATATGACATTAGTGAAGTCCCTATGTTAAATTCCCTATGCTACATTCCCTATGTTCACTTCCTGATATATCCATTTGCCTATGCTAACGTAATTCATGTAGTTAATTTGTTAATCAAATTATGTGGCCTATGTACTCATGTTATGTATTGCGCACACTCTACGTTGGCAATTGGGAGTCATGTGTGAGGACGATGAAAGGAAACGTGTTACCTTGGGTTATGGGGTGTTTTGCGAGGCGAATTCGTGAAGCATGGCGGGAGCGTTTGTGTGAGGGTTTTGCAAGGGGTGGTGTGGTTTCAGCCTGTGGCCACCGGGTTTTGTTTTTGTGGTTAGAGAGACCACTTTGGCCCCGATTTGGGCTGGTTTTGTTTGGTGCATTCCACTATAGGGCCGCCACCGATAAGACCCTTGTGAAACTGAACTTAACCGCCGCTTATGCTTCACTTGTCTAGTAGGTTCTTGTTCTATGAATGATGGAATAGGCATGTGTTTTGCCCTTTGGTTTCTGCGGTTTGAGCAGGACTTGAAGAACTAGCACGCACTTGGTGCGGTTGATCCTTTGGCATGACATTGTTTTTCTACATGTACGCACTTGTTTTGTGCACTCTTTTGACTTAAGCATTGCTATGGGGTCGGTAAGCCCCTTCTTGATCCATTATGAAATTTGTACTCTCTTTTGTATAGTTTGGTTGATTGCTGAGGTATTCTTTCTTGAATGCCTCAGGTGCAGGTTGTAGCCGGTTGAGCGGCTAGGTTGGTTGGAGGCGTTTCTTGGAAGCTAACCGAGCATTCAAAGCGAGGTAGTTCTTCTTTTGTTGTACAGACATATATATGCCCCAATGGGTTCGTGTCAGCTTGTTGGCGCCCATTTGGTGGATTTTCATTTATGTAAATATGAACTACTGCTAATGTAACTCCTTTGGATAGAATGTACTTGCTTTTGGGATGGTTTTCTGGTAGGTTGCATTAGGTATTTTGAAGTTACCAAAACTATTATCGTAGCTCATGCATACATGTTTTCATCAATTAAAACGTATTTTCAAATAACGTCGACAAAGAGAATTTCGTATAAGAATATCACTATAGGCTGCATATAGGAGCTCGTTATAACTAAACAAAGTATTTCCGCCGCGCACAACTACAGTTTTACTATGTAAGGCCGAGGGATACGGCCATTGAATCCAAACATTTTCCTGCATATAACTGTTGAATTTCAACTTGTAGAGTAAGCTTCAAGAGTTGCCTGAACGTGTGCAGTTATCCCCTGCACGACGTGGCATCATAACCCGTAGTTCCTCTTGCTCTGATACGATATGCTCGTTAAGGAAATGCGGGTTGTGACAAGATCTGCGCATATCCTACATGAAAATGGCCTAGAAGATCGCTGCGCGCAGAATACAGATTCTGCGCGCATCTTAAAGAAAAATGAACGGCATCGGTCCGTCTTCCTCCTCAAGCAATCCTTCCTAAATTTTCCAGAAATGTCCTCCTCCCTTATTCAACCTCAAGGGCCAAAACTCCTCACGAAACCATTCACCCATCGTCGTATTGAAGAAAAGGGGAAGGGTTGAAGAGATCTAAAATCTAGGATTCAAATCCTAGCATGACCAAACCTAGAAATCTTCTCCTCTCCATCAAGCTCTCTTGAACCGATGTCTCTCCTAAATATCTAAGATCTAGCACCAAGGGAGAGGGTAGGAAACTCACATTGGCTCCAGCGGTACCACCATTTCTAGCTATGGATCTCGTAGTTCTCCTTGGCGGCATCTTCTCTTTCAAGGCGACGGCGGATCTCCTTTGGTAGAACTTGCTCCTGCAGTTTTTTCCTCTCACAGGAGATCTCACAGAAAATAGGGGAAGAATAAGAATGAAAACGGCTAGGGTTTTCTCTCCCCTTTATATATAAAATGTGACACGGGTAGGGACACGGCCGTGTCCTTACCCGTGTCCTGCCTGGCGAAGCGGCAACGACAGTTTCCATGTCGGTTCAATACTTGACACGGGTAGGGACACGCCCGTGTCCCGACCCGTGTCCACATGACACGGCCGTGTGCCTGGCCGTGTCCTTGACCGTGTCCTTCTCGGGTTGCATCTCGACACGCTTCGTCGAGCTCAACTCGACGCACACGGGTAGGGACACGGCCGTGTCACTACCCGTGTCACTTGGTGTCGACACAGCTCATCAGTCTCGACACGGCTCGTCGAGCTCAACTCGACGCACACGGGTAGGGACACGGCCGTGTCACTACCCATGTCACTTAGTGTCGACACAGTTCGACGATCTCGACACGCCTCGTCGAGCTTAACTCGACGCACACGGGTAGGGATACGGCCGTGTCACTACCCGTGTCACTTGGTGTCGACACAGCTCGTCAGTCTCGACACGGCTCGTCGAGCTCAACTCGATGCACACGGGTAGGGACACGCCCGTGTCGCTACCCGTGTCGCTACCCGTGTCACTACCCGTGTCACTACCCGTGTCACTACCCGTGTCACTACCCGTGTCACTACCCGTGTCACTACCCGTGTCTTTTTACACTGATTTCTCCACTTCTCCACAAGTGCAGTCCAATTCCCTGCACTTCTCAGGACTCGAGTCAACCCTCCTGACTCAAAGACACACACTAGGGGCCTAGAGCGATTCGGGACGTTACAAATCCTATAAACAAAATAAAAGATTTCGTCCCTGAAATCAGGCTTAGGCTGTGGGGAGAAGAGCATAACAGGAAATTTAACATATGCTTTTAAATAAGATTACCTTGAGCAAACAACTCCGGGTAGCGTTGCTGCATCAAATCCATTGGCTACCACGTGTACTCCTCTTTCCCATGATTCGACCATAGTACCTTCACCAAGGGTACACTTTTGCGGCGCAAAGTTCTTGTCTCGCTGTCAACAATCCGCACCGGCTCTAGTCGCACAGACCTATCTGATGCCACTGCACCATCAGTAGTGGGAATATACTGGTAGGGCCGCAACAGTGCTTTTCGAAGCGACGACACATGGAACACGTCGTGGAGATTTTCTAGTTCTGGTGGTAACTCCAACCGATAGGCCAACGGGCCGATCCTTTCTAGTATAATATAAGGCCCAACATATCTTGGGCTGAGCTTTTTCACCCCACGTACCCGCGACACACCATGCATCGGCCGAATCTTGAGAAACACTTTTTCGCCCACTTGGAACTCCACCATTCGGTGCTTTTTATTGTAATATTTTGTCTGTCGACTTTGAGCCTCCAACATGCGGTCCCGTATCAATCTGACCGCCACATCAGTATCATCTATATATTCATTTCCCAATGCCTTCGGATCTTCATCCTGCACCCAAGACAAGGGGGTCCTACACCTTCTTCCATAAAGGGCTTCATGGGGCGCCATACCGATGCTCGCTTGATGACTATTGTTGTAGGAGAATTCCACCAGGGGCAAGAGCCTTTCCCATGGTTCTTCTCTGTCCAACACGCATAACCTCAATAAATCTTCCAGTGTCCTGATGGTCCTTTCAGACTGCCCGTCCGTCTGTGGGTGGAATGCAGTACTAAAGGTTAGGCGCGAGCCCAAATACGCCTGTACCGCCTTCCACTCATTGGATGTAAACCGACCAACCCGATCCGAAATAATTGTCTTGGGCATGCCATGATACCGTACAAATTGCTCCACAAAAAGGCGTACCAAAACATCCACGTGTGCTTCCTTCTTCATTGGTATGAACCGGGCTACCTTTGTCAGTCGATCAACAATAACCCACACTGAATCATTCCCGGAGCGGGAACGAGGTAACCCATGAACAAAGTCCATGGAGATATCCTCGAACTTCTATTCGGGGATGGGCAGCGACTGCAACAAACCACCGGGACTCCTGCATTCATCCTTCACTCTTTGGCAAGCTTCGCAATGTGTAACATAGTAGCGAACATCCTTCTTCATTCCCGGCCAACACATGGTCTTCCGCAATCCGGCGTACATCTTAGCAATACCAGGGTGCACTGAATATTGAGAGGAATGTGCCTCTCTCAAGATATCCTCCCGAATTTTGCCGCCCTTGGGAATATAGAGTCGGCCACGAAAATAAATGAGGCCGTCTTTGAGTGTGTACTCATCGGTGGTCCCATCTTCAATTACCTTGATTGCTGGGGCCAAGGCCGCATCCATTCCTTGCTCCACCCGAATCCGGTCTCGGATATCACAAACTATGCTCATGTTGGCCAAATACTCCGCATACTCTGCCGAAGGAGCCTTGAATACTAGAGTAATTTCCATCTCCTCGATCATCCGAGCCAACTCCATACTCATCAGCCGAGACTCTGGGCTAGAGCCTAGCGCTTTTCTACTCAAGGCATCGGCTACCGAGTTCGCTTTTCCGGGGTGGTAGTTCATGGTGAACTCATAGTCGCATAGAAATTCCAACCACCGCCGTTGTCTCAGATTCAACTCCTTCTGAGTGTGTACATACTTCAAGTTCTTGTGATCGGAAAAGATCTCGCAGTGGACGTCATATAAATAATGCCTCCAGACCTTCAAAGCGAACACCACTGCTCCCAACTCCAAATCATGAACCGGGTAATTGATTTCATGTTTCTTTAACTGCCTTGAAGCATAAGCGATCACATGCCCGTGCTGCATCAGCACCGCTCCCATCCCTTGATATGATGCGTCCGTGTAAACTTGGAATCCTTCCTTCCCTGACGGAAGTGCAAGGATGGGGGCGGAGGTAAGCCTATCTTTCAATTCTTGAAATGCCGCTTCACATTGAGGTGTCCACTCAAATGGCACACCCTTCTTCGTCAAGGAGGTAAGAGGAAGGGCAATCTTGGAAAATCCTTTCACGAACTTGCGGTAGTAGCCAGCAAGTCCAAGAAAGCTTCGTACATCGGCCGCCGACTTCAAGGGCGACCACTCCTTCACGGCTCGCACCTTTGCTGGATCCACTGCTAACCCTGCTCCACTGATCACATGCCCCAAGAAGGCTACCTCCTTAAGCCAGAATTCACACATGCTAAACTTGGCATACAAGGCATGCTCCTTCAATTTCTTCAAAACTAAGGTCAGGTGCTCGACATGCTCCTCCTCCGTCTTTGAGTAGACCAAGATGTCGTCGATGAAAACAATGACGAAGATGTCCAAGTATGGTTCAAACACCTTATTCATTAGACTCATGAAGGCCGAAGGTGCATTTGTGAGCCCAAACGGCATTACTGTGAACTCATACAAACCATACCTCGAACTGAATGCTGTTTTCTGAATATCCCCCTCATGTATCCTCAACTGATAGTATCCAGAGCGCAAGTCTAGTTTAGAGAACCAATGTGCTCCCACTAATTGATCGAACTACTCGTCGATCCGCAGTAGCGGATAAGTGTTTCGCACCGTCAACCGATTGAGTTCCTGATAATCTATGCACAATCGCAGGGTTCCATCCTTCTTCTTCACGAACAGCACAGGGGCTCCCCATGGTGATGAACTGGGGCGAACGAACCCTGAATCCACTAGTTCCTGTAGTTGAACTCTAAATTCTGCTAGTTCTTTCGGGGCCATTCTGTACGGAGCCTTAGATACAGGCTTGGCACCTGGTACTAGATTAATCTGGAAATCAACCTCTCTATGCCGGGGTAATCCTGGCAGCTTCTCAGGAAATACCTCGGGAAAATCCCGCACTACCCGTACATCGTTTAATTCCAATGCTGCTTCCTTCAACTCGAACCAGATCATGAAGACCTCATCCCCCTTCATATGAGCCTTTACAGCCTGAATAGAAGATAATATCATACGTGGCGCGAAGCCAATACCTTGGAAGATGACGTCAGAGTCTCCATGTCTCAAATAGATTCGCTTCTCCACACAGTCGATCCTCGCGAAGTGCCAATCCAGCCATGCCATGCCCAAAATGATGTCGAACTCTGGCATTCTCAGAACCGTGGCCGGTGTATCAAAGGCTTTCCCATCAATAAATAACTCCAACTCGCACTTAGCGGTCGCGATCATCTCCGAGCCGTCCGGAAGGCGTACATGTCGGGCTATGCAAGTGAAGTACTGTACATCCCCCATGTCTTTTATGAAATCCTCGGACACAAAGGAGTGTGAGGCGCCGGTATCGAACAGCGCATAGGCTGTCTTCCCGCCAATAATCACGGTGCCTAAGTACCAACAACCAAAACTTATTGCTAGTGGCTAGTAAGTTCTAATCAATTCAAGTTAGACCATGCAAATATGTAAATTAATTAAATCATACCTGCAATCACATCTTGTGGGTTCCGTTCCTGCGCCATGTCAAGCGCGTACACCTGATCCCGAACTGGTCCGGGGTTTCCTCTTGGCGGTCCTCGTCCTCGACCGCGCATATATCCCCGCCCTCGTGGAGCTGCTGGAGGGAGAGCAGGAGGGAGAGCAGGAGGGAGAGCAGGAGGGAGAGCAGGAGGGGCGTTCCCATATAGCTGCGGGCAAAAACGCCGGATGTGGCCCGGCTGGTTGCATTCGAAGCACACCAGACCACGACGCCCTTCAGGTTGTTGAAATTGCTGAGGCTGTGGGGGTGGAGGCAACGCAGGCGGCTGCGGAACTGGATGCTCCACCCTATAGTTTCGGTGGACACGCCCTGCACCTCTTTGATAACCTCTTCCTCCTCTGAAGTCCCGTCTCCTTCTATTACTTGGGCCGGCTTCCATCACGTCCTCCGCAGGCCTCTTACTACATCCCAGGTGGTCCGCCTCCAATCTTTTCGTCATATCAATGATCTCCGCCAAGCTACCATCCGCTATAAACAAAAGGGACTGCCTTAGGGGATCTCGCAGCCCTTTATAGAAACGCTTGGCATAACCTCTGTCATCCAACTCATAAGAATCCGCAAACCTTGCGAGATGCTGGAATTCCTGCTGGTATTCTGTAACCGACTTTGATCCCTGCTTTAGTAGAAGGAACCTCTGCTCAAGCTCATCTCGGGCCGATGTAGGTATAAAGTGCTCCAAGAAAACACCCGAGAATTCACTCCAACTTATCTCTGTGTAGATCCGGCCTTGGAAGGTAGAGCCCATGAGGGACTTCCACCACCTCTTCGCATGTAAGTCCAAGACAGACACTGCCAATGTCACTGCCATGTTGGCTGGGCAATGGATACCAGCCAACAACTCCTGTATCGTGTCTAGCCATTCCTCTGTACGTACAGCTGACTCCGTCCCAAGGTAGACAGGAGGGGAGAGAGCCCGAAAGGTGCTCAGCCAGTTGGAGCTCGGGGCCTGTTGTTGCACCGGAGCCTGCTGTGCCTTAAAAGCATCAAGAATGGCGGTGAGCGTCTGCCCCAACTCAGACTGTTCGAACTGAGTGGGTATGGGAGGGGTAGGAGTACCCCCCATCGGCTCAACATGCAGTGGAACCTACACATACACGATAAATTATTGGTCAGGTTGGCTAAACTTAAGGTCAAAGTTGGACAAACTTAATGTGAATTACATATGGGCACACCACTGCTTCCACTAAGTCAGTTTGTCCCCAAACTGACTAACCAAACGGGGGTGGCACCATTGTTGAATGACTTCTTAGTTGAGGATTGTGGCAAACTGATACCATTTGTAAGACCCCTCCTCCCGGATCCCAAAATACGGCACGAAGAGGGAGTCTTATGCCCGGAACAGCCGCCTTGCGGTAGCATTAACACACGGGCTAACCTGTACCACAAGACGCCTATTCCGCCGGCTACAACCATATCAATATAAATGCCAACCCAACCAAATAAATAAGCAAGAGAAGTCAAAATCCACACTAAGCATATAATATCCAAAAACATGAAATAATGAGAAGCTAATCATGCTTCTACAAAATATCAGAGTACAGCTAATCATTGCCCAAACGGGCTACATCAGAGTAATCAAAACACTAACATCAGTAACAGACGGTATCGATGACACCGTCACATCAGGCCCTGTCGTCCTGGCCTGGCTGTCCTGCTGCGTAGTCTGCGGCTGCTCTACCTGCGGCGTGACCTCCTAAAAAGGAAGACGTAGCAACCGTTAGTCGAAACGACTAAGTGGTTTCACATCCGCTCCCCCGGTGACTCCTCGGCACCGGGCGGAGAAAGAGAAACAAGGGTACAATATATATAAGTGTATGACAGGTACAAACAGGTGACAGTAGAGTAAGAGAAACAGTATCATTATCAGCATTTATATAAGTGCTACAACTAAACTAGCAAGTATAACTAAGAGCAGGAAGTAACTTAACTTATAAGAATGCCCATACAAACTTATAAGTTAAGGATCGGGTTACATAAAAGTAACTCATCGTATAGGAGTGCCCATACAAACTTATATGATGAGGATCTTGTTGTGCAATGATATGAAATGCTATGAATGCTATGCAATGACTCACCCATGCACACCCATGCACACCCATGCAATTGCTATGTCGACACAGACTGTAGTTCCCACTTTTCGAGTAGGTAGCTAACCTCTCAGGCATCAGCCGCCGTGGCCAGGCGGTGACAGTAGAACGGGCACTTCTACTACTAGGCGGGTATCACACTACTTCACCTAGGCCTCCGTACGCCTCAACGCTAAGAACACAACAGCGGAGTCCATGCGTACTATGGCCCAGCGGGGTCTTGGGTAGATGTGCACCAAGAACACAGCCCGAACTGGCCTTGCGTGACCCGGAAGGGGCCTCGGAAGAAGGCACGAGGACACAGCCCAACCGTTCACATGGCCGGAGGGGCCTCGGGACGAAGGGGGAGTCTTATGCCCCAGGTCCCAGGATCGAAACCTGGCTCTGATACCTTTTGTAAGACCCCTCCTCCCGGATCCCAAAACACGGCACGAAGGGGGAGTCTTATGCCCGGAACAGCCGCCTTGCGGTAGCATTAGCACACGGGCTAACCTGTAGCACAAGACGCCTATTCCGCCGGCTACAACCATATCAATATAAATGCCAACCCAACCAAATAAATAAGCAAGAGAAGTCAAAATCCACACTAAGCATATAATATCCAAAAACATGAAATAATGAGAAGTTAATCATGCTTCTACAAAATATCAGAGTACAGCTAATCATTGCCCAAACGGGCTACATCAGAGTAATCAAAACACTAACATCAGTAACAGACGGTATCGACGGCACCGTCACATCAGGCCCTGTCGTCCTGGCCTGGCTGTCCTGCTGCGTAGTCTGCGGCTGCTCTACCTGCGGCGTGACCTCCTAAAAAGGAAGACGTAGCAACCGTTAGTCGAAACGACTAAGTGGTTTCACATCCGCTCCCCCGGCGACTCCTCGGCACCGGGCGGAGAAAGAGAAACAAGGGTACAATATATATAAGTGTATGACAGGTACAAACAGGTGATAGTAGAGTAAGAGAAACAGTATCATTATCAGCATTTATATAAGTGGTACAACTAAACTAGCAAGTATAACTAAGAGCAGGAAGTAACTTAACTTATAAGAATGTCCATACAAACTTATAAGTTAAGGATCGGGTTACATAAATGTAACTCATCGTATAGGAGTGCCCATACAAACTTATACGATGAGGATCTTGTTGTGCAATGATATGAAATGCTATGAATGCTATGCAATGACTCACCCATGCACACCCATGCAATTGCTATGTCGACACAGACTGTAGTTCCCACTTTTCGAGCAGGTAGCTAACCTCTCAGGCATCAGCCGCCGTGGCCAGGCGGTGACAGTAGAACGGGCACTTCTACTACTAGGAGGGTATCACACTACTTCACCTAGGCCTCCGTACTCCTCAACGCTTAGAACACAACAGCGGAACCCATGCATACTATGGCCCAGCGGGGTCTTGGGTAGATGTGGACCAAGAACACAACCCGAACTGGCCTTGCGTGACCCGGAAGGGGCCTCGGAAGAAGGCATGAGGACACAGCCCAACCGTTCACATGGCCGGAGGGGCCTCGGGACGTGAACACCGAGGACACAGCCCAAACCGACCAAGTCTAACTGCCAACTCCCGTCGGTGTGACGACTGGCGAGCCCGTAGACCTGCCACACTATCCTTAACCCAGGATTACGACACCGCGTGTCGACTCACACCACATGCAATTTCACAACCTCATCATACCATGGAAGGGGCCTCGGAGTGAGCACGAGGACACAACCCAACCATCCATCCACACCTTACCTTAACACGACCAAAACAAGTGGCGGTCAGCACCACACTGCACATTTACTATAAGATGCCAATAGGAGACGACCCACTTTTGTTGGTCTCCTAAATTCAATCCGATATATAACATATGCATGGCCATGGGTTACCCATCTATCTATCATCCCAAGTGATTTCAACATGATATAAACAAGATTTGCTCTTACGACAACCTACCGAAGTATTATCAAATCAATCCAATTAAACATAAGGAAATCAACAGGCCTCAAGCTATCTTGCAATAATAAATTGATTTCTAAAACAGTAAATATTATCATCCATAACACTTTGGTGGTTAACCTAAAATTATTTCACCAAAATCTCGAATTAATTGCGACATTGGATCCACCAATTTCAAATCCACAATGTATGTAGAGACCCAGAATTTCAGCGCAGGATTAGCACTGGACAGCAACTTCGACCGGAGTTTCCTGAAGTTACAGGAATCCGGTGGAGGCGTGTAACCCCTCGTTGGAAAGACCTTTGCATTATCTACAACTTTCATATTCAGGTCACAACCCAGATCTGACAATAACTTACTCGAAATCGGCTTCAAAGTTCACTGCGCACAGAACACAATTTCTGTGTACAGGAATTGCCGGACAGCAAACTCGATTAGGTTTTCCCGGGGCCACACACATCACCGGAAGTCGTGCAACCACTCGTTGGAAAGGTATTTCCAAGGGCTACAACTTTCGTGTTTATCCAAAAGCCCAGATCTGCCCATATCCTACATGAAAATGGCCTAGACGATCGCTGCGCGCAGAATACAGATTCTGCGCGCATCTTAAAGAAAAATGAACGGCATCGGTCCGTCTTCCTCCTCAAGCGATCCTTCCTAAATTTTCCAGAAATGTCCTCCTCCATTATTCAACCTCAAGGGCCAAAAATCCTCACGAAACCATTCACCCATCGTCGTATTGAAGAAAAGGGGAAGGGTTGAAGAGATCTAAAATCTAGGATTCAAATCCTAGCATGGCCAAACCTAGAAATCTTCTCCTCTCCATCAAGCTCTCTTGAACCGATGTCTCTCCTAAATATCTAAGATCTAGCACCAAGGGAGAGGGTAGGAAACTCACATTGGCTCCAGCGGTACCACCATTTCTAGCCATGGATCTCGTAGTTCTCCTTGGCGGCATCTTCTCTTTCACGGCGACGGCGGATCTCCTTCGGTAGAACTTGCTCCTGCAGTTTTTTCCTCTCACAGGAGATCTCACAGAAAATAGGGGAAGAATGAGAATGAAAACGGCTAGGGTTTTCTCTCCCCTTTATATATAAAATGTGACACGGGTAGGAACACGGCCGTGTCCTTACCCGTGTCCTGCCTGGCGAAGCGGCAACGACAGTTTCCATGTCGGTTCAATACTTGACACGGGTAGGGACACGCCCGTGTCCCGACCTGTGTCCACATGACACGGCCGTGTGCCTGGCCGTGTCCTTGACCGTGTTCTTCTCGGGTTGCATCTCGACACGCTTCGTCGAGCTCAACTCGACGCACACGGGTAGGGACACGGCCGTGTCACTACCCGTGTCACTTGGTGTCGACACAGCTCGTCAGTCTCGACACGGCTCGTCGAGCTCAACTCGACGCACACGGGTAGGGACACGGCCGTGTCACTACCCGTGTCACTTAGTGTCGACACAGTTCGACGATCTCGACACTCCTCGTCGAGCTCAACTCGACGCACACGGGTAGGGACACGGCCGTGTCACTACCCGTGTCACTTGGTGTCGACACAGCTCGTCAGTCTCGACACGGCTCGTCGAGCTCAACTCGATGCACACGGGTAGGGACACGCCCGTGTCGCTACCCGTGTCGCTACCCGTGTCACTACCTGTGTCACTACCCGTGTCACTACCCGTGTCACTACCCGTGTCACTACCCGTGTCACTACCCGTGTCACTACCCGTGTCACTACCCGTGTCTTTTTACACTGATTTCTCCACTTCTCCACAAGTGCAGTCCAATTCCCTGCACTTCTCAGGACTCGAGTCAACCCTCCTGACTCAAAGACACACACTAGGGGCCTAGAGCGATTCGGGACGTTACACCCCCCCCCCCCCCCCCCCCGCCCCCCCCGCCTCTCGCCACAGTGAGGATGTTCGAGGATTTCAGGAGTGAGGTGTTGAACCTCGTCAAGTTCGCACTCGGCACGCGAGCCGAGTGCTCAAATCCAGCAGCCCAGATCATGGCCGCCCCCTTTCTGGACAAAGATGTCCCCGGCAGGCGAGCTGGGAAGGAGGTGGCTGAGGAAGGCCGAGGGTGCGAGCTCCCCGGGCGCGAGCTCTTCCCTGGCTCGACAGGATGATGCCGGTTCGGCAAGCTAGGCTCGCGAGACTCGCCAGCTCACCCAGTAGGGGGAGGAAGCCCCTTCAGTGACTTGGTTTCCTCTGCACTAGTTCCAGATAGGTTCAGGAAACCCGAGATGTCCTACTATACCGGGAAGGGAGACCCCATCCAACACGTTCAATGGTTAGAGGATGTGATTTCAATCAGGTAGGTGTCGGACGGGTTCAAGTTCTGACTCTTCGCTATCACCCTCAAGGAGAAGGCAAGGGAGTGGTTCCACCAGCTACCGGTCAGCTCCATCTATTGCTTCGAGGACCTGCGTCGGGGGTTCATGATGTAATGCCCCAAAACTCAAAGGGAGCAAAGGGGGACGTTTTGGGCCAGTTTGGGTTCTGGCTGCAGGCACACGGCCTAGGACACGGGCGTGTCCCAGGGCGTGTCAATCCTGTGTCGACACTAAGGCGGGAAGTCGACACTTTGGTCTCGACATTGTGTCGAGACTGGGAACACGGCCTGCGATACGGGCGTGTCGCAGGGCGTGTCGACCCATGTCGACACTTAGCCGCGGAGTCGACGAGATTCTCTCGACGATTCGTCGAGACAAGGCACACGGCCTGCGACATGGGCGTGTCGCTGGGCGTGTCGACCTGTCTCGACGATCGTCCCGGGGAGTCATCGAGATTCGCTCGACGATCGTCGAGACAAGGCACATGGCCTAGGACACGGGCGTGTCCATGGCCGTGTCATCAGGTCGACGATCTTCACTCGACGAAATGTCGAGTGTCGAGGCCGTGTACACGGCTTGGAGCCCAGGCGTGTTGAGGTGACACGGGTAGGGACACGGGCGTGTCCTAGAACCCGTGCAGTGCTCGGGTTGATTTTGGGGAAAAAGCATGGGGTACATGGCCGGCTACATGGCCGTGTGAGGTGGAACACGGGCGTGTCAGCTCGAACACTTGCGTGTTCAATACCCGTGTGTGGTTCCAGGAGATTCGATTTTGACGGCGAATGCGGCATACGGCCCTGGACACGGGCGTGTGCCATGCCGTGTTCGGTCCAGATTGGGCATTTCAGCCCCGAATCAAAGCCGTTTGTTTCCTTGTTTTGAGATCCAACGGCTGGGGGATGTTCCTGAACGGATATACCCGTGAATGGACTTGGAAAACCCTCACTTTTATTAAGTTTCATCTTTCTAAAACCTTAGATAGAGAGAGGAGAGCCAAGGGTGGAAGAAGGAGCAAGATCCCGCCATTGGAGGAGCTTCGAAGCTCCAAATCGCGAGCCGACTCCGGATCCACGGAGGCAACGCTAGTGCGGTGGTTTTCATCTGATTACTTTTCAATGGCGCCAAAGAGGAACGCAAGGGTAACGATCCTCATCTGGAGCATGAGTAGCTCTCTTTCTTTGCATAGGAAGCCCGCTCTCGCGAGTATGCGGAGAGTTGGAGGCGTTACTTCGGGTGGATATGTGAAGTCCCCGTTGTTTAGAGTCCGTAAGCGAGAACGGACATAGGCATGATGTGTGAAGCCTACCCGGACATGTTGGTCTGGATCGGTGATGTTGCATTGCATGAATGCCGGAGAAGACTCCGTGCTATGGTTTGTTTTTCGGGTTTTCTACGCGGTAGATTGCAGCAGGGAGCCTTGGGGACTAACCCAAAGGTGCACCCGGAAAACTGGGCGGATACGAGATCTTGCCAACTTGGTGGCTTGAGAGCCAACTTGAACATAACCGGGTTATGTGACTTGTGATGGAAATGGGACTCGGTGGAAGTTTGACCCGCGCAAATGGCTTAAATTGTCGTTGCGATGTGAGCACGGGTTATATGGAACCGTACCCGTTCTATGTCGTTCGGTTAAAGAGACCTAAAGGCACGTGGAACTTACCGTGGGCATAGATTAGGGTCTTCGGCGGTCAATGACTTAAATTGTCGTGACCCATGCCAGGAAGACAAATTGCTCATAGGTTTGGCCTTCAAAGTGGCGGTGGTGGGTCCGGAATGTTAATGGCTTTAATTGACGTGACATCGACCGGTTCACCGAGAATGTGCCCTGAGTGCAAGGGCGTGTGGCCGAGCGAGCCAACGTCTGTGATGAAATGGCTATTGTTATAAATTGCTCGCTTATGCTACTGAAATGCAGGGAAGGAGCATCGCCGCCCCGATTTGGGGGCGGGATCGTTATAATTTGGTCAGCATTGCTGACCGTTGCCTTGTTTTGCCCCCGTACGGTGGTTTGTTTCTTGCAGGTGCAGCTGGACCAAGCGGTCAATAGCGGGCTAAAGCCCTTTTTGCGAAGCCGGCCCTCGAAGGCCCAAACGGAAGTGTTTACTGTTTTATTCATGTATGACCGGCCTGCGTATCGTGGTATGTAAAACATGTAATTTAAAGTGGAACATTTTTGTAAGGCCTTAAGGCTTGTTTTGAGTATTTTGTATAACATTCCTATTTTATACTAGTGGACATTCATGCTCAAATGCTGGGTTATTTGTTTACAACTTTTATAAACTGCTTCCGCTAGAATGCTCTGTGTAGGACGTTGAGATTGGTTGGATGGTTTCCATAAGTAACCACCCCGTCTGTCTGTGGTATATGGCGTCGGGCCCCGGTCGGACCTACTGCTATATGCTATGCGACGGATAGGGGGGTGTTACAATTTGGTATCAGACTACTGGTTTTGGTCGGGCTTAAACTGAATTCGTGGGCGAATTCTTTTTAAGGGGTGGTGAGCACATTGTGTGCGTCATCGTTATAATGTTAAAAGAACCCATGAATGTCCACTTAGGAATGAAAATACTCGTGTTTGAGGAACCTGCGTGTTCCTATAATTGCTGTTTGCAATTTTGTTTGATCGCTTAACGGTGTTTTGTACCACTATAGGTGACCAGAAGTGGTGTTGGGCCATCAGAACGCCGAGTTTCTGAGGCTAGTAGTGCACTGGAAGTTGCTCCCACAACACCTCTATCGGCTGAGAATATTCGATTGGTGGCTGAAGCGGTGTTGGCCATGATAAATGCGCAGCCTGCAAGGCAAGCGCAGCAGCCCGCTCCTGTGATGGAGCAGGAACACCTTCAAGAGGCCGAGCCGAGGAGAGTGGAGCAAGTGGTTGTGGAACCGATGGTGCCAAGGAGGGCAACTGAGAGGCAGCTGAAGCATGTAATGAGCTTTAACCCTCCGTTATTCTCCGGGTTGGGAACCCCATCTCAGGCTGAAGACTGGCTCTCTAGAGTGAAGAGAGTCATGACAGCAACGGAGACGGAGGAGTGGCAAATGACCACCATCGCTACGTTCCTTTTGGACGGTGAAGCGAGGATGTGGTGGGAAGGATTGGAGCTGCATCATCTGAGAGGTAGACAACTGATAGACGTTCCGATGGAAGAGTTCTCGGGATTGTTCTTAGCAAGATACCTCCCTTTGACGCAGAAGATAGCATTGGAAAATGAGTTCCTAAAGTTGGTACAGGGTGAGAGGAGCGTGGATGAATATCTCCATGAGTTCACTCGTTTGAGTAGTTATGCTAGCTCCACCATCGTGGATACGGAGCGCAAGACTAATCGCTTCTATGAAGGCTTGAGGGATGAGTTGAGATTATTACTTTCGGGGCCGATGACGCAGGGTTTCTTAACCTTGGTCAATACTGCCCGGTCCTTGGAGAAGGACATGAAGAGCGTGCAAGCGAAGAAAAGCTTGGGTGAGAAGAAATCTGAGTTCAGAGTGCCGACTACTTCAAAGTCCGGCTATCGGAGGTCTTTCAAGAAGCATAGGACTTTGGGTCCAGCTCCTTCTGGCGCTTCTGGGGCGACTACGGGTCGGACCACGGGTGCGTGTTTTACTTGTGGAAAGACGGGGCATTTTGCCCGTGATTGTTGGAGCGGACATCCTAAGTCTGAGAGAAGGCCGGGAGCTACTTATAAAGAGAAGGGAAAGGCGGTGGAGTCGACCGCATCCCACTATGCTCCGGCCCAACCAAGGGTGTACAATCTTGGCCAACAGGAGGCCATCAAACAGGCTGATGTGGTGACAGGTACGGTTTAATTTATAGCAAGTCACTTTCTTTAACTACTTGTTATGCACATGTTACCTTACCACTACTTGTTTAGGATTTGTATTGATTTGTGAAAATCCGGCACGAGCACTCTTCGATACGGGAGCTTCACACTCCTTCTTGTCCGAAGGATTTATATCACGCATCGGAGCCCCTTCTTTGATGGCGAAGGATAAGTTGGATGTGTTGTTGCCCAATGGGTGTTCGATGCGAGCGGATAGGATCTGCGATGTTAAGATTCGTATAGGGGAGCAGGAGTTCGACCCGCGGGCATCTTTACTTCCGTTAGTGGAGTTCGACGTCATATTTGGCATGGACTGTCTCTCGGAGCAGCAAGCCCATATAGATTGCGGTAGCAAGGAATTCAAGATGGGAGCAAGTCGTGAAACGACTTTTACGGGCTTAAAGGGGTCGAGCAAGACATTGATGTCTGCTCTTCAGGTGGTGAAGGCGGTTCGTGCTGGTGCAGAACTGTTCTTTACACTAGTGGAGGTTGCAAAGCCGAAGCCCGCGTTGGATTGTATTTCAGTGGTATCGGAATACCCTGATGTGTTCCCCGCAGATCTTCTTGGAGCCTCGCCTCAGCGGGAGATAGATTTTACGATCGAGCTAGTGCCAGGTGCAAAACTTGTGTCACGATCTCCGTATCGGCTAGCGCCTAAGGAAATGGTGGAGCTGAAAGTTCAACTGCAAGAGTTGTTGGAGCAAGGGTTTGTGTGCCCGAGTTCTTCGCCTTGGAGTGCACCGGTCCTCTTTGTTAAGAAGAAGGATGGAAGCTTGAGGCTATGTATTGATTATCGGGAGCTCAACAAGTTGACTGAGAAGAACAAGTACCCGATCCCCAGGATTGATGATCTATTTGATCAGTTAGTCGGGTCGACGGTGTACTCGAAGTTGGATCTCAAGGCTGGGTACTATCAGCTGCGAATAAGGGAGAGTGATATCCCGAAGACAGCGTTTAGTACGAGATACGAGCATTATGAGTTTACAGTCATGCCGTTTGGGCTGACTAATGCGCCGTCAGTGTTCATGGATTTGATGAACAGTACTTTTAGGGAGTACTTGGACCATTTCGTGATCGTCTTCATCGACGATATTTTGGTGTACTCACAAAGTGAGGAAGATCACTTCAAGCATCTTCATTTGGTGTTGGAGACGCTAAGGAGAAATCAGTTGTATGCCAAGTTCTCGAAGTGAGAGTTTTGGCTATCCTCAGTGGCGTTCCTCGGGCATATAGTGAGTGGAGAGGGTATTGTTATGGATCCGGCGAACATTGTTGCGATACGGGAGTGGCCTGAGCTTGCTACGGTAGCAGAAGTCCGGAGCTTTTTGGGGCTTGCCGGCTATTATAGGCGCTTCGTAGAGAACTTCTCGCGGTTAGCGTTACCTCTCACTACTTTGACGAGGAAGGAGCATAAGTTCGTTTGGACGCCGGAGTGCGCGCGAGCTTTTGAAGAATTGAAGTGTCGGTTGACCACGGCGCCTGTGCTGAGTTCGCCGGTTGGGACCGAAGGCTATGAGATTTATAGTGATGCTTCGGGCAGCGGTTTGGGTTGTGTGCTACTGCAACACAGGAGTGTAATAGCTTATGGCTCGAGACAGCTAAAAGTGCATGAGAGGAATTATCCGGTCCATGACTTGGAGTTAGCGGCCGTGATTTTTGCCTTGAAGCTGTGGAGACACTATCTGTATGGTGTGAAGATTGATATCTACACAGATCACAAGAGCCTGAAGTATCTTATTGATCAAAAGGATCTGAATATACAGCAGCGTAGATGGATGGAGTTCCTGGGGGACTATACATTCAAGATCCACTACGTGCCCGGTAAAGGGAATGCCTTTGCGGACGCGTTGAGTCGCCGAGCCCCAGCTCAAGCCAATTGGCTATCGGTGCATGATGAGCGGTTGGTGCGAGAGTTGGAGGCGTTGGAGATTGTTTGTGTGGACAGACAATCAA
Organism: Platanthera guangdongensis; assembly: GCA_039583875.1. NCBI lineage: Eukaryota > Viridiplantae > Streptophyta > Magnoliopsida > Asparagales > Orchidaceae > Platanthera > Platanthera guangdongensis. Next base: position 160,286,462 of record CM077152.1, on the reverse strand, counting down.
GTACTGAAGCAGTTCTGAATTGGACTGAAGTCCAATATGACCTGGCTGATCGTATTCGGCAGGCTTTGGATATGGATGTTCTTATGAAGCAGCTCATGTTAGAGGCTCTGGATGGGTCAAATTCCCAATTCGTCGTGGAGGATGGATTGCTGTGGAAAGATGGTCATCTGTGCGTCCCAAGTGTGGGTAATTTACGGGTGGAGTTGTTGTACGAGGCGCACCATACCAAGTACTCGATTCACCCGGGGAGTACGAAGATGTACCGTGATGTGAAGAAACTGTTTTGGTGGCCGGGTTTAAAGAAGGATGTGGCGCTATATGTAGCGAAGTGCCAAACCTGCGCCTTGGTAAAGGCGGAGTGCCAAAAGCCGGGAGGATTTCTTAAGTCCTTGCCTATTCCTGAGTGGAAATTCGACGACATCTCTATGGACTTTGTGCACGGTTTGCCAAGGTTGCAAAAGGGGAACGACGCCATTTGGTTGATCGTGGATCGATTAACGAAGGTGTCGCATTTTATTCCGCATAGGAAGGATGATCCGGTGGAGAAACTGGCAAAGCTTTATGTGGATAACATAGTACGGCTTCATGGTGTGCCCCGCAGCATCGTGAGTGACCGAGATGGGCGGTTCACGTCCAATGACTGGAGGCTGGTGCAGCAAATGTTGGGAACAAAGCTGAAATTCAGCACAGCCTTCCATCCACAAACGGATGGGCAGACCGAGAGGGTCAATAGAACCATGGAAGACATGCTTCGCATGTGTGTCTTGGATTTTGGAAAGCAATGGGAAGATCACCTTTATTTGGTGGAGTTCGCATACAACAACAACTACCAAGCGAGTATTAAGATGGCGCCTTTCGAGGCCCTATATGGTAGAAAATGTCGCACGCCGTTGTCTTGGTTAGAAACGGGTGAGTCAAAGTTGTATAAGCGATCAGAAGTGGATGAGGCTACTTCTTTGGTGAAAACCATTCGGGAGAGGTTGCTTATGGCTCAGGACTGGCAAGCAAAATACTATAATGCCAAGCACAGGAACGTGGAGTTCGTTGTGGGTGATTATGTGTACCTAAAGATCAAGCCGTTCAAGGGTGTCTCGCGGGTGCGGCGATTGAAAAAGCTAAGCCCAAGGTACCTTGGACCGTTCGAGGTTCTGGATCGAGTTGGTGAAGCGGTCTATCGGTTGAAGCTTTCAGTGGAGCTTAGTGGTTTACATGATGTATTCCATATTTTGGTGCTTCGGAAGGTGGTGCAAGAGCCTACGCAAGTGATCGCGGTTGATCAAGTGCCGGTGGATAGTGGGCTAACGACAAAGGTCAAGCCCGTGTGGATTGTGGACTCGGAGGTCAAGCGGCTACGCAATAAAGAGATCAGAATGGTCAAGGTCCGTGGGACAATTGCGGTCGTGAGGAGCTCTCTTGGGAGCGAGAGCAGACTATGATTGACGAGTATCCGGAGTTGTTCCGCTCAGGTACAAAATTTTGGTTTTGTACATGTCTTTCCTTTATGTAATTTCGTGGACGAAATTCTTTTAAGAGGGGTAGAGTTGTAACGCCCTGAAACTCAAAGGGAGCAAAGGGGGACGTTTTGGGCCAGTTTGGGTTCTGGCTGCAAGCACACGGCCTGGGACACAGGCGTGTCCCCGGGCGTGTCAAGCCTATGTCGACACTAAGGCGGGAAGTCGACACTTTGGTCTCGACATTGTGTCAAGACTGGGCACACGGCCTGCGACACGGGCGTGTCGCAGGGCGTGTCGACCCGTGTCGACACTTAGCCGCGGAGTCGACGAGATTCTCTCGACGATTCGTCGAGACAAGGCACACGGCCTGCGACACGGGCGTGTCGCAGGGCATGTCGACCTGTCTCGACGATCGTCCCGGGGAGTCGTCGAGATTCGCTCGACGATCGTCGAGACAAGGCACACGGCCTAGGACACGGGCGTGTCCATGGCCGTGTCATCAGGTTGACGATCTTCACTTGACGAAATGTCGAGTGTCGAGGCCGTATACACGGCTTGGAGCCCAGGCGTGTTGAGGTGACACGGTTAGGGACACGGGCGTGTCCTAGAACCCGTGCAGTGCTCGGGTTGATTTTGGGGAAAAATCATGGGGTACACGGCCGGCTACACGGCCGTGTGAGGTGGAACACGGGCGTGTCAGCTCGAACACGGGCGTGTTCAATACCCGTGTGTGGTTCCAGGAGATTCGATTTTGACGGCGAATACGGCACACGGCCCTGGACACGGGCGTGTGCCAGGCCGTGTTCGGTCCAGATTGGGCATTTCATCCCCGAATCAAAGCCGTTCGTTTCCTTGTTTTGAGATCCAACGGCTGGGGGATGTTCCTGAACGGATATACCCGTGAATGGACTTGGAAAACCCTCACTTTTATTAAGTTTCATCTTTCTAAAACCTTAGATAGAGAGAGGAGAGCCAAGGGTGGAAGAAGGAGCAAGATCCCGCCATTGGAGGAGCTTCGAAGCTCCAAATCACGAGCCGACTCCGGATCCACGGAGGCAATGCTAGTGCGGTGGTTTTCATCCGATTACTTTTCAATGGTGCCAAAGAGGAACGCAAGGGTAACGATCCTCATCTTGAGCATGAGTAGCTCTCTTTCTTTGCATAGGAAGCCCGCTCTCGCGAGTTTGCGGAGAGTTGGAGGCGTTCCTTCGGGTAGATATGTGAAGTCCCTGTTGTTTAGAGTCCGTAAGCAAGCACGGACATAGGCATGATGTGTGAAGCCTACCCGGACATGTTGGTCTGGATCGGTGATGTTGCATTGCATGAATGCCGGAGAAGACTCCGTGCTATGGTTTGTTTTTCGGGTTTTCTACGCGGTAGATTGCAGCAGGGAGCCTTGGGGACTAACCCAAAGGTGCACCCGGAAAACTGGGCGGATACGAGATCTTGCCAACTTGGTGGCTTGAGATCCAACTTGAACATAACCGGGTTATGTGACTTGTGATGGAAATGGGACTCGGTGGAAGTTTGACCCGCGCAAATGGCTTAAATTGTCGTTGCGATGTGAGCACGGGTTATATGGAACCGTACCCGTTCTATGTCGTTCGGTTAAAGAGACCTAAAGGCACATGAAACTTACCGTGGGCATAGATTAGGGTCTTCGGCGGTCAATGTCTTAAATTGTCGTGACCCAGGCCAGGAAGACAAATTGCTCATAGGTTTGGCCGTCAAAGTGGCGGTGGTGGGTCCGGAATGTTAATGGCTTTAATTGACGTGACATCGACCGGTTCACCGAGAATGTGCCCTGAGTGCACGGGGCGTGTGGCCGAGCGAGCCAACGTCTGTGATGAAATAGCTATTGTTATAAATTGCTCGCTTATGCTACTGAAATGCAGGGAAGGAGCATCGCCGCCCCGAGTTGGGGGCGGGATCATTATAATTTGGTCAGTATTGCTGACCGTTGCCTTGTTTTGCCACCGTCTGGTGGTTTGTTGCTTGAAGGTGCAGCTGGACCAAGCGGTCAATAGCAAGCTAAAGCCCTTTTTGCGAAGCCGGCCCTCGAAGGCCCAAACGGAAGTGTTTACTATTTTATTCATGTATGAGCGGCCTGCGTGCCGTGGTTTGTAAAATATGTAATTTAAAGTGGAACATTTTTGTAAGGCCTTAAGGCTTGTTTTGAGTATTTTGTATAACATTCCTATTCTGTACTAGTGGACATTCATGCTCAAATGCTGGGTTCTTTGTTTATAACTTTTATAAACTGCTTTCGCTAGAATGCTCTGTGTAGGACATTGAGATTGGTTGGATGGTTTCCATAAGTAACCACCCGGTCTGTCTGTGGTATATGGCGTCGGGCCCCGGCCGGACCTACTGCTATATGCTATGCGACGGATAGGGGGGTATTACACATGCTGAGGATCATTACCTCGAAGAGGAGGAAGAAGGAGCTGGAATCCCTGTTCCACATCAAGCAGGGGGTGAATGAGATGCTGGGGAGCTACGTGGATCGGTTCCAGGAGGAGGTTACTCAAGTCCAGGAGATGTCGGGCCATAGTTTGATGATGTAAGACCCCCTCTTTTTTTTGAAACATCGGGGTCTTCGGCCCCGAACTGCCGCTTTACGGTGACACCTTCACGGCATGAAGGGTCATCACCGCAAATCGCCGATTCTGCCGGCCGATTCAATCACAGAAAAGCAACAAAAGTAGAGTAAGCATAAGTGTGGTAAAACTCTATCCAAAAGTCCATAAATCACATTAGAGTAAATATATCTCCACGAAGGGAGAGCCCACAGAATATAATATATTGTAAATAAGGGCTTAATCCTTCTACATCAAATCCTCACTACATAGTCACTCAAGCAAAAGCAAAATGAAACACTACTAAGGTCAGGGGCTCACAGTCCCTATCGTATGAACTCTGGTTCTAGACTGCCTCGTCTCCAAGCATGCCGACCTATGGGGCTGCTCCTCCATGCTGGGCTCCACGATCCCCTAAATGATGTGTTTAGAAAACCGTTAGTCTAAAAGACTAAGTCCTATCATCCCCCACCCCTTCCCCCATGGCTACTAGGCACCGAGCGGAGAGGAAGAAAGGGGAGGTCTTGAAGGTGGAGAGTAATCAAGAAACAGATGGCAGCAGACCTATACTAGCAATTTTATATTACATGTGGCAGTAAAGTAAAGTATGAAAAGCAACCTTAACTTATACAGAAACATATAAGCAAGAGATCTTTTACAGGGCTCCCATCGTATAAAAAGTCTCATACCAATTTATATGTTGGGGTGTTAGTTATTAACAGCAATATATATATAAAGAATTTAACCTTAATTTATAAACTTCCCCACACAAGCTTATAGACCAAGGGGTCGTTTTGTAGGGCCTATTGTATAAGCGTCCAATACCACATGTACAATAGGTGACAAGGGTTTTATGTTATGATTATGCTATGATATGCAAGTGGGTTATGATGCGAATATGCAAGTGCAACTCACCCACCCGACTCTGTGCACACAAACCTTTAGTTCCTCCTTTTTGGAGCCGAACCTCCCAGGATACCTCCGTAGTGGCAGACGGAAGCGGTGGGTTGGGTCTCGCCCACCTCGAAACCAGTAAAGCACTACGGTCATACCTATCGTATGCCTCAATGCTGGTGTACTTAGCAGAGCTCCTACGTACTCTTGCCGGCTGGCGCACTAGACTTATGTTGGCAAAGTGCTAGCCACACTTGCCGAGTCAACGTACTAGTGTCGGTGCATCGACACTCCAATACCGATGACCCACCACCTTTACTTTATGCACATGCAACCTTATGTATCAACACCGAGCCAAAGCTCCTCGGACCATGCCGTCCGTCACAAACATCAACCGAACCAAAGCTCGCCTTGCCATCCTGCCCCTTTCCACAAATATCAACCGAGTCCAACCAACTTCCTGAGACACCGTGGTGTGTGAAAGTGAACCCCTAATTATTCTAGTTGCTATTTAAGATTTATCACTCCTACAATTTACGTTAGCCCAGGACTGCACAAGGTATACCCCGTGAAGGGCTCTCGAAGGCACTAGGAACTACGATGGGATTACACCCAAAGCTCCCTTTCGCAAGGCACTTACTATTATTGGTTTCTACTTGATTTCCCTACCCATAATTAATTTACTGAATCTAGCCCTAGTGCATTAAACACTTCCTCCCTACGGGAAGGACGATCTTTCGCAGATCCCGAGCACCACCTAACACTAGTCAACATCTCACTCTACAAATCTTATCTTCGAATGATGAACTACTTTATTTACCCAAACCAGCAACCTACTGAGGATTCAACTCTCCATAAATTCACTACCCACTCTAATTCAGTTTCTGTAGTTACTATATGCAGACCACCCCATACTATATGAGGTGTATAAAGGAGGTACTCAGGATTGTCTTCCAAATCTCCTATAAAATTTAGCAGAGGTCTATCATAACAAATTTAGTCTAAAATCAGAGATTCATAATTTTTCTATTTAATTTGATATTTATTGAATTTTCTCAAATATTTGGCTATGGGCAATTTTGAACATGAACTATATGATCTACTCAAGTAATGACCACACAAAAAGTTTGGTCACTACATTAACAGAGATATATGACTAGATACATATTTCCATAAATTTTCAGAAAATATTTGACCTCTAATTAATTTATCAAAAAATATTTCCCTCAATCATATGCAAAGAAGGAAGTACCAAAATTGTTCATCAGAAAATTATATAAAAATTACAAAATCTTAATATGGTTCAGAAAAGATTATTGTACAAAAATCATGATGTTAGAGGCTTTTTAGACTTCAAAATAAATTAAATTATATTTTCATGCGAAACCATACTTAATGAAGCAACCCTTAAAATTATTCATCCAAAAAATTCTATAAACATTCACAGAGCTTCAAAACATAATAGAAAGTCCTCTGGCTAAATTTTATCAATTTCCAGCAAGTAGTTTCTTCTTAATAAATTTTTAAGTAAATAATACAAATTACCAATTTGTTAATGAAGTATCCAAGATAATAATCCTAAATTCATGATAAAATCTCCAGAGCCTTTACTATCCCTGCAAGGTTTGTTCCCTAAGCTAGTGTTAGGGTTTTCAGGGGGTTTAAAGATTCCAAATTCCCTAAAATTTTAACCAGAGAACTATAATAATCCTATGGTCCTCTCCACAAAATTTCAAGTCAATCCAAGTTCATTTGACCCTATGTTCTTCAAACCCTAAGAATCCCCATTAAGGAACCTACCCTAGGGTTCTAGGGCTACCCTACACATAACCACCCCAAATTCCATTGGAGGGTGAGTCATACAATACAAGGTCATTGGCCAAAATATCAACCTCTGTTGAGGTGATTTGACCACTCAAACCTAAAGGGGATGCTTGGCCTATTTAACCCTAAAAGGGGCCAACCTAGGGTTGGATCAACACCTAACCAAAACATCTCCAAATGAGATGAAACTTTTACTAGAGCCCTAACATGCCATCTAAGACCTCCGACCCAAATTTGGGTGGATATTGAGGTGCTTAAGATAGCTAATTTATTTATTCATGGATTATTAAATTTTCTTAAAAACTATAGAAAAATATTCTCCAAAAATTCCGAATTTTGGACAGACCCTATGTATAGCTAGGGTAGAGGCCCTGCCCAAATCTCAGATCATTTGGACAAGGGATGAAGGGTGGGAATCCATTTGAATCTCAAGATAGCCCTAGGTATATGGCCTACCATAATGGGTGTTGTGGTCTAACCAAGACCCCAAATTGAGTGAAATAAATTTTATCTTAGACTAGACATCAAGGGCTTCATTTTCTATGTTGAACACGTTTTCTGTTCTAGCATCTAATTATTTGTAAAAAGTAAAACCAATAAATACAAAATCTGTGACATAATTAAATAATCAGAAATTGTTATACTATAGTTTAAAATCGAATATAGCACGAATCATGGTGCAAATGGACGGGATCCGTTCATCTTCTACCTTGAGCTGATGACCAGGATTTATTCTTCCTGGGCTAGTTTCAAACGGCTGCCGCCGGCCATCCAGCCGCCTTCCCGGCCGGCCAGCACCACCATCACCTCCGTTGAGGTGGAGGCTGTCTCCAGGCGGAGTCACAGCCGTCGGAGAGCCCTATTCTGGCGATCCTGATGGTTGCATTTTTACAGAAAAACCAGGGAAATTACCTGTTGGATCGAGCTCAATTGAGCACGAACCTTGTCCTAAAGAATCCTAAGATCTACCCATGAAAGAAGGAATAGAGGAGGACCTTGCCGACGGCCTGAAGTCGAGAAGATCGCCGGAAAGCCATCTTTGACGGAGGCGATGCTCGGTTTCTGCAAATACACAGTGGGGAGGCTCGGTTTCTTCAGGTAAGGACTGAGAAATCCTCCTCTCGGCCCACTGGAGGTGTTTAAAGACTTAGTTAGGGAGGGTAGATGCTGAATTATCAATGGCCATTAAGGCCATTAATGGCTACATTCGGCCATGGTGGAGGGAGCTGAGTCAGGCCCTTGGTGGCCAGGGAAGTGGCTGGAAACTTCTCCCCTTCCCTTGGGGAGTTGAATTCAGCCATTAAAGGTGGCCTTTGGCCTCCCCTCTGTCGAGCCCCTTCCCCCTTAATCCATTTTTCTCTCTCCTCCATAACCATGGAAGTGAAGCTCACCCTCTCTCCTAGTCACCAATTTGACTTGGTCCATCTGGAGGTCTATTGGCAGCCCATCCATACACATTATCTCCTAAAGAAGCCACATGAGGGGGCTTGAACATAGGCTAGCCTATTTGGGCTAGGTTGACCCAATGTAGGCTTGGGTTGACCTTGGTCTTTTTGACCTTTTTGGTTGCCCCTAAAGAGTCCCTGGGGACCCATTGATATCCCCTAAGGCCTAGGCAGGGTTGGATAAGGCTGACTTAGCATCTTGGAGGTCACTTGTCCCTTGGTAAGGGCATTTTGACCAGATTAGGGGCTTGAGTTGATTTGGGTCAACTTGGCCTCTAGGGCTGACCCCAATTTGTCCTTAGTGACCCATTGACCTCAATTTAGTTATAGGAAGACCTGTGCAAGGTTGGTTGGGCACATTAGATATCAACTGACCTTTGTTAGGGCACCTTGCTCAATTTAGGACTATGGTGGTCCTAGGTCAAATTGGCCACTTTGGGTTGTCTTCAATGGACCCTTAAGGCTCTAGTGGACCCTCTGGTAGGTTAGTGATGTTGTGGTGGGGTCATGGAGTCATGGTGAAGCCCTAAGGTCAAACCTTAGGTTTTGTGATGAGGTTGTGTCATAGGCAGACCAAGGTGATTCTCACCTTGGCCTTCTATCACTTGGCCCTTTTTAGCTTCCTAGGGTTTTGTCATGACCTAGTCATGGTCAAAACCACTCTTAGGGGTCTATTTGGAAATGGGATATTACAAATCCCAATAAACAAAACAAATATTTCATCCCTGAAATCAAGGTTAGGCCTACGGGAATTTCTATCGAAGAAAGAGGAAGCTTGTAACATCACATAAGATGTGAAAGATTACATCTCGACGCCATGTTTGCTAAGTGGGGTTTAAAGGGAAACCTAAATCTATGACCAATTCACCCAATTGGCAAAGTCAAGATCCCAATAAACAAAAGATTAGCCCCTACTCTTCCTAGAACAGCCCTACTAGTTTAAAACAAGAAAGTAAATTGAACATCTTGAGAGGTTGTGAGGTATACCTGACTGAACAGCTCTGGATACTTTTGTCGCATCAGGTGCTGCGGTTCCCAGGTATGCTCCTCCTGGCCGTGGTTTCTCCACAGAACCTTGACTAACGGAACCTTCTTATGACGCAAGATCCATACTCCTCTGTCATCGATTCGAACCGGCTCCAAGTGAACTGACCTGTCGGAAGCTACCGGCCCATCTGTGGTCGAAATCTGCTGCTCCGGGAGTAGTAGAGCCATCCTAAGTGAAGAAATATGGAACACGTCATGTTAACCAGTCAGTTCCTGTGGCAACTCCAGCCTGTAAGCTAGGGGCCCGATCCGCTCGAGGATCTTGTAAGGGCCCATATACCTAGGGCTGAGCTTCTTCTTCCTACCACGCACCCGTGAAACTCCGTGCATGGGCCGGATCTTCAGGAAAACCCGATCTCCCACCTGAAACTCTACCTGACGAGGTCGAGCATCGTAGTACTTAGCTTGTCGGCTCTGTGCTTCCAGCATTCTGTCTCGTATCATTCTCACCTGAGCTTCGGTGTCTTTGACAAAATCCAATCCAAACGCCTTCGGATCCTCATCCTGAATCCATGAAAGTGGAGTCCTACATCTCCTTCCGTACAAGGATTCATAAGGAGCCATCTCTATGCTGGATTGGTAGCTGTTGTTATAGGATAACTTGACCAGTGGTAAAAGCTTCTCCCAATGTTCATTTTGATCCAGAATGCATATCCTTAGGAGGTCCTCCAATGTTCGGTTGGTGCGCTCTGTCTGCCCATCCATCTGGGGATGAAATGTTGTGTTGAAAGTCAGCTGTGTGCCTAAGTAAGCCTGCACGGATCTCCACTCCCTGGAAGTGAACCGACCATCCCGATCTGACACGATCGTCCTGGGCACCCCGTGGTAACGAATGAACTGTTGTACGAATCTCCGCACTAGTACCCCAACCGGGTCATCCTTCCTAATCAGAATGAATCTGGCCACCTTCATCAGCCGATCGATGATGACCCAAATCGAATCATTTCCCATCCGTGATCAGGGAAGGCCATAAATAAAATCCATCACGATGTCCTCAAATTTCCACCCCGGTACGGGAAGTGGCTGTAGTAATCCTGCGGGGTTTCTGCACTCCGCCTTCACTAGTTGGCATACCTCGCAATGAGTCATGAAGTATGTAATGTCCTTCTTCATCCCCGGCCAGAACATCATCTTCTTAAAGTCCGCCATAATCTTGGTGATCCCCGGGTATATAGAATATCTGCTACAATGTGCTTCCGTCATGATGTCCTCCCGAATCTGACCTCCTGCGGGTATGTAGACCCTACCTTTGAAATATAGCAATCCATCCCTCAGTGAATAATCTCCCGACGAACCCTCCTTCAAGGCTTGGAATATCGGCTCTTCCCATGCATCTGTCTTCTGTCCGGCCCGGATGCGGTCCTGAATATCATCTATGGAAACCATCGATGCTAGATACTCCATGTACAACTCTGGAACATTCTCGGATACTAGGGATATATGTATATCTCTGAAAGACCGGACTAGATCCATGGACATCAGCTGTGATCCCTTCCCTAAGGCATATCCTCTCCGGCTCAGAGCATCTGCCACCACGTTCGCCTTGCAGGGATGGTAGTGCATGGTGTACTGGTAATCTGACAGGAACTCCACCCAACGTCTCTGTCTGATGTTGAGTTCCTTCTGTGTGTCCACATATCTCAAATTCTTGTGATCAGAGAAGATGTCACAGTCAACCCCGTAGAGGTAGTGTCGCCAAATCTTCAGAGCAAAGATCACTGCACCCATCTCTAGATCATGCACCAGATAGTTCTTCTCATATGTCTTCAGCTGTCGGGAGGCGTAGGCTATTATGTCCCCGTTCTGCATCAGAACGGCACCCATCCCCTGGTAGGAGGCGTCTGTGTACACCTGGAATCCCTCCCTTCCCGACGATAGAGTGAGAATGGGAGCTGAGGTAAGCCGACCTTTCAAATCCATAAAGGCCGCCTCGCACTATGGCGTCCAAATGAACGGGTATTCCTTCTTCATCAGGGATGTAAGAGAGAGTGCAATCCGGGAGAATCCTTCGACGAACTTCCGGTAATATCCGGCAAGTACCAGGAAGATCCGTACATCCTTGGCTGTCATCAACGGTGGCCAATCCTGAACTGCCCGAATCTTGGCCGGGTCTACTGCCAACCCTGCACCGCTGATGATATGACCTAAGAAGGCCACCTCCTTTAGCCAAAACTGGCATTTGCTGAACTTTGTGTATAGCTGGTGTTCCTATAGCCTCTCTAGAGTCAAAGTCAGGTGTCGTGCATGCTCCTCCTCCGTCCTTGAGTAGATGAGGATGTCGTCAATAAATACGATGATGAATAAATCCAAATACTCCTCGAATACCCTGTTCATGAGGCTTGTAAATGTTGACGGTGCATTTGTGAGCCCGAATGGCATCACTATAAACTCAAACAGTCTGTTCCTACTACTGAAGGCGTTCTTTGGAATGTAAGACCCCCCCTCCCCCTTACCAAGGAGGGCTACCGGATCTTATGTCCAGAACCGCCGTCTTACGGGGGCACTAACTCACGGGTTAGTCGACACCGCAACACGCCGATTCTGCCGGCTAGTACGATCATTATCCTGTAGGCCAATATGAGAAGAAAGAAGTAAACTGTATATGTAAAACTATCAGTTCACAAGTCACATAGTACAATCATGTAAAAGAAATGAATAGTACATCACAATAGTCCACAAAAAATTACAAATGAAAGAGTAAAAAGGGCTTATGCCCAGTACATCAAATCTCTCTCTCACAAAATCATAAATGCGGAAGCTACGCTAGAACATCAGATCTCGTCCCACCTGAGGACGCACAGTAGTGGTAGTAGCCTGCTGAAGCGGTATATGCTCCTCATGTCCTGCCTCCTCGACGTGCTGGTGCTCCATCTCCACGGGCTCCTAAAAACAGTTGGTCACCGACCATTAGTCAAAAAGACTAAGTCGTTTCCTCCGCACCTCGCCCCGCAGCTCCTAGGCACCGAGCGGGAGGACGAAGCGGAGGACAACAAGGGGTAGCAAAGTGGAAGCAGGTGACAATATCTAACTAGTGTGTAATAAGTAATGTAATCCTACTCTAGCAATTCTAAGTATGGTACAAGTAATAAGTAAGAGCAGTGCAGTAAAGGAAAGTAAAGAAACAGTAATATGAACAAGTAAATAAGCTAAGCTACCACTATGCTATCATCACAAACGTACCCTAACTTATATAAATGCCCATACAAATATATAAGTTAGGGGTTCCAGGAAATTTAACTTATCATATAAAAGAGCCCATACTAATTTATATGACAAGGATCTATGAAGCGTATGACCTAATATGAATGAATGATATGATGTAATTTTATGCGCAGGCAAGTGCAACTCACACACAACGACTCTGTGATCACAGACCTTTAGTTCCCACTTTTTTGAGAGCTAGCAACACTCTCGGGTACCACCGCTGTGGCTACAGCAGCAGCGGAGCGGGCGTCTCCGCTTCTAGACCGGTATGCACACTACCAAGCCTTAGACCCCTCTCATACGCCTCTGTACACGTCCAAGGTGCACTCTAGAGTCTCGCGTACGTACTTTGCTGACAAACCCGTCAGTCTTATTGGGTCGGATGTGCGTTATCGGGGATCGTCCTCCAGACCGCAGTGTAAAACAACCCACTGGCCCCTCTAACTCTCACAACCGCCTGGTGCACCGTACTGCAATCGGTGTGACGAACGGCCAGTACCGCATGCCCCGCCACGATATTTATGCACATGCAAGTAATTCATACCGAGCCTCCCGCTCGCAGGACCAAAACCCATCCTGAATCCCTCAAACCCAAACCCGGGTGAGAACGCACATTAGTGCCTTTATGCCAACTCCCTCAAACCCCAAACGGGTGAGATCGCACATCAGTGCCTTTATACCAACTCCCTCCAACCCTAGACGGGTCAGCATATATCATGAATCTCTCCAACCCCCACACAGGCGAGAAGGTACAACAATGTCCTAACCTATTAAACTACTCTTGTCTACGGTTTATTATACTTAGAGATTTAAGGTTAATCCCAGGACTGCCCCCGGTATTCCCTGTGAAGGGCTCTCAAGGGGCACTAGGAACTGTGTTGGGATTACACCCAGCGTTCCCTTTCGCAAGGATATTTATTTTAGTTGATGGCTACAAATGTATCTCCCCAGCTCTCCTTATTGCTTTAGTACAACCCTAGTGACTTAAGGTGTTACCGGGAAGCCGACGGTCTTCCGTCGACCCCCACTTCAGTTGCTAACTAAGACTTGCACTTTTGATCCCTCAGTAAGACAACTCTACCCACCAGGGTTACTCATGTTGAACTCTCTTACTTCTGCCGATAATCAATCCCCTGGTAACCCCTAAGGCAAGACCTATTTGTGTTATATGCAGACCATGTCCTATGGTTACCCTAAAAATGTGATCTTCCAATCCTTAAGGCATCTTGCCTCTCAATATTTATCCTAGGGTGGTATAGACTAGGGGAAATACCTTATAAATTCTCATAATTTTTCTCGGCTAATTAGTCCTTTAATTAAATCTTTTAATTTAAACACTAGGTCATTTTACACATGAAGTAGTATGATTAAGTATCCACTGACCTAGGAAATTTTTCCTGAGATGTATATTGATAAAATATTGCTGCCTACAAAGTTTCATAATTTTTCTTAAATTATTTATTCCCATTTCCTATTTAATATCAATTCCACACAAATTCCTTTTTCCAAATGAAGTATAGGCATTATGTACTCAAAATTTGCAGGAAAATTACAGAACTTTGAGGACACTAATTTAAGATTATTGGCAGAGCATCATCAACATTTATTGTGAAATGGCCTATAAAATTCCATTATAACATATTTACCAAAATGCCATTGTATTAATTTAACAAACAACAATGCATCCATTAATTCTGAGAAATTCATGCAAAACTAATAATACCAATTTATGGCAGTAGAATAAATTCCAAATTTTTCAGAGGTATATATCCATTATTTCAAGAATTAATAAAATAAGGGTAAAATGGGCAATTTAAGACATCTACTCCAAACGTTTTTCAAAACAGAGGAAACATATTTTTCCTAAGTCACATGTTACATTATATATGCCTTGGAAAAATTTTAGGATCTGTACTTGAGGAAAACCTATTTTCCAAATTTATTTCCAAAATAGCTATATTTAAAATAAATTCCAATAAATGGAATTTTTGAGTCCAAAAATTTCATGATTACTTTGAGGGATGAAATTTACCCTAATGAACCACTGCAAATAATTCCAAGACCTTTGCATGTCACCATTGGGCTAAATACACCATATTTGCATTTTTGTTATTTGCACACCAAGGCATAACATAAGCTAACACATGCAAGTGGATTCTCCAACATGCAGTGAACCCAAGGTGCCGAAAATTTTATCATGCACCAAGGATGTCCCCACTGACCTACCACCAAAATTTGGGACCATGGGGAGGTGTAGAACTCCTTATATTTCATTTATTTGTATTTTGATATTTTGACAAAAACTATAGGAAAATGTTCTCTAAAAATTCCTAAATTTTGGCAGGAGCTAAGTATGCTCTAATCATGCATGTGCCCAACATTTGGGGCCATGGTGACTAATAGTTTGACCTAGGCATCCAATTTAATTTCTGCCCTACTCTAGGACCAGTCCTAGGAGAAATGTCCTACAGGACTGTACACTACACCAAATCACATGTTTATGGTGGCAAATTAAAGGTAAGACGCTCAGCTACCATTTTCATTAAGCGACTAAGTTCTGGAAATGCATCTAAGAGGCCTAACGTTAACATGCAAGGGACAACAAAAATAGGGACAAAAAATTAAATTTTGATGTAGCACGAATCTTAAAGCAGGATGGAGGGCATCTGTTCATCTTCCTCCTCCAGCCAATGGCCGAGATTTGCCCGACCTGGAGCTCACTTTAGGGCCATTTCCCGGCCATCCAGCCACTTCCCTGGCCGGGCACCACCACCAACACCTCCGTTGAGGTGAGGGCTAACGTTCGGCGGTGACTTGGCCGCCGGAGGCGGCGGTTTCCGGCGAACTTACACTCCATCAAAAATCCGAAATTCATGAAAAAGCTCACCTTGGATCTAGCTCATTTGAGCCCGATGTCTCGCCTAATAGATCTAGGAAACTAGTACGGGTAGAGGTGAGGTGAAACGGACCTGGATTGGGGCTTGGCGGCGGGTTTGGCAGCGGTTGGCCATGGAAATTTTCCTCTCCGGCGAGCTTGCTCCCGAACCCGATTCTCCACCAAAAGCTTCGATCCAGGTATCGAATTCCACTCCTTTGGACCTTCTGAAGCTAATGGGATGGTTGGTTTTGGCTGATATGGCTTGTATACAGAGATGCCATGATGGGAATTTCGGCCATGAGCTTTGGTTTCTCCTCCTTGGCTCCAAGTGGCATGAAATTGGGTTGGAAAGGATGGTAATTGATGTGTGGGTTCAGATATGTGCTTGGGAAGAGAGGAGGAGGGCCACATGGCCTTCATCCCCATTTTCCCTCTCTTCTCTCTCCAATTTTTCCCCAATTTCCCAAACTACCCCCTTGCATGCAATCTCTCTCCAATTTCAGGAGGGTAGGGGCTGTCATTAAACATTAAGGCTGGTCATGGGTCTTGGTTCATGGGCTTAGCCCATTGGAAATGAGCTTCACACTCATTTTCTCTCTTTAGGCCTTATATTGACCAAATTGATTTTTATGGTTGACTTGGTCAACCATGGTGGGTGAGCTGACCCTACTTGGTGGAAATGGGTCTAGTGGCACCACCCAACTTGGTTTGGGTCAAGGGGGTGCCCCACTTAGGTTAATTAGGCCTATGAGTGTGGGTTTGACCAAATTAAGCCCAAGGTTGACTTTGGTCAATTGGGGTCAAAATGTTGACCCAATGACATACCCTAGGGTCCACTTAGATTGTCTTTAGGGTTAGGGCAATGTGGTGGGGTCATGGTGTGGCTAGGGTCCCCACTTAGGCTAGTTTGACCTAGTTTGACTATGATCTTATAGTGGGCCCCACATGGCTACCACCCACTACCTAGGGTCAAACCTAGTTGATCTCCTTAAGTCTCACCCCATGCCTAACCCAATCTAAGTTGAGGGGTCTACAAGTAACATGGGATGTTACAAATTCCAATAAATAAGAAAATAATTTCGTCCCTGAAATTTAAGTTCGGGTCTACGGGGTTCTATTTGCAAGAATCATCAAGAAATTTAAAGACATAACTTAAAAGTACCTGATGCGAATAGCTCCGGTGTTGCTCCAGCATCAGATCCCTCGGCTCCCAAGTGTGCTCCTCCCGTCCATGGTTGGACCACAGCACCTTCACAAGAGGGACCTTCTTCTTCCGCAACACTCGGATGGCTGTATCGTCAATCCGGATCGGCTCCAATCTCACTGATCTGTCAGGCTCTACCGGTCCAGCTGTAGTAGTAATGTGCTGCTCCGGCCAAAGGAGAGCTCTTCGCAAGGAAGAGACATGGAAGACGTCATGTAATGCACCCAACTCCGGTGGCATCTGCAGTCGGTAAGCCAAGGGGCCGATCCGCTCCAGGATCAGGTATGGCCCCATGTATCGTGGACTGAGCTTCTCGTGCCTCCGCACCCGAGAGACACCGTGTACTGGACGTATCTTCAAGAATACCCTGTCTCCAACCTGGAACTCCACCTTTCGGTGCCGAGCATCATAATACTTTGTCTGCCTGCTCTGGGCCTCTAGTAGCCGATCTCTGATCAATCGAATGTGAGCCTCAGTATCCTCTATATAATCAGATCCAAGAGCCCTGGTATCCACATCCTGAACCCATGATAGCGGTCTCCGGCATCTCCTCCCATAAAGTGCCTCGTATGAAGCCATCCTGATGCTAGTCTGGTGGTTGTTATTATACGAGAACTCGATCAATGGCAGCAGACTCTCCCAAGGCTTCCCCGTATCCAATATGCATAGTCTGAGCAGGTCCTCCATGGTCCGGATGGTCCGCTCGGTCTGTCCGTCGGTCTGCGGATGGAAGGCGGTACTAAAAGTAAACCGAGATCCCAAGTAAGCATGCACGGCCCTCCACTCGCTCGAAGTGAACCGACCATCACGGTCCGAAACAATAGTCCTGGGGATGCCATGATATCTGACGTACTGCTCCACAAATAATCTCACCAGAACTGCAACTGGGGCATCCTTCCGAACTGGAATAAACCGCGCTACCTTGGTCAATCTATCCACTATAACCCATATAGAATCATGCCCAGAGTGGGAGCGAGGCAATCCGTGTACAAAATCCATAGCAATGTCCTCGAACTTCCACTCTGGAACTGGCAGTGGCTATAGTAAACCTCCCGGGCTCTTGCATTCTGCCTTCACACGCTGGCAGGTCTTGCAATGGGTCACAAAATCCGTGATCTCCCTCTTCATCCCGGGCCAATACATAGACCTCCGCAAATCTGCCCACATCTTGGTGATGTCGGGGCGCACTGAATATCTCGAGTAATGTGCCTCTCGGAGTATGTCATCCCGGATACTGCCCCCTGCCGGTATGTAGATGCGCCCCCGGAACCGAAGAAGATCATCCTGTAGCATGTAGTCCTCGACCTTGCCCCTCTCTAAGACACTGAAAATCAGCTGTAACGCAGCATCCAGCCTCTGATGAGCTCAGATGCGCTCCTGTATATCATCGCCGCTGATCACTGAGCTCAAATACTCTTTATATACAACTGGCTCGGTCTCGGACACCATGGTAATGTGCATGTCATCCATCATCTGTAGCAGCTCTATAGACATCAATCGGGGTTCCGGTCCAGAAGTGCCGGCCCTCCTGCTCAAGGCATCCGCAACCGTGTTCGCTTTTCCCGGGTGATAGTGGATCTTGTAATCATAATCACAAAGGAACTCCAGCCACCTCCTCTTTCTCAGGTTTAGGTCCTTCTGCGTATCGATATACTTGAGATTCTTATGATCTGAAAAGATGTCACAATGAATCCCATATAAGTAATGCCTCCATATCTTTAGGGCGAAAACCACAGCCCCGAGCTCTAGGTCATGTACTGGATAGTTATGCTCATGCTTCTTCAACTGTCTCGAAGCATAAGCAATAATGTGTCCATGCTGCATCAGGACTGCACCCATCCCCTGATAAGAGGCGTCCGTGTAGATCTGGAATCCTTCGCTCCCGGATGGAAGCGCAAGAATGGGGGATGAGATGAGTCGGTCTTTCAGCTCCTGAAAAGCCGTCTCACACCGCTCTGACCAAACAAAATCTGTGTCCTTCTTCGTCAAGGACGTGAGGGGGAGTGCTATCCTCGAGAACCCCTCCACGAACTTGCGGTAATAGCCTTCTAGTCCCAAGAAACTGCGGATGTCAGATGCGGTCTTCGGCCATGGCCAATCCCTCACTGTCTCTATCTTGGCTGGGTCCACTGCTAACCCAGCCCCACTGATCGTGTGCCCCAGGAAAGCCACTTCCTGCAACCAGAACTGGCACTTTGAAAATTTTGCGTACATCTGGGTCTCCCTCAGCCTCTGCAAGACCTGTGCCAAGTGCTCTGTATGCTCCTCCTGAGTCCGAGAATATATAAGGATGTCGTCGATGAATACAATCATGAAGCGGTCTAAGAAAGGCTCAAAAACACGGTTCATTAGACTCATGAATGCAGCAGGAGCATTCGTGAGCCCAAAAGGCATCACCGTGAACTCGTATAATCCATAGCGCAAACTGAATGCCGTCTTCGGTATGTCCTCTTCCCTGATACGGAGCTGATAGTAGCCGGATCGCAAATCTAACTTGGAGAACCAGAAGGCTCCCTGTAGCTGGTCAAATAACTCATCTATCCGATGCAGAGGATAGGTGTTGCAGACCGTCAACCGGTTCAGCTCCCGGTAATCTATACATAATCGCAGTGATCCGTCCTTCTACTTCACAAAGAGAACTGGCGCTCCCCATGGCGATGAACTAGGCCGCACAAATCCTGACTCGACTAGCTCCTGTAGTTGAGTCCTGAACTCTGCTAACTCCCTGGGAGCCATCCTGTAGGGTGCCCGGGACACCGGCCTCGCTCCCGGTACTAGCTGAATCCTGAAATTCAAGTCTTTAGCAGGTGGTAGCCCGGGCAATTTCTCCGGGAATACGTCGGAGAAATCCCGGACCACCGGAATATATGAGATAGTCGCTCCTGTTCCCACCATCTCGTAGCAGATAAGATAAACTTCTTCACCCTGCTCGTGGGCCTTCACAGCCTGTACAGATGATAATAGTAGGTGGCAGATAGGCTGGATACCTTCAACGATAACATGAGAGTCGCCATGCCTTAGCGTGATCCTCCTGGACGGACAATCTATCTGGGCATGGTTCTGATGCAACCAGGACATGCCCAAGATCAAGTCAAAGTCCTGCAGCTTCAGAATAGTTGCCGGCGCCTCAAATGCCTTGCCGCCAATCTCGGCCTCCATATCACAATGTGCAGTGGTCCGCAGCTCCGACCTATCGGGTAGACGCACCCTCATCTCTAGTCCAGGAAACCTCTCAACGCCTTCGAGTCCGTCGATGAAGGTCTCGGATACGAACGAGTGTGAAGCACCCGTGTCGAAGAGAGTATGAGCGGGCTTGCCGCTGATCATAACTATGCCTGAGGTTTGTTTTTGTGAAAGTTAATTGTTATCCTATAGTTCCAGGTACTATATATATAATTGAAAACTCAAGGAAATCAATAATTAACTTCAAGTACCTGTGATAACCTCCTCGGGATTCCTCGGCTCTGTGAGGTCCAAGGCGTATATCTGCTCCTGCTCGCGTCTCCTGCCATGATATCCCCGGCCTCGGCCTCGTCCTCGGCCCCGTCCTCGGCCCTGCTGTACTAGGGCCACTGGAGGTGGAGGAGGAGGAGGGGGATGGAATCGGTGCGGGCACTCCGACCTGATGTGCCCGGGCTGGCGGTATCCGTAACAAACCACTTGTCGGTGGCCTCGGTCATCCTGTCTCCTCGGATCATGCATCTGTAGAGGTGGGGGAGCCAATGCTGGAGGAGGCCCCTGCTCCTGCCTGAAGTTGGGACGACGACGTCCCCCACCCCTCTTGTATCCGATGGTCCTGCCTCTCTGAGATCCCCTACTGCTCTCACCTGATGTCGACCCATCAAATGGCCTCTTCCCTCAGGCTCGCACCATCAGCTGGTCAGCCTCCAGCTTCTTCGCCATCTCGATGATCTGCCTAGATGTGCCATGAGAAATGAATAGCAAGGCCTGCCTCAAATCATCCCTGAGGCCCCGGTAGAACCTCTTCGCATACCTCCTATCGTCGGTGTCCTGAATCCCCGCGAACCTGGCCAAGTGGGAGAACTCTCTCTGGTACTCTATCACTGATCTAGTCCCCTGCTTGAGGTTCAAAAACCTCTCCTCCAAAGCATCTCTGTCCGTAGCAGAGACGAAGTTCTCCAGAAACACATCGCCAAACTCCTCCCATGATATCTCTGACAGCTCAAAGTCCGCATAAGTAGACTCCCGGACCGATTTCCACCATCTCTTCGCATGGGCCTCTAGCACAGAGGTGGCTAGAGGTACTGCCTGGCCGACTGGGCAGCTGATGCCCGCTAAGATCTCGTGTTTGGCCTCCAGCCATTCTTCCGTCTTCACCGCATCCTCTGTCCCACGGTACGCCGGTGGGGACAGGCTCTTGAATGCACTCAGCCAGCTCGACCCCGGATTTGGCTGTGGAGCCGGGACTTGCTGGGCTCTGAAGGCATCCAGAATCGCCGTCAAGGTCTGCCCCAACTCCGTCTGTAGGAATGGAGTGGCAGCTGGAGGGGGAGGAGCCACATTTTGCGGCGCTGCGACCTGTGGAGGTTGCATAAAGGTAAGGTTAAAGCAAAATTGGCCTAACACATTTGTTGGGTATTGTATCCACAATGTACCTGATTTGAAGAAGCCCCTGGACAAGCTAAGGTCAATAGACAATATATTTGATAAACTCTTTCAAGTTGTGCTTGCAGTTCCTCCACGCTAAGTGCACACCAATGTCAGGGTGCAGTAGGTCAATATACACGGGTCTGCACGACGTAATCCCTCGTTGAGCAGATCAGTGTGTTGGCCTACGTGTACTCTCTCTATTGGAGTGCACTTACTTTCAAGTACAGGGCCGTTCATATGCAAGAGAAGACAAGGAGCATGGAAGGTTCAAGGAGCAGCTCCTGGGTGGAAGACGAAAATTCGTCCAAGGAAAATTCGACGGGAATCACCAAGTGATTCTCGCCGATTCGGCGAGAATCACTAGTGATTCTCGCCGAATCGACGAGAATCATTAGTGATTCTCGCCGACTCCTTCTGGCTACCTCAAAACGGTGCCAAGTAAGATTCGGCGAGAATCACTAGTGATTCTCGCCGAACTAGTGGCCAAGCAGCTCATGTATACAAAGTGAAATTCGTTGAGAATCAATAAGTGATTCGGCGAGAATCACTAACGATTCTTGACGAATCGTCGAGAATCACTTGGTGATTCTCGCCGATTCGTCGAGAATCGCCTGCGATTCTCGCCGATTTTTCCTTGGCATTTTCTCTGGAATTTCCTGAACCGGATTCTACCGCTGTTAAATTCCTGGACCGGGATTTGGGGATTTCTATTGTGGGTCCCACAAACGGTCATATTGGAAAACTTCTACAGTATTTATATACAAGTATTTTGAACGGAATACCTACACAGAAAGAAGCCGAGCAAGCAGAAACCCTAATATCGCGAAATCTCTCCGCCGCCTCCGTCACCGCTCGCGCAAGTCCGTCGCCGCTGCTGATCGCTCTTCTTCCCGATCTCCGGTGACAGAAGCCTAGCTAAGCTTGAGTCTCACGTGTCTATCCAGAGATCTCTTGTCTCTCGATTTGTTGACCGGGAAAAACTCCCTCGTCCGAATCGATCGAGACGACCGATCCTAGAGTGACCGTTGGTAGACCTAGTTTGCTTCGCTACGAAGTTTGGATCTCCAAGTTCAGCAGCCGCTCTTCATCGTAGCCGCCGATCCCGAAGCTAGCCGCCGCTCGTGTGCCGCCGCCGGTTCCGGGGAGATCCTCTCCAAGAGAGACCAAGGTTGTAGACTCTTCATCGACTTCAAGAACATGTCGTCGAACAAGAGGAACACTGTAGTGTCCAAAAGAAGTTTGTATCACGCGTACACTCTATATTTAATTTTGTTGTAAAGGAACTTTTGTTCCGTGTTGTAAGGGTTGGGTGCAACCCGGTTTGTGGGAGTGTTGACTCTCACGTGTGGAAGGGCTCCTTCCGTTAGTGCAGGGATTGGATTTCAATCCCGTTGGAGAAGTGACCGAGTCGTCCCTTGTTGGGGAGATAGGTCGAAGGGGGAAAGTGGACGTACCCAAGTCGGGGAACCACTATAAAGTTCCTGTATTTTCTGTGTGCTGTGTTGTTTATCTTTATTGTGCAGGTACTATTATAAATTCCGCAAAAGCGCTACACGTCACCTATCCCCCCCCCCCCCCCCCCCCATAGGTGCACATAGTTGACACTAGGTGGACTTTCAAGTGGTATCAGAGCGAGGTTACTCAACAAAAAGGTTAACACCTTGAGTTGAATCCTGCCACTAGTGTCAACAAGGAGACATTCATCTACTATGGACGGGCTCAAGTACTCCGGCAAGATCCCAGTGTGCAACAGACTCAACTTTCCTATCTGGAAGGAAAGGATCAGGTTCTACATGGAAGCAGTGGATCCTCGACTTTTCATGATCGTGCTGGAGGGACCTTATGTCCCCACTAAGGCCTCCACCATTGATCCCACCAAGAAAGTGTCGAAGACACTCTCTGAAATGGACAAGGATGAGATGGTACTAGTGGGCCTTGACATGAAGGCAAGAAACATCCTGGTCAGCGCAGTTGATGACTCTATGATGCAGAACTTCAGCAACTGCAGGACAGCTCAGGAGATCTGGCAGTGCCTGATCATTCTAATGGAGGGCACAGATGAAGTGAGGGATGATCGGAAATCCCTCCTGAACCAGAAGTATGAGGCCTTCAGACAAGGGCCGAAGGAAGAGATCGGGGTCACCTACGAGAACTTCCTAAAGATTGTCAACACCCTCAAGGGGTATGGAAGAGTGTTCACTAATGGTGAACTCAATGACAAATTCCTTAGGTCCCTTACTAAGGAATGGGACACAAAGATCTGCGCCATCAGAGAATTTGGCAGACTGGCAGAAACTGATCCACAAATTCTGTTTGGGAAGCTGATGTCCTATGAGCTTCAGCTGAACACCAGGAAAGCTGAGGAAGAAGCAGAAAAGGCTGCTGCAAAAGAAAAGACTGTGGCTCTAAGAGCCAGTCACTCCAGAAAAGGCAAGGGTACGGTGTCGTACCGTGCTAGGAAAAAGGATGAGGAAGAGGACTCCGAGCCATGCTCCTCCAGCTCAGAGCTGTCGGAGGAGGATTTCTCCCTCATCACTCGAGAGTTCAAGAAGTTCCTCAAGATGAGGAATCAAAGAAAGAGAGACGGCTCCTCCTCCAGGCTTCAGAAGAAAAACTACTCTTCTGACAGGTATGCATCTAGACCGTACAAACATCGCTCCTCTGACATTATCTGCTTTGGATGCAACAAGCCAGGACACGTCGTGGCCGACTGCTATCAAGGCAAGAGGGAAAAAGGGAAAGAAGAGGAGCACAAGTCCTCCAGAGACAAGAAGAAGGAGCGAAGCTACATCGCTAAACGGCCAAAGACACTGAGTGAGTCTGACTCCTCAGACTCGAGTGATGATGAGGAAGCCTACTTCGGGCTGGTGGGTTGCTCGGACTCAGAAGGAGAATGCCCCCCATTTACTGGGAAGGTAAAAGCTCACACCCCTCTCTCCGACTCCGACTCTGATCCTGAGTCTCAGGATGATGAACCTGAGGATGGCCCTTCGGCCCGTGAAGCTGAGATCCTCGAGAAGTATGAGCTTCTGCTCAACACTTTCGATGAGTGCCGTAAGAGACTGAAGGCTGAGAAGAAGGAAGTAAAATTCCTTAAGGGTGAGTGTGTATCCTTAAGGGAAGAGGTCACTAGTTTGATCTCTCTCCGACAGGAACACCTTGACCTGACTTCAAAGCATTCAGAATCTTTGAAGCTCCTTGATCTAAAGCAGGAGGAAGTCGACAAGTTGGAAGAACTACTTGCGGCAGAAAAGAAGATCGTCAAGAGCTTCTCCATGCCAAAAACAGTTCTTCCAGTCGTTGATACCTTCTCTGCTCAGGCCAAAGGAGCTGGCTTGGGGCATAAAGGAGTATCTGGTTCTTCATCTAGGAGAAACAAGAACCAGAGGAAGAATAAGGCTGCCAAGAAGGCCTCTGCTGATGAAAAGGGTAAGGCTCCTCTTAGTCCTGTTGTGTTCAGAAAGCCTGGCTTTCCTTGCAACCAACATGACTTTGAGTCAACTTTTGGGCATCATTTCCGGCCCTCGGTTGCAAAGCCAAAGAGCCGGTATGAAGGTTGGAACTTTCTCCGGAACTTCGGTGAGAGTGCCTTCAAGGCACCTTATGAGGAAATCCACATAGGAAATTATGGTCCGTTCTCTAGCGGCCATAATGGAAAGCAGGCACCAAAAGCCAAGCCTGTTATACAGAAGGTGACAAAGTCATGCGACTGTTATCACCATGAGGCCTCTACCTCCAGATCCAAGGCCCCAGCAGTACCCACCGTTCCCAGGGTAAGGCAGGAGCCCAGGAAGAGGTACAACAGATTTGACTGTTGGTGCTGTGGCAAAGTCGGTCACTTTGCCGTGGATTGTTGGTTTAATCCAAGGAATTACGAGACTCCCCAGGTTAGCAATGCGAGACCGACCACTCGTAGGGTTAACCAACCGAGGGGGAGTGTGCTAACCAGGAATCTAGGACACAAATTCGATTGGGTTCCTAAGGCAAATTAATTTTATTTTGCAGGAATGTCCAAAGGCCACCAAAACGCCGATCTGGTATTTGGACAGTGGATGCTCCCGGCAAATGACCGGGACAAGAAGCCTGCTGCGTGATTACACTCCAGTCGAGAATGGACCCAAAGTCATCTTTGGAGGGTCAGATCGAGGAGTCACCAGAGGTTATGGTATGATTTCCAACGGTATAATCTCTATCACCGACGTGGCTTATGTTGAAGGGTTAAACCATAACCTGATCAGTGTAAGTCAGTTATGTGATAAAGGATATGACGTTAAGTTCTGCAAGGATAAATGTCTGATAATTTCACGTACCTCTTCAGAAACGGTATTATCAGGCATCAGGAGCAGAAATATCTTTTGTCTAGATTTTCTCAGTTTAGATTCATCTACCCCCGTATGCCTTGTGGCAACAGGCAGTGCATCTCTTTGTGAACAATGGCACAAGAGATTGGCACATATTAACTTCAAGACAATTAGTATGCTGTTTTCTAAGGACTTGGTAAGGGATGCTCCCAGTATCAAGTGCATCAAAGATAGCCCATATCCTGCATGCCAAATGGGCAAACAGACTCGGGCTACCTTTAAGAGCATCGCTGACAAAGACTCTTCCCGATGTCTTTACCTTTTGCATATGGACTTGTTTGGTCCAATGCAAGTTCATAGCTTGGGAAGCAAGTCCTATACGCTAGTGATAGTTGATGATCATTCTCGGTTTACATGGGTGTTCTTTTTGAAACGAAAGTCAGATACGTTTGACATCTTCACTAATTTTGTCAAGCAAGTTCAGAACGAATTTAACTGCTCTGTGGTCAAAATCAGAAGTGACCATGGAACAGAATTCGAATCTGGTGCAATGACAGAATTTTGTGAAGAACAAGGTATCTTTCATGAGTTTTCCTCCCCGCGCACTTCTCAGCAAAATGGAGTTGCGGAGAGGAGAAATAGAACTCTCATTGAAGACTGCACGACAATGTTGAAAGACGCTTCTCTCCCGGAATACTTCTGGGCAGAGGGTGTCAATACGGCTTGTCATGTACAAAACCGAGCATTGATCAATAAGCATCATCGTAAGACGCCTTACGAACTACTGAAAGGCAGGAAACCAACCATGTCGTACTTGAGGATTTTTGGTTGCAGATGCTATGTACTGAATAATGGGAAGTACCCGCGTACTAAGTTCGGTGAAAAATGCTTCGAAGGCATATTCATGGGCTATAGTGCCCACAGTCGGGCATATAGGGTCTTCAATAAGAAAACCCTAGTGGTAGAAGAATCAATAAATGTTGTATTTGATGAAGGAAGTTTGCTTCACAACAACTCTTCCAGTGGTATTCTTGAAGATGCAGGTGCACGATTGAAACAGCTGAGTCTGGATGAGCCTGCTAAAGATGTCACTCCTAAGTACGTCAAAGTATCCACCTCCACGTCATCTGAAAATGTTGAAGATCAAGATGAAACAAATCTCTTGGAAGAAAGAGAAGCCCATCAAGTAGTTGAAGCTCCAGACGCCAGACTTCTAGAGCTACGGCACGTGAGGGATCATCCCAGAGATCAGATCATCGGAGATCCTCGTGTCGGTGTCAGAACTCGAAGAGGTACCATTAACGAAGTATTGCATCTCAGCTTCCTGTCACAGGTTGAGCCAAAGAAGTTCGACGAGGCGAACAAGGATGCGGCATGGATTCTGGCCATGCAAGAGGAACTACATCAATTCGAACGCTGCAATGTTTGGACGCTGGTTCCCAGACCATACAAGCAGAATGTCATTGGCACGAAGTGGATCTTCAAAAACAAGCTGGATGAACATGGTGTCATCATAAAGAACAAGGCCAGGCTGGTGGCTCAAGGTTACAGACAGGAGGAAGGGATTGACTTCGACCAGACCTTTGCACCAGTCGCAAGGCTCGAGGCAATCAGGTTGTTCCTGGCGTATGCTTCACACAAAGGATTCACGGTCTATCAAATGGATGTCAAATCGGCATTCCTGAACGGAGACCTGAAAGAGGAAGTATATGTCGCTCAACCCCCAGGTTTTGTCGACCCTACTTATCCCAATCATGTTTATTTTCTTAATAAGGCCTTATATGGGTTGAAACAAGCTCCACAAGCTTGGTATGAGACTTTATCTAGTTTTCTTCTTGAGAACAAGTTCTCCAGAGGTAAAATAGATAAAACATTGTTTCTCAGGGAAGTCAAAGGCAAGATTTTGCTGGTGCAAATCTATGTCGATGACATAATATTCGGCTCAACGGACAACAATCTTTGCAAAAAGTTTTCTAAACTTATGCAAGGAAAGTTTGAAATGAGCAGTATGGGAGAGCTCAATTATTTCTTAGGAATTCAAGTGAAACAGTCTGAGGATGGAATCTTCATCTCTCAGACGAAGTTCACAAATGAACTCCTTAAGAAATTCGGTATGGAGAGTGCAACCTCTATGAGGACTCCAATGGGATCCACCATGTCTCTGGATAAGGATGAGAAAGGTAAACCTTTCGATGAAACCAAATACAGAAGCATCATTGGATCCCTGCTCTACCTTACTGCCAGTAGACCGGACATTATGTTCTCCACATGTGTCTATGCCCGATATCAGGTGAACACTAAGGAATCTCACTATGTCGCTGCAAAGCGAATTCTGAGATACCTTAAAGGTACTCCTAATCTTAGCTTGTGGTACCCGAGAAACAATGATGTCGAGCTAATAGGCTTTTCAGATGCTGATTTTGCAGGGAGCAGGGATGACAGGAAAAGCACCTCCGGGACGTGTCAATCCCTCGGCAGGAGGCTTATCTAATGGAACAGCAAGAAACAGAATTGTATTGCAACCTCCACAGCACAGTCAGAGTACATCTCGGCAGGAAGCTGTTGCGCACAACTTCTATGGATCAGAAACCAGTTAGCCGACTACGACCTTCAGTTCAAGGAAGTACCCATGTACTGCGACTCCTCCAGTGCAATTGCCATTGCCAACAATCCGGTGTCGCACAGTAGAACGAAGCATATTGAAGTACGCTACCACTTCATTCGGGAGCACGTGGAGAACAAGGATATCTCTCTCTGTTATGTCCCCACGGACAAGCAGATTTCTGATATATTCACAAAGCCCCTAGACGAGGCCAAGTTCAATCTTTTCAAGACTGAATTGGGGATGCTCAATTATGAGGAATGAAGTCTACAGAGGCTCCAGGCCCGTGCAAGAACTGAGGGGGAGCAAAGGGTCAAACGCTACAGAGCCCGATTTGTAGAAGCCGAAAAGGGGGAGATTACCCTCCCGGCTAAGGCTAAGGTGGCTCAAAGCTTGCTCCCAAGAAATTGGTATTGGTAATAGATAACTCACTCAACTCACTTTTCAGTTTATGGTTTTCACTCTCATTTGCTCTATTCACCTTAGCTTGTAGGGTTTAGGCTTCTTCAAATAGGGGGAGATTGTTGGGTATTGTATCCACAATGTACCTGATTTGAAGAAGCCCCTGGACAAGCTAAGGTCAATAAACTATGTATTTGATAAACTCTTTCAAGTTGTTCTTGCAGTTCCTCCACGCTAAGTGCACACCAATGTCAGGGTGCAGTAGGTCAATATACACGGGTCTGCACGACGTAATCCCTCGTTGAGCAGATCAGTGTGTTGGCCTACATGTACTCTCTCTATTGGAGTGCACTTACTTTCAAGTACAGGGCCGTTCATATGCAAGAGAAGACAAGGAGCATGGAAGGTTCAAGGAGCAGCTCCTGGGTGGAAGACGAAAATTCGTCCAAGGAAAATTCGACGGGAATCACCAAGTGATTCTCGCCGATTCGGCGAGAATCACTAGTGATTCTCGCCGAATCGACGAGAATCATTAGTGATTCTCGCCGACTCCTTCTGGCTACCTCAAAATGGTGCCAAGTAAGATTCGGCGAGAATCACTAGTGATTCTCGCCGAACCAGTGGCCAAGCAGCTCATGTATACAAAGTGAAATTCGTTGAGAATCAATAAGTGATTCGGCGAGAATCACTAACGATTCTCGACGAATCGTCGAGAATCACTTGGTGATTCTCGCCGATTCATCGAGAATCGCCTGCGATTCTCGCCGATTTTTCCTTGGCGTTTTCTCTGGAATTTCCTGAACCGGATTCTGCCGCTGTTAAATTCCTGGACCGGGATTTGGGGATTTCTATTGTGGGTCCCACAAACGGTCATATTGGAAAACTTCTACAGTATTTATATACAGGCATTTTGAACGGAATACCTACACAGAAAGAAGCCGAGCAAGCGGAAACCCTAATATCGTGAAATCTCTCCGCCGCCTCCGTCGCCGCTCGCGCAAGTCCGTCGCCGCTGCTGATCGCTCTTCTTCCCGATCTCCGGCGACAGAAGCCTAGCTAAGCTTGAGTCTCACGTGTCTATCCAGAGATCTCTTGTCTCTCGATTTGTTGACCGGGAAAAACTCCCTCGTCCGAATCGATCGAGATGACCGATCCTAGAGTGACCGTTGGTAGACCTAGTTTGTTTCGCTACAAAGTTTGGATCTCCAAGTTCAGCAGCCGCTCTTCATCGTAGCCGCCGATCCCGAAGCTAGCCGCCGCTCGTGTGCCGCCGCCGGTTCCGGGGAGATCCTCTCCAAGAGAGACCAAGGTTGTAGACTCTTCATCGACTTCAAGAACACGTCGTCGAACAAGAGGAACACCGTAGTCTCCAAAAGAAGTTTGTATCACGCGTACACTCTATATTTAATTTTGTTGTAAAGGAACTTTTGTTCCGTGTTGTAAGGGTTGGGTGCAACCCGGTTTGTGGGAGTGTTGACTCTCACGTGTGGAAGGGCTCCTTCCGTTAGTGCAGGGATTGGATTTCAATCCCGTTGGAGAAGTGACCGAGTCGTCCCTTGTTGGGGAGATAGGTCGAAGGGGGAAAGTGGACGTACCCAAGTCGGGGAACCACTATAAAGTTCCTGTGTTTTCTGTGTGCTGTGTTGTTTATCTTTATTGTGCAGGTAATATTATAAATTCCGCAAAAGCGCTACACGTCACCTATCCCCCCCCCCCCCATAGGTGCACATAGTTGACACTATGTGGACTTTCAACATTGTACTTTGTGGACCATTTATGTGACTTTACACATGGGCACACCACTGCTTCCGCTGCATAGTTTGTCCGCAAACTAATGCTCGAGTGGGGGTGGTCTCATGTTGTGGACTTCTTTCTCATATGATCATTGTTCAAGTGATACCAGTTTGTAAGACCCCCCCTCCCCCTTACCAAGGAGGGCTACCGGATCTTATGCCCAGAATCGCCGTCTTACGGTGGCACTAACTCACGGGTTAGTCGACACCGCAACACGCCGATTCTGCCGGCTAGTACGATCATTATCCTGTAGGCCAATATGAGAAGAAAGAAGTAAACTGTATATGTAAAACTATCAGCCCACAAGTCACATAGTACAATCATGTAAAAGAAATGAATAATACATCACAATTGTCCACAAAAAAGTACAAATGAAAGAGTAAAAAGGGCTTATGCCCAGTACATCAAATCTCTCTCTCACAAAATCATAAATACGGAAGCTACGCTAGAACCTCAGATCTCGTCCCACCTGAGGACGCACAGTAGTGGTAGTAGCCTGCTGAAGCGGTATCTGCTCCTCATGTCCTGCCTCCTCGACGTGCTGGTGCTCCATCTCCACGGGCTCCTAAAAATAGTTGGTCACCGACCATTAGTCAAAAAGACTAAGTCGTTTCCTCCGCACCTCGCCCCGCAGCTCCTAGGCACCGAGCGGGAGGACGAAGCGGAGGACAACAAGGGGTAGCAAAGTGGAAGCAGGTGACAATATCTAACTAGTGTGTAATAAGTAATGTAATCCTACTCTAGCAATTCTAAGTACGGTACATGTAATAAGTAAGAGTAGTGCAGTAAAGGAAAGTAAAGAAACAGTAATATGAACAAGTAAATAAGCTAAGCTACCACTATGTGATCATCACAAACGTACCCTAACTTATATAAATGCCCATACAAATATATAAGTTAGGGTTTCTAGGAAATTTAACTTATCATATAAAAGAGCCCATACTAATTTATATGACAAGGATCTATGAAGCGTATGACCTAATATGAATGAATGATATGATGCAATTTTATGCGCAGGCAAGTGCAACTCACACACAACGACTCTGTGATCACAGAGCTTTAGTTCCCACTTTTTGAGAGCTAGCATCACTCTCGGGTACCACCGCTGTGGCTACGGCAGCAGCGGAGCGGGCGTCTCCGCTTCTAGACCGGTATGCACACTACCAAGCCTTAGACCCCTCTCATACGTCTCTGTACACGTCCAAGGTGCACTCTAGAGTCTCGCGTACGTACTTTGCTGACAAACCCGTCAGTCTTGTTGGATCAGATGTGCGTTATCGGGGATCGTCCTCCAGACCGCAGTGTAAAACAACCCGCTGGCCCCTCTAACTCTCACAACCGCCTGGTGCACCGTACTGCCATCGGTGTGACGAACGGCCGGTACCGCATGCCCCGCCACGATATTTATGCACATGCAAGTAATTCATACCGAGCCTCCCGCTCGCAGGACCAAAACCCATCCTGAATCCCTCAAACCCAAACCCGGGTGAGAACGCACATTAGTGCCTTTATGCCAACTCCCTCAAACCCCAAACGGGTGAGATCGCACATCAGTGCCTTTATACCAACTCCCTCCAACCCTAGACGGGTGAGCATATATCATGAATCTCTCCAACCCCCACACGGGCGAGAAGGTACAATAATTTCCTAACCTATTAAACTACTCTTGTCTACGGTTTATTATACTTAGAGATTTAAGGTTAATCCCAGGACTGCCCCTGGTATTCCCTGTGAAGGGCTCTCAAGGGGCACTAGGAACTGTGTTGGGATTACGCCCAGCGTTCCCTTTCACAAGGATATTTATTTTAGTTGATGGCTACACATGTATCTCCCCAGCTCTCCTTATTGCTTTAGTACAACCCTAGTGACTTAAGGTGTTACCGGGAAGCCGACGGTCTTCCGCCGACCCCCACTTCAGTTGCTAACTAAGACTTGCACTTTTGATCCCTCAGTAAGACAACTCTACCCACCAGGGTTACTCATGTTGAACTCTCTTACTTCTGCGGATAATCAATCCCCTGGTAACCCCTAAGGCAAGACCTATTTGTGTTATATGCAGACTATGTCCTATGGTTACCCTAAAAATGTGATCTTCCAATCCTTAAGGCATCTTGCCTCTCAATATTTATCCTAGGGTGGTATAGACTAGGGGAACTACCTTATAAATTCTCATAATTTTTCTCGGACAATTAATCCTTTAATTAAATCTTTTAATTTAAACACTAGGTCATTTTACACATGAAGTAGTATGATTAAGTATCCACTGGCCTAGGAAATTTTTCCTGAGATGTATATTGATAAATATTGCTGCCTACAGAGTTTCATAATTTTACTTAAATTATTTATTCCCATTTCCTATTTAATATCAATTCCACACAAATTCCTTTTTCCAAATGAAGTATAGACATTATGTACTCAAAATTCCAGGAAAATTACAGAACTTGTAGGACAGTAATTTAAGATTATTGGCAGAGCATCATCAACATTTATTGTGAAATGGCCTATAAAATTCCATTATAACATATTTACCAAAATGTCATTGTATTAATTTAACAAACAACAATGCATCCATTAATTCTGAGAAATTCATGAAAAACTAATAATACCAATTTATGGCAGTAGAATAAATTCCAAAGTTTTCAGAGGTATATATCCATTATTTCAAGAATTAATAAAATAAGGGTAAAATGGGCAATTTAAGACATCTACTCCAAAAGTTCTTCAAAACAGAGTAAACATATTTTTCCTAAGTCAAATGTGACATTATCTATGCCTTGGCAAAATTTTAGGATCTGTACTTGAGGAAAACCTATTTTCCAATTTTATTTCCAAAATAGCTATATTTAAAATAAATTCCAATAAATGGAATTTTTGAGTCCAAAAATTTCATGATTAATTTGAGGGATGAAATTTACCCTAATGAACCACTGAAAATAATTCCAAGACCTTTGCATGTCACCATTGGGCTAAATACACCATATTTGCATTTTTGCTATTTGCACACCAAGGCATAACATAAGCTAACACATGCAAGTGGATTCTCCAACATGCAGTGAACCCAAGGTGCTGAAAATTGTATCATGCACCAAGGATGTCCCCACTGACCTACCACCAAAATTTGGGACCATGGGGAGGTGTAGAACTCCTTATATTTCATTTATTTGTATTTTGATATTTTGACAAAAACTATAGGAAAATGTTCTCTACAAATTCCTAAATTTTGGCAGGCG
This sequence comes from Platanthera guangdongensis, assembly GCA_039583875.1. NCBI lineage: Eukaryota > Viridiplantae > Streptophyta > Magnoliopsida > Asparagales > Orchidaceae > Platanthera > Platanthera guangdongensis. The sequence continues at coordinate 160,252,993 of CM077152.1, read as the reverse complement.
CTAAGTATGCTCTAATCATGCATGTGCCCAACATTTGGGGCCATGGTGACTAATAGTTTGACCTAGGCATCCAATTTAATTTCTGCCATACTCTAGGATCAGTCCTAGGAGAAATGTCGTACAGGACTGTACACTACACCAAATCACATGTTTATGGTGACAAATTAAAGGTAAGACCCTCAGCTACTATTTTCATTAAGAGACTAAGTTCTGGAAATGTAAGATCCCCCTCCCCCTTACCAAGGAGGGCTACCGGATCTTATGCCTAGAATCGCCGTCTTACGGTGGCACTAACCCACGGGTTAGTCGACACTGCAACACGCCGATCCTGCCGGCTAGTACGATCATTAACCTGTAGGCCAATATGAGAAGAAGAAGTAAACTGTATATGTAAAACTACAAGTCCACAAGCCACAGTACAATCATGTAAAAGAAATGAATAGTATATCATAATAGTCCACTACAGAGTACAAATGAAAGAGTAAAAAGGGCTTATGCCCAGTACATCAAAACTCTCTCTCACAAAATCATAAATGCGGAAGCTATGCTAGAACATCGCTCTCGTCCCACCTGAGGACGCACAGTAGTGGTAGTAGCCTGCTGAAGCGGTATCTGCTCCTCATGTCCTGCCTCCTCGACGTGCTGGTGCTCCATCCCCACGGGCTCCTAAAAATAGTTGGTCACCGACCATTAGTCAAAAAGACTAAGTCGTTTCCTCCGCACCTCGCCCCGCAGCTCCTAGGCACCGAGCGGGAGGATGAAGCGGAGGACAACAAGGGGTAACAAGGTGGAAGCAGGTGACAATATCTAACTAATGCTGTAATAAGTAATGTAATTCTACTCTAGCAATTCTAAGTACGGTACAAGTAGTAAGTAAGAGCAGTGCAGTAAAAAAAAGTAAAGAAGCAGTAGTATGAACAAGTAAATAAGCTAAGCTACCACTATGCTATCATCACAAACGTACCCTAACTTATATAAATGCCCATACATATATATAAGTTAGGATTTCCAGGAAATTTAACTTATCATATAAAAGAGCCCATACTAATTTATATGATAAGGATCTATGAAGCGTATGACCTAATATGAATGAATGATATGATGCAATTTTATGCGCAGGCAAGTGCAACTCACACACAATGACTCTGTGATCACAGACCTTTAGTTCCCACTTTTTGAGAGCTAGCATCACTCTCGGGTACCACCGCTGTGGCTACGGCAGCAGCGGAGCGGGCGTCTCCGCTTCTAGACCGGTATGCACACTACCAAGCCTTAGACCCCTCTCATACGCCTCTGTACACGTCCAAGGTGCACTCTAGAGTCTCGCGTACGTACTTTGCTGACAAACCCGTCAGTCTTGTTGGGTCGGATGTGTGTTATCGGGGATCGTCCTCCAGACCGCAGTGTAAAACAACCCACTGGCCCCTCTAACTCCCACAACCGCCTGGTGCACCGTACTGCCATCGGTGTGACGAACGACCAGTACCGCATGCCCCGCCACGATATTTATGCACATGCAAGTAATTCATACCGAGCCTCCCGCTCGCAGGACCAAAACCCGTCCTGAATCCCTCAAACCCAAACCCGGGTGAGAACGCACATTAGTGCCTTTATAGCAACTCCCTCAAACCCCAAACGAGTGAGCATATATCATGAATCTCTCCAACCCCACACGGGCGAGAAGGTACGACAATGTCCTAACCTATTATACTACTCTTGTCTACAGTTTATTATACTTAGAGATTTAAGGATAATCCCAGGACTGCCCCCGATATTCCCTGTGAAGGGCTCTCAAGGGGCACTAGGAACTGTGTTGGGATTACGCCCAGCGTTCCCTTTCGCAAGGATATTCATTTTAGTTGATGGCTACCCATGTATCTCCCCAGCTCTCCTTATTGCTTTAGTACAACCCTAGTGATTTAAGGTATTACCGGGAAAACCGACGGTCTTCCGCCGATCCCTACTTCAGTTGCTAGCTAAGACTTGCACTTTTGATCCCTCACTAAGACAACTCTACCCACCAGGGTTACTCATGTTGAACTCTCCCTTATTTCTGCTGATAATCAATCCCCTGGCAATCCCCTAAGGCAGGACCTATTTGTGTTATATGCAGACCATGACCTATGATTACCCTAGAAATGTGATCTTCCAAAACTTAAGGCATCTTGTCTCTAAATATTTATCCTAAGGTATTATGGACTAAGGGAACTACCCTAAGGATTCTCATAATTTTCCTTGGCCAAATATTCCTTTAATTAATTCTTTTAATTTAAATGCTAGGTCACTTTACACATGAAGTAGTTTGATTAAGTATCCACTGACCTAGGGAATTTTTCCTGAGATGTATATTGACAAAATATTGCTGCCTACAGAATTTCATAATTTTCCTTAAATTATTTATTATCATTTTCAATTTAATATCAATTCCACATAAATTCCATTTTCCACATGATGTATAGGCATTATGTACGCAAAAATTCCAGAAATATTCCAGAGCTTTTAGGACACTAATTTATGACTATTGGCAGAGAATCATCAACATTTATTTTAAGATGGCCTATAGGATTCCATTATAAGATATTTACCAGAATGCCATTGTACTAATTTAACACCAATAATGCATCCATTAAATTCTGAGAAATTTATGCAAGACTAATAATAATATTTTATAGCAATAGAATAAATTCCAAATTTTTTTCAGAAGTATATATCCATCATTTCAAGAATTAACAAGATAAGGGTAAAATGGGGAATTTAGGGTATCTACTCCAAAGGTTCTTCAAAACAGAGAAATCATATTTTTCCTAAGTCAAATGTGACATCATCTATGCCTTGGCAAAATTGTTTGAATTTTTACTTGAAGAAACCCTATTTTCCAACTTTATTTCCAAAATAGCTATATTTAAAATAAATTCCAATAAATAAAATTTTGATTCCAAAAATTCCATTATTAATTTGAGGGATGAAATTTACCCTAATGAACCACTGTAAATAATTCCATGTCCTTTGCAGGTTACCATTGGGCTAAATACACCAATTTGCATTTTTGCTATTAGCACACCAAGGCTAAACATAGGCTAGCACATGCAAGTGGATTCCCCAACATGCAGTGAACCCAAGGTGCTGAAAATTTTATCATGCACCAAGGATGACCCCACTGACCTACCACCAAAATTTGGGGCCATGGGGAGGAGTAGAACTCCATATATGTCATTTAGTTATATTTTGCTATTTTACCAAAAACTATAGGAAAATATTCTCTAAAAATTCCTAAATTTTGGAAGGACCTACGTATGCCGTAATCATGCATGTGCCCAAAATTTGGGGCCATGGTGAATAATATTGTGACCTGGGCACCCAATTTAATTTCTGCCCTACTCTAGGACCAGTCCTAGGAGAAATGTTCTACAGGACTGTACACTACACCAAAATATATGTTTAGGGTGGCATATTAAAGGTAAGACCCTAGGCTACATTTTTCATTAAGGGGATAAGTTCTGGAAATGCCTCTAAGAGGCCTATATTTAACATGCAAAGTGACTGAAAAGGTGTGATAGAAATTTCACTATTCATCAAATAATTAAATTAAATCATTTATCTGTAGCACGAATCTTAAAGTAAAATCCGACGGAATCTGGTCATCGTCCCCGATGATTTGACGGCCATGATCGTTTCTTCCTGGACGATGTTGGCTGGCCTTTTCCGGCCAGCTGAGCCACCACCACCGCCGGCGGATATCGCCACCACCTTCGTTAAGGTGGGGGCTAGCGTTTCCCGGCGGTGGGGCCGCCGGAGTTGGCTCCTCTGACGAACCCGAGCAAGAAGAGAAATGCTCGATTTTCTCCATTTCCTCTCATGGCATCGGGCTCGATTGAGCCCGATATCTCCCTAGATTGATCTAGAAACTTAGTACGGGAAGAGGTGAGGTGAAACGCACCTGAATCGAAGCTTGGCTGCGGGTCAGGCGGCGGTTTGCCGTGGTGGTGGTGCGCCGGCGAGCTCCACCCCGAAAGCTTAAATCTCCACCGTTCTCCATGATTAAGCAGTCGAATTCCACTCCTTTCGGCCTTCTGAAACTAATGGTGAGGTCTGTTTGGACTGAGGTGGGCTATAAGTGGAGTTAACTCCAATGTTAGCTCGGTTTTGAGCTTTGGAGGTTTCACCCAGCTGCCATGTGGCTCACAACCCTGGTATTCTGCTGGAAATGAAGAGGGGAGGTCGGCCACCTGGTTTTGGGCAGCCCAAACCAGCTGATGGGGTGGCAATGTGGCCACCATTTCCTTCATTCCCCTTTCTCTCTCCTCTTTTCCTAAAAATCCCAATTTTACCCCCTTGCATGTCCTCTCTCTCCTGATTTAGAGGGGTAGGACTGGTCTTGTTCACTTGGGCTGACTTGGGCCAATTTTAGTGGGCTTGGTCCAAGGGGAATTGGCTTGACCTTCATTTCACTCCTTTAGGTCAATTTGTTGACTTGTTGACTTGGGGAGTTGACTTGGTCAACCATGGTGGGTGGACTGACCCCACTTGGTGGAAATGGGTCTAGTGGCACCACCCAACTTTGTTTGGGTCAGGGGGGTGCCCCACTTAAGTTAATTAGGCCTATGAGTGTGGGTTTGACCAAATTAAGCCCAAGGTTGACTTTGGTCAATTGGGGTCAAAATGTTGACCCAGTGACATACCCTAGGGTCCACTTAGATTGTCTTTAGGGTTAGGGCAATGTGGTGGGGTCATGGTGTGGCTAGGGTCCCCACTTAGGCTAGTTTGACCTAGTTTGACTATGGTCTTATAGTGGGCCCCACATGACTACCACCCACTACCTAGGGTCAAACCTAGTTGATCTCCTTAAGTCTCACCCCCATGCCTAACCCAATCTAAGTTGAGGGGTCTAGAAGTAACATGGGATGTTACAAATTCCAATAAACAAGAAAATAATTTCGTCCCCGAAATTTAAGTTCGGGTCTACAGGGTTCTATTTGCAAGAATCATCAAGAAATTTAAAAGCATAACTTAAATGTACCTGATGCGAATAGCTCCGGGTGTTGCTCCAGCATCAGGTCCCTCGGCTCCCAAGTGTGCTCTTCCCGTCCATGGTTGGACCACAGCACCTTCACAAGAGGAACCTTCTTCTTCCACAACACTCGGATGGCTGTATCGTCAATCCGGATCGGTTCCAACCTCACTGATCTGTCAGGCTCTACCGGTCCGGCTGTAGTAGTAATGTGCTGCTCCGGCCGAAGGAGAGCTCTTCGCAAGGAAGAGACATGAAAGACGTCATGTAATGCACCCAACTCCGGTGGCAGCTGCAGTCGGTAAGCCAAGGGGCCGATCCGCTCCAGGATCAGGTAGGGCCCCATGTATCGTGGACTGAGCTTCTTGTGCCTCCGCACCCGAGAAACACTGTGTACTGGACGTATCTTCAAGAATACCCTGTATCCAACCTGAAACTCCACCTTCCGGTGCCGAGCATCATAATACTTTGCCTGCCTGCTCTGGGCCTCCAGTAGCCGATCCCTGATCAATCGAATATGCGCCTCAGTATCCTCTATATAATCAGATCCCAGAGCCCTGGTATCCACATCCTGAACCCATGATAGCGGTGTCCGGCATCTCCTCCCATAAAGAGCCTCGTACGGAGCCATCCTGATGCTAGCCTAGTGGCTGTTATTATACGAGAACTCGATCAATGGCAGCAACCTCTCCCAAGGCCTCCCCGTATCCAATATGCATAATCTGAGCAGGTCCTCCATGGTCCGGATGGTCCGCTCGGTCTGTCCGTCGGTCTGCGGGTGGAAGGCGGTGCTAAAAGTAAGTCGGGATCCCAAGTAAGCATGTACGGCCCTCCACTCGCTCGAAGTGAACCGACCATCACGGTCCGAGACAATAGTCCTGGGGATACCATGATATCTGACGTACTGCTCCACAAATAGTCTCACCAGAACTGCAACTGGGGCATCCTTTCGAACTGGGATAAACCGCGCCACCTTGGTCAATCTATCCACTATAACCCATATAGAATCATGCCCAGAGTGGGAGCGAGGCAATCCGTGTACAAAGTCCATAGCAATGTCCTCGAACTTCCACTCTGGAACTGGCAGTGGCTGTAGTAAACCTCCCGGGCTCTTGCATTCTGCCTTCACACGCTGGCAGGTCTCGCAATGGGTCACAAAATCCGTGATCTCCCTCTTCATCCCTGGCCAATACATAGACCTCCGCAAATCTGCCCACATCTTGGTGATGCCGGGGTGCACTGAATATCTCGAGCAATGTGCCTCTCTGAGTATGTCCTCCCGGATACTGCCTCCTGCTGGAATGTAGATGCGCCCCCGGAACCGAAGAAGATCATCCTATAGTATGTAGTCCTCGTCCTTGCCCCTCTTTAAGACACTGAAAATCGGCTGTAACGCAGCATCCAGCCTCTGATGTGCTCGGATGCGCTCCTGTATATCATCTCCGCTGATCACTGAGCTCAAATACTCTCTATAAACAACTGGCTCAGTCTCGGACACCATGGTAATGTGCATGTCCTCCATCATCTGTAGCAGCTCTATAGACATCAATCGGGGCTCCGGTCCAGAAGTGTCGGCCCTCCTGCTCAAGGCATCTGCAACCGTGTTCGCTTTTCCCGGATGATAGTGGATCTTGTAGTCATAATCACAGAGGAACTCCAGCCACCTCCTCTGTCTCAGGTTTAGGTCCTTCTGCGTATCGATATACTTGAGATTCTTGTGATCTGAAAAGATGTCATAATGAATCCCATATAAGTAATGCCTCCATATCTTTAGGGTGAAAACCACAGCCCCGAGCTTTAGGTCATGTACTGGATAGTTATGCTCATGCTTTTCAACTGTCTCGAAGCATAAGCAAAACGTGTCCATGCTGCATCAGGACTGCACCCATCCCCTGATAAGAGGCGTCCGTGTAGATCTGGAATCCTTCGCTCCCGAATGGAAGCGCAAGAATGGGGGATGAGATAAGTCGGTCCTTCAGCTCCTGAAAAGCCGTCTCACACCGCTCTGACCAAACAAAATCTGTGTCCTTCTTTGTTAAGGACGTGAGGGGGAGTGCTATCCTCGAGAACCCCTCCACGAACTTGCGGTAATAGCCTGCTAGTCCCAAGAAACTGCGGATGTCAGATGCGGTCTTTGGCCGTGGCCAATCCCTCACTGTCTCTATCTTGGCCGGGTCCACTGCTAACCCAGCCCCACTGATCGTGTGCCCCAGGAATGCCACCTCCTGCAACCAGAACTGGCACTTTGAAAATTTTGCGTACATCTGGGTCTCCCTCAGCCTCTGCAAGACCTGTGCCAAGTGCTCCGTATGCTCCTCCTGAGTCCGAGAATAAATAAGGATGTCGTCGATGAATACAATCACGAAGCGGTCTAAGAAAGGCTCGAAAACACGGTTCATTAGACTCATGAATGCAGCAGGAGCATTCGTGAGCCCAAAAGGCATCACCGTGAATTCGTATAATCCATAGCGCGAACTGAAAGCCGTCTTCGGTATGTCCTCTTCCCTGATACGGAGCTGATAGTAGCCGGATCGCAAATCTAACTTGGAGAACCAGAATGCTCCCTGTAGCTGGTCAAATAACTCATCTATCCGAGGCAGAGGATACGTGTTGCGGACCGTCAACCGGTTCAGCTCCCGGTAATCTATACATAATCGCAGTGATCCATCCTTCTTCTTCACAAAGAGAACTGGAGCTCCCCATGGCGATGAGCTGGGCCGCACAAATCCTGACTCGACTTGCTCCTGTAGTTGAGTCCTGAACTCCGCCAACTCCCTGGGAGCCATCCTGTATGGTGCCCGGGACACCGGCTTCGTTCCCGGTACTAGCTGAATCCTGAAATCCAAGTCTCTAGCAGGCGGTATCCCGGGCAATTTCTCCGGGAATACGTCGGAGAAATCCCGGACCACCGGAATATCTGAGATAGTCGCCTCTGTCCCCACCATCTAGAAGCAGACAAGATAAACTTCTTCACCCTGCTCATGGGCCTTCACAGCCTGTATAGATGATAATAGTAGGTGGCAGATAGGCTGGATACCTTCAATGATAACATGAGAGTCGCCATGCCTTAGCGTGATCCTCCTGGACGGACAATCTATCTGGGCATGGTTCCGATGCAACCAGGCCATGCCCAAGATCAAGTCAAAGTCCTGCAGCTTCAGAATAGTTGCCGGCGCCTCAAATGCCTTGCCGACAATCTCGGCCTCCATATCGCAATGTACAGTGGTCCGCAACTCCGACCCATCGGGTAGACATACGCTCATCTCTAGTCCAGGGAACCTCTCCACGCCTTCGAGTCCGTCGATGAAGGCCTCGGATACGAACGAGTGTGAAGCACCCGTGTCGAAAAGAGTATGAGCGGGCTTGCCGCTGATCATAACTATGCCTGAGGTTTGTTTATGTGAAAGTTAATTATTATCCTAAAGTTCCAGGTACTAAATATATATCATTGGAAATCCAAGAAAATTCATAATTAACTTCAATTACCTGTGATAACCTCCTCGGGATTCCTCGGCTCTGTGAGGTCCAAGGCGTATATCTGCTCCTGCTCGCGCCTCCTGCCGTGATATCCCCGACCTCGGCCTCGTCCTCGGCCCTGCTGTACCGGGGCCACTGGAGGTGGATGAGGAGGAGGGGGATGGAATCGGTGCGGGCCCTCCGACCTGATGTGCCCAGGCTGGCGGCATCCGTAACAAACCACTTGTCGGTGGCCTCGGTCATCCTGTCTCCTCGGATCATGCATCTGTAGAGGTGGGGGAGCCAATGCTGGAGGAGGCCCCTGCTCCTGCCTGAAGTTGGGACGATGACGTCCCCCACCCCTCCGGTATCCGATGGTCCTGCCTCTCTGAGAGCCCCTACTGCTCTCACCTGATGTCGATCCATCAAATGGTCTCTTCCCTCCGGCTCGCACCATCAGCTGGTCAGCCTCCAGCTTCTTCGCCATCTCGATGATCTGTCTGGATGTGCCATGAGAAATGAATAGCAAAGCCTGCCTCAAATCATCCCTGAGGCCCCGGTAGAACCTCTTCGCATACCTCCTATCGTCGGTGTCCTGAATCCCCGCGAATCTGGCCAAGTGGGAGAACTCTCTCTGGTACTCTCTATCACTGATCTAGTCCCCTGCTTGAGGTTCAAAAACCTCTCCTCCAAAGCATCTCTGTCCGTAGCAGAGACGAAGTGCTCCAGAAACACATCGCCTAACTCCTCCCAAGATATCTCTGACAGCTCAAAGTCCGCATAAGTAGACTCCCAGACTGATTTCCACCATCTCTTTGCATAAGCCTCTAGCACAGAGGTGGCTAGGGGTACTGCCTGGCCGACTGGGCAGCTGATGCCCGCTAAGATCTCGTGTATGGCCTCCAGCCATTCTTCCGTCTTCACTGCATCCTCTGTCCCGCGGTACGTCGGTGGGGACAGGCTCTTGAATGCACTCAGCCAGCTCGACCCCGGATTTGGCTGTGGAGCCGGGACTTGCTGGGCTCTAAAGGCATCCAAAATTGCCGTCAGGGTCTGCCCCAACTCCGTCTGTAGGAATGGAGCGGCAGCTAGAGGGGGAGGAGCCACATTTTGCGGCGCTGCGACCTGTGGAGGTTGCATAAAGGTAAGGTTAAAAACAAAACCGGCCTAACACATTGTACTTCGTGGACCATTTATGTGACTTTACACATGGGCACACCACTGCTTCCGCTGCATAGTTTGTCCGCAAACTAATGCTCGGGCGGGGGTGGTCCCATGTTGTGGACTTCTTTCTCATATGATCGTTGTTCGAGTGATACCAGTTTGTAAGATCCCCCTCCCCCTTACCAAGGAGGGCTACCGGATCTTATGCCCAGAACCGCCGTCTTACGGTGGCACTAACCCACGGGTTAGTCGACACCGCAATACGCCGATCCTGCCGGCTAGTACGATCATTAACCTGTAGGCCAATATGAGAAGAAGAAGTAAACTGTATATATAAAACTACAAGTCCACAAGCCACAGTACAATCATGTAAAAGAAATGAATAGTACATCATAATAGTCCACTACAGAGTACAAATGAAAGAGTAAAAAGGGCTTATGCCCAGTACATCAAAACTCTCTCTCACAAAATCATAAATGCGGAAGCTATGCTAGAACATCGCTCTCGTCCCACCTGAGGACGCACAGTAGTGGTAGTAGCCTGCTGAAGCGGTATCTGCTCCTCATGTCCTGCCTCCTCGACGTGCTGGTGCTCCATCCCCACGGGCTCCTAAAAATAGTTGGTCACCGACCATTAGTCAAAAAGACTAAGCCGTTTCCTCCGCACCTCGCCCCGCAGCTCCTAGGCACCGAGCGGGAGGACGAAGCGGAGGACAACAAGGGGTAACAAGGTGGAAGCAGGTGACAATATCTAACTAATGCTGTAATAAGTAATGTAATTCTACTCTAGCAATTCTAAGTACGGTACAAGTAGTAAGTAAGAGCAGTGCAGTAAAAAAAAGTAAAGAAGTAGTAGTATGAACAAGTAAATAAGCTAAGCTACCACTATGCTATCATCACAAACGTACCCTAACTTATATAAATGCCCATACAGATATATAAGTTAGGATTTCCAGGAAATTTAAATTATCATATAAAAGAGCCCATACTAATTTATATGATAAGGATCTATGAAGCGTATGACCTAATATGAATGAATGATATGATGCAATTTTATGCGCAGGCAAGTGCAACTCACACACAACGACTCTGTGATCACAGACCTTTAGTTCCCACTTTTTGAGAGCTAGCATCACTCTCGGGTACCACCGCTGTGGCTACGGCAGCAGCGGAGCGGGCGTCTCCGCTTCTAGACCGGTATGCACACTACCAAGCCTTAGACCCCTCTCACACGCCTCTGTACACGTCCAAGGTGCACTCTAGAGTCTCGCGTACGTACTTTGCTGACAAACCCGTCAGTCTTGTTGGGTCGGATGTGTGTTATCGGGGATCGTCCTCCAGACCGCAGTGTAAAACAACCCACTGGCCCCTCTAACTCCCACAACCGCCTGGTGCACCGTACTGCCATCGGTGTGACGAACGGCCAGTACCGCATGCGCCGCCACGATATTTATGCACATGCAAGTAATTCATACCGAGCCTCCCGCTCGCAGGACCAAAACCCGTCCTGAATCCCTCAAACCCAAAACCGGGTGAGAACGCACATTAGTGCCTTTATACCAACTCCCTCAAACCCCAAACGGGTGAGCATATATCATGAATCTCTCCAACCCCACACGGGCGAGAAGGTACGACAATGTCCTAACCTATTATACTACTCTTGTCTACAGTTTATTATACTTAGAGATTTAAGGTTAATCCCAGGACTGCCCCCGGTATTCCCTGTGAAGGGCTCTCAAGGGGCACTAGGAACTGTGTTGGGATTACGCCCAGCATTCCCTTTCGCAAGGATATTTATTTTAGTTGATGGCTACCCATGTATCTCCCCAACTCTCCTTACTGCTTTAGTACAACCCTAGTGATTTAAGGTATTACCGGGAAAACCGACGGTCTTCCGCCGATCCCTACTTCAGTTGCAAGCTAAGACTTGCACTTTTGATCCCTCACTAAGACAACTCTACCCACCAGGGTTACTCATGTTGAACTCTCCCTTATTTCTGCCGATAATCAATCCCCTGACAATCCCCTAAGGCAGGACCTATTTGTGTTATATGCAGACCATGACCTATGATTACCCTAGAAATGTGATCTTCCAAAACTTAAGGCATCTTGCCTCTAAATATTTATCCTAAGGTATTATGGACTAAGGGAACTACCCTAAGGATTCTCATAATTTTCCTTGGCCAAATAGTCCTTTAATTAATTCTTTTAATTTAAATGCTAGGTCACTTTACACATGAAGTAGTTTGATTAAGTATCCACTGCCCTAGGGAATTTTTCCTGAGATGTATATTGACAAAATATTGCTGCCTACAGAATTTCATAATTTTCCTTAAATTATGTATTATCATTTTCAATTTAATATCAATTCCACACAAATTCCATTTTCCACATGATGTATATGCATTATGTACTCAAAAATTCCAGAAACATTACAGAGCTTTTAGGACACTAATTTATGACTATTGGCAGAGAATCATCAACATTTATTGTAAGATGGCCTATAGGATTCCATTATAAGATATTTACCAAAATGCCATTATACTAATTTAACACCAATAATGCATCCATTAAATTCTGAGAAATTTATGCAAGACTAATAATAACATTTTATAGCAATAGAATAAATTCCAAATTTTTCTCAGAAGTATATATCCATCATTTCAAGAATTAACTAGATAAGGGTAAAATGGGGAATTTAGGGTATCTACTCCAAAGGTTCTTCAAAACAGAGAAATCATATTTTTCCTAAGTCAAATGTGACATCATCTATGCCTTGGCAAAATTGTTTGAATTTTTACTTGAAGAAACCCTATTTTCCAACTTTATTTCCAAAATAGCTATATTTAAAATAAATTCCAATAAATAAAATTTTGATTCCAAAAATTCCATTATTAATTTGAGGGATGAAATTTACCCTAATGAACCACTGTAAATAATTCCATGTCCTTTGCAGGTCACCATTGGGCTAAATACACCAATTTGCATTTTTGCTATTAGCACACCAAGGCTAAAAATAGGCTAGCACATGTAAGTGGATTCCCCAACATGCAATGAACCCAAGGTGCTGAAAATTTTATCATGCACCAAGGATGACCCCACTGACCTACCACCAAAATTTGGGGCCATGGGGAGGAGTAGAACTCCATATATGTCATTTATTTATATTTTGCTATTTTACCAACAACTATAGGAAACTATTCTCTAAAAATTCCTACATTTTGGCAGGAGCTAAGTATGCCCTAATCATGCATGTGCCCAAAATTTGGGGCCATGGTGAATAATATTGTGACCTGGGCACCCAATTTAATTTCTGCCCTACTCTAGGACCAGTCCTAGGAGAAATGTCCTACAGGACGGTACACTACACCAAAATGTATGTTTAGGGTGGCATATTAAAGGTAAGACCCTAGGCTACATTTTTCATTAAGGGGCTAAGTTCTGGAAATGCATCTAAGAGGCCAATATTTAACATGAAAAGTGAATGAAAAGGTGTGACAAAAATTTCACTATTCATCAAATAATTAAATTAAATCATTTATCTGTAGCACGAATCTTAAAGTAAAATCCGACGGAATCTGGTCACCGTCCCCGATGATTTGACGGCCACGATCGTTTCTTCCTGGACGATGTTGGCTGGCCTTTTCCGGCCAGCTGAGCCACCACCACCGCCGGCGGATATCGCCACCACCTTCGTTAAGGTGGGGGCTAGCGTTTCCCGGCGGTGGGGCCGCCGGAGTTGGCTCCTCCGGCGAACCCGAGCAAGAAGAGAAATGCTCGATTTTCTCCATTTCCTCTCATGGCATCGGGCTCGATTGAGCCCGATATCTCCCTAGATTGATCTAGAAACTTAGTACGGGAAGAGGTGAGGTGAAACGCACCTGAATCGAAGCTTGGCTGCGGGTCAGGTGGCGGTTTGCCGTGGTGGTGGTGCGCCGGCAAGATCCACCCCGAAAGCTCAAATCTCCACCGTTCTCCATGATTAAGCAGTCGAATTCCACTCCTTTCGGCCTTCTGAAACTAACGGTGAGGTCTGTTTGGACTGAGGTGGGCTATAAGTGGAGTTAACTCCAATGTTAGCTCGGTTTTGAGCTTTGGAGGTTTCACCCAGCTGCCATGTGGCTCACAGCCCTGGTATTCTGCTGGAAATGAAGAGGGGAGGCCGAACACCTGGTTTTGGGCAGCCCAAACCAGCTGATGGGGTGGCCATGTGGCCACCATTTCCTTCATTCCCCTTTCTCTCTCCTCTTTTCCTAAAAATCCCAAGTTTACCCCCTTGCATGTACTCTCTCTCCTGATTTAGAGGGGTAGAACTGGTCTTGTTCACTTGGGCTGACTTGGGCCAATTTTAGTGGGCTTGGTCCAAGGGAAATTGGCTTGGCCTTCATTTCACTCCTTTAGGTCAATTTGTTGACTTGTTGACTTGGGGAGTTGACTTGGTCAACCATGGTGGGTGGACTGACCCCACTTGGTAGAAATGGGTCTAGTGGCACCACCCAACTTGGTTTGGGTCAAGGGGGTGCCCCACTTAAGTTAATTAGGCCTATGAGTGTGGGTTTGACCAAATTAAGCCCAAGGTTGACTTTGGTCAATTGGGGTCAAAATGTTGACCCAGTGACATACCCTAGGGTCCACTTAGATTGTCTTTAGGGTTAGGCAATGTGGTGGGGTCATGGTGTAGCTAGGGTCCCCACTTAGGCTAGTTTGACCTAGTTTTACTATGGTCTTATAGTGGGCCCCACATGGCTACCACCCACTACCTAGGGTCAAACCTAGTTGATCTCCTTAAGTCTCACCCCCATGCCTAACCCAATCTAAGTTGAGGGGTCTAGAAGTAACATGGGATGTTACATGAAATGCTTCTAAGAGGCCTAACTTTAACATGCAAGGGACAGCAAAAATAGGGACAGAAAATTAAATTTTGATGTAGCACGAATCTTAAAGCAGGATGGAGGGCATCTGTTCATCTTCCTCCTCCAGCCAATGGCCAAGATTTGCCCGACCTGGAGCTCACTTTAGGGCCATTTCCCGGCCATCCAGCCACTTCCCTGGCCGGGCACCACCACCAACACCTCCGTTGAGGTGAGGGGTAACGTTCGGCGGTGACTTGGCCGCCGGAGGCGGCGGTTTCCGGCGAACTTACACTCCATCAAAAATCCGAAATTCATGAAAAAGCTCACCTTGGATCTGGCTCATTTGAGCCTGATGTCTCGCCTAATAGATCTAGGAAACTAGTACGGGTAGAGGTGAGGTGAAACGGACCCGGATTGGGGCTTGGCGGCGGGTTTGGCAGCAGTTGGCCATGGAAATTTTCCTCTCCGGCGAGCTTGCTCCCGAACCCGATTCTCCACCAAAAGCTTCGATCCAGGTATCGAATTCCACTCCTTTGGACCTTCTGAAGCTAATGGGATGGTTGGTTTTGGCTGATATGGCTTGTATACAGAGATGCCATGATGGGAATTTCGGCCATGAGCTTTGGTTTCTCCTCCTTGGCTCCAAGTGGCATGAAATTGGGTTGGAAAGGATGGTAATTGATGTGTGGGTTCAGATATGTGCTTGGGAAGAGAGGAGGAGGGCCACATGGCCTTCATCCCCATTTTCCCTCTCTTCTCTCTCCTCTTTTTCCCCCAATTTCCCAAACTACCCCCTTGCATGCAATCTCTCTCCAATTTCAGGAGGGTAGGGGCTGTCATTAACCATTAAGGCTGGTCATGGGTCTTGGTTCATGGGCTTAGCCCATTGGAAATGAGCTTGACACTCATTTTCTCTCTTTAGGCCTTATATTGACCAAATTAATTTTTATGGTTGACTTGGTCAACCATGGTGGGTGAGCTGACCCTACTTGGTGGAAATGGGTCTAGTGGCACCACCCAACTTGGTTTGGGTCAAGGGGGTGCCCCACTTAGGTTAATTAGGCCTATGAGTGTGGGTTTGACCAAATTAAGCCCAAGGTTGACTTTGGTCAATTGAGGTCAAAATGTTGACCCAGTGACATACCCTAGGATCCACTTAGATTGTATTTAGGGTTAGGGCAATGTGGTGGGGTCATGGTGTGGCTAGGGTCCCCACTTAGGCTAGTTTGACCTAGTTTGACTATGGTCTTATAGTGGGCCCCACATGGCTACCACCCACTATCTAGGGTCAAACCTAGTTGATCTCCTTAAGTCTCACCCCATGCCTAACCCAATCTAAGTTGAGGGGTCTAGAAGTAACATGGGATGTTACATGGAATGTCCTCCTCTCGAATCCGTAGCTGGTAATAACCTGACCTCAAGTCAAGTTTCGAGAAGAAATGTGCTCCTTCCAGTTGATCAAACAACTCGTCAATCCATGGCAGCGGGTATGTATTCCAGACCATTAGTCTGTTCATCGCTCGATAATCAATACACAAGCGAAGACTTCCGTCGTTCTTCTTGACAAATAGCACCAGGACTCCCCACGGCGAAGAGTAAGGCCGGACAAACCCTGCCTCTACTAGTTCCTGAAACTGACTTCGGAACTCTGTCAACTCTTTCTGGGCCATCCGGTAAGGGGCCCTAGATGACGGCTTGGCCCAAAGAATAAGCTTTATCTGGAAGTCCTGCTCTCGGTGCGGAGGTAGTCCTGGCAGTTTCTCTGGAAAGATGTCAGCAAAATCTCGCACCACCAGGATGTCTGCCACAGACCCCTTAGACTCGGCAATCTCAAATAGAATCTGATAAACCTCCTCTCCCTACAAATGGGCCTTAACGGCCTGTACTAAAGACAAGAGTATACGAGAGGCAAGTCTTATACCTTCGATGATAATGACAGAGTCCCCGTGCCTCACAGTCATCCTCTTTGCTTGACAATCAATCTAGGCATGGTTCCAGTGCAACCATGTCATGCCCAAGATCAGCTCGAAGACTAGCATCCTTAGGATCGTTGCCAATAATTCGAATGACTTTCCGCCAATTTCCGCCTCCATGTTGCAGTGGGCAGAGGTGCGTAGCTCCGATCTGTCGGGTAGACGCACCCTCCTCATCAGGCCTGTGAACCGTTCCACTCCTTCCAGCCCTTCCATGAAGGCCTCCGACACGAATGAGTGCTAAGCACCCGTGTCGAACAGCGTATAGGCGGGCTTGCCGCTGATGTAGACTATACCTGGGGCGGTTAAATGTCTTAGTATTCTATAACGAGTTTTCTTTCCTATTTATTCTACCTAGTGCAGCTCTACAAATTTGAAAACTGAGAAACGGGATTCTATTTAAACAATTAAACATCTTGGCGTACCTGCCATGACCTGCTCTGGGTTCCAAGGCTGCGCCAGGTCCAGAGCATACACCTTCTCCCTTTCTTGTCTACGATCCCCTCCCTGGTATCCACGTCCTCGGCCACGACCTCGGCCTCCAAAATATTGCGCTGGCTGGGCAGCCGGTGGTGCTGGTGGGGGTGCCCCCCTCATGGGGCAGTTCCTCCTGATGTGCCCCACCTGATGGCAATTGAAGCATTCTGGGGGGGGGGGATATGTCATTCCCCCGTGTCTCTGTCCCTCCCGTGTCTGAATAGGTGGTGGTGTCACAACCCGCATTTCCTCAACGAATACATCGTATCAGAGTAAGAGGAACTCCGGGTTATGATGCCACGTCGTGTAGGGGATAACTGCACACGCTCAGGCAAACCATTGACGCGTACTTGACTAGTTGAAATCCATCATTTAAATGCAAGAAAACCTTTGGATTTAATGGTCGTATCCCTCGGCCTTAGGTATCAAAATGTGTGTTTGTACGCGGCGGAAAATATTTTAGTTACTTATGATGGACTCCTATATGCAGTCTACATTTATAATCATATAAGAAATCATTCGTTTTACGTGTTTGGGAAAATATGTCTTAGTTTATGAAAACATGTTATGCTTGTTATACAATAATAGGTTTTGTTTAGCTTCAAAATATCTAATGCAACCTACCATAAACCCTTCCCAAGAGCAAGTAGACATCATTCCATTCAAATGATTCACAGTAGCAGTCTAACAGTCATATATCATAAGTAAAGAAAGCCGCCCATGGGCGCCAACAAGCTGACACGAACCCATTGGGGTGCAAGTATATCTGTACAACAAGAAAAGAACTACCTCGCTAAGTAAGCTCGGCTAGCTCCAAAGAAACTCCACCAACAAAACCTAGCCGCTCAACCTGCTACAACCTGCACCTGAGGCATTCAAGAAAGAATACCTCAGCAATCCTCGAAGGTACAAAAAAAAGTAGTATGTTTATACAATATAAGGAAGGGGCTTACCGACCCCGTAGCAATACTTCATGTAAGTAAAATGAGTGAACAAAAACAGGTGGAAAACAAGTATTAAATACTGTCAATCCCAAGTGCCAAACGCACCAAGTGCGTATAATTTTCAACAAGACCTGCTCAACCCGCATGAGCAAAAAAAACAATACACATGCCCAATTCATCATCTTTAGAACAAGAAACAACCATACTAGTGAAGCATAAGCAGCGGTTAAGTTCAATTCCGCAAGGGTCTTTCGGTGGCGGCCCTAAAGTGGAACACACCAATAAAAGACAGCCCAAAATCGGGGCCAAAATGGTCCTCTATGACCACAAAACCAAAACACGTGGCCACCAAGGCTAAAACCACACCACCCCTTGTAGAATTCTCACACAAACGCTCCTGCCATGGTTCACAATTCGCCTCTCAAAACTCACCATAACCCAAGCTAAACACATTCCATTTCACCGTCCTCACTCATGACTACAATTTGCCCAAGTTATGTCAAACTTGATAGAAGATTAATTGAGCTACGAGCTACATGAATGACATGATGAAGGACAAGAACAAATCACATGATTAGGCTATAAACAAAAAGAATCAAGGCTACATGAACATGAATCAACTTAGCATGAACAAGAAAACTACATGAATCAACTTAGCATACGAATTCATTGAGCATAGGGAAATTTGATGAGAATCAAGAGGATTGATAACTAAACAAAATCAGCATAATAAGGCTAGTGAGGTACAAGACAAAACAAGAAGAACAAGTTAGGAAAATTGAAAGAGGAAAACTAGCTATTTTGCACAATCAAAGAACAAGAAAACAAGATTGGCAAGGGTGAAGAACACCGCTTGCCTGAAGCGAGATGACACCGCGACGGCTGCTCCTCTCTTTCCTTCCCTTGTCTTAGCTTTGCTCCCTTGAGTTCAAAAATGAAGAAGAAGGTGAGGAAGAAGGTGAATGAGGAGGAGAAATCTCTGTTTCGGCCTTATTTCCTCCAGAACCGAGTTGGACCGTTAGATGCAGAATCAAGGAAAGGAATGGCACAAAAAACCGGAAAAAGTCGATTTTCGGCCCTGTCACGCCCCGTGTCACGCCCGTGACGCAGGGCGTGTACCTTAAGCGGCGTAGAAAATCGGCAAATCCAAGTTTATCCACACGGTACACGGCCGAGTACACGCCCGTTACGGGTCGGTCACGCACGTGACCTAGGGCGTGTATCCCGTGTCTCGACACCTCGTCGACACAAAGTGTCGACACTCGACACAGCTGGACACGCCCTGTGACACGCCTGTGTCACAGGCCGTGTCCCCTCTCTCGACACCCGACACTCGATACTCGACACTTGATACACTACACTCGACACTCGACAAGCTGGACACGCCCTGTGACATGCCCGTGTCACAGGCCGTGTACCCTCTCTCGACACCCGACACTCGACACTCGACACTCGACAAAGCGGGACACGGCCCGTGACACGCCCGTGTTATGGGGCATGTACCCCATTCGTCGAGCTCAACTCGACGCAAGAAAAATTCGTCGAGTCAAGGGGGTCACGCCCAGGTCACGCCCATTTCGGGGGGATTGTCACGCACAAAAACTATTATTTTCCCTGTTTTGAAAAGTGTTTCTTTGTCGTCCTAGACCATTTTTGCCTTAAGGACTTTTTTACCCTTTTTTGTTTGTTGTACTATAAACCCGTTTTGCGCAACATTACCAGGGCTCGAAAAAAAAAGTGCAAGCCTTCCCTAAGGGCCTCACCGAGTCCCCATAAATGGACTCCGGCTTGCTAGGGAATCGTGCAACTAGGCTACCAAAACAGCCACTCAAAAGCCCGCAGAAAAACCATGCGTGAATAACGGCCAAAGCCAACATAACGCCCCTCAAGCGTACGCAATCAAAAATCCGGGGTGTTACAATCACTCCCCCTAACAAAACGTATCGCCTCGAAACTTTTCCATTCTTTTGGACATCACTCAAACGAAAACAAAACACGAATTCAACAAAAAATACTATTTCACATACCAGCTTATTCACGGGAATAAATGAGAGTGAGCCGCCCTCATCGTTGACTCGATCTCCCACGTCGCGCTTTCCACATTCTGATTTTTCCATAGCACCTTGACCATAAGAATCTTCTTTTTCCGCAACACGCGATCTTGGGAGTCCAATATACGGATGGGCATCTCCACATAAGAAAGGTTTGGCGCCAATTGCGGCACAACGTCCAACACTTGCTTGTCATTCCGCAGACACTTGCGAAGTTGGCTAACATGAAACACATCGTGAACACCAGGAAAGTTAACGGGTAATTCTATTTTGTAAGCGGATGCATCAACTCGCACAAGAATCTTGAAGGGCCCCACAAACCATGGGTCTAATTTGCGCTCTTTTCCAAACCTTTTAATTCCAACCATTGGGGAGATTTTCAAGAAGACGGAATCCCCCACTGCAAACTCTAATTCCGACCTTCGTCGGTTGGCGTACTTTTCATATCGCTCTTGGGCGATCCGGAGCTTCTCCCGAATAAGTTGAACGGGAACTTCCATGTCCTCGAGCGCCTCTGGGCCCAACAAAGGCCGCTCGCCAACCTTAGTCCAAAAGAGGGGAGTCCGACATCGACGCCCATATAAAGCTTCGAACGGAGCCATTTGCAAGCTTTCTTGATAGCTGTTATTATATGAGAATTCCATAACCCGAAAACGTTCATCCCATGCTCCGCCATACTCAAGAATGTAGCAGCGAATCATATCTTCCACAATTTGGTTGACTCGTTCTGTTTGGCCATTCGTCTGAGGGTGGTAAGCAGTGGAATATCGCAAATCTGTCCCCAAACCTTCTTGTAGACTCTTCCAGAAACGAGAAGTAAATCGGGAATCCCGGCCTGAAATGATATTGACTGTCACACCATGCAGTCGGATGATCTCATTCACATATAGCTCCGCTATTGTTTTCATCGGGTAGTTGACCTTAAAGGGTATGAAATGAGCACACTTGGTCAACCTATCCACGATCACCCATACGGAGTCATGTCCTCGTGGAGATCGTGGTAAGCCTGTAATAAAATCCATTGAAATGCTTTCCCATTTCCATGTTGGAATCTCCAATGGCGTCAACTTGCCACCAGGCCTCCCATTATCCGCTTTCACCTGCTTGCAGGTATGACATGCAGATACAAATTGCGCTATATCTCTTTTCATTCCATACCACCAGACAATTTGTTTTAAATCACGGTACATTTTAGTTGAGCCTGGATGGTAGGCCATACTTGAGCCATGTGCTTCCCTACACACCATCTCACGAATGTCTCCAACTGCGGGAATACAAAATCGACCGCGATACTTTAACGTGCCTGCACCATCAATCGCAAAATCTGGTAATTCATCCTTTTCAGTCCGAAGAAATAAATGTAACAGATCCGTATCATCCTTTTGATGTTGTCTTGCAAGTACCATCCATGAAGGTTCTTCGACTGCCGAATGACTTTGTGGTTCATATCTTCCCACGGAAATATCCATCAATAGAAATTCCTCCACTAGACGTTCGACTGAAAGATGAAATACTTTACCTGTCTTCTGACTCAACGCATCGGCCACAACATTAGCTTTCCCCAGATGATATTGAATGTCCACATCATAATCGGCTACATACTCAAGACATCGCCGTTGGCGCAGATTCAGTTCCTTTTGCTTGAAGACATACTTCAAACTTTTATGATCCGTAAAGATTTTACACTGCGTGCCGTAAAGTAAGTGTCTCCACAACTTCAATGCAAATATCACCGCTGCGAACTCCAAATCATGCGTCGGGTAGTTCTTTTCATGACTTTTAAACTACCGTGACACGCCCATGTCATGGGGCGTGTACCCCATTCGTCGAGCTCAACTCAACGCAAGAAAAATTCGTCGAGTCAAGGGGGTCACGCCCAGGTCACGCCCTGGGTCACGCCCGTGTCGGGGGGCGTGTCACGCACAAAAAACGACTATTTTCCCTGTTTTGAAAAGTTTTTCTGTGTCGTCCTAGACCATTTTTGCCTTAAGGACTTTTTTACCATTTTTTGTTTGCTGTACTATCAACCCGTTTTGCACAACATTACCCGTGCTCGAAAACAAAAAAGTGCAAGCATTCCCTAAGAGGCCTCACCGAGTCCCCATAAATGGACTCCGGCTTGGTGGGGAATCGTGCAACTAGGCTACCAAAATAGCCACTCGAAAGCCCGCGGAAAAACCATGCGCGAATAACGGCCAAAGCCAACGTAACGCCCCTCAAGCGTACGCAATCAAAAATCCGGGGCGTTACAGGTGGAGCCACCACCACTGGCTCCCTCATCTCCTATCTTGCCTCCTAATGAGGCGGGTCATCGACCCTACTCCCTTCCGTGATACAGACTCGTCTCTGATCATTCCTTGCTCCTCGACCCTGATCCTCCGTTGGCCGTTTTCGGCCCCGAGTAGCTTGCCAATCAGCCTCTATCCTTTTTGCCATCTCTAGTATCTATGAAATGGGCCCGTCGGATACAAACAGTAGAGTCTCCCTCAGCTCCTCTCGCAGGCCCTTGTAGAACCTTTTTGTATAGCCCGCCTTATCCAACTGGTAAGAATCTGCAAACCGGGCTAGATGGTTGAACTCTCGGTGGTACTCCACCACCGTCTTGTTCCCCTATCTCAACTATAAAAACCAATCCTCCAGCTCGTCCCTGGCCGACTGTGGAACAAAGTGTTACAACAGTGTGCCCCTGAAATCCTCCCAAGAAATCTCTGCTACTTCCATGTCCGCAAATTCCGTGTCTAGCGAGGTCTTCCACCATCTTTTTGCATGCGACTCCAGGCAGGAGATCATCAAGGGCACCCTCTCCTCCCTAGGGCACCGTATCCCGGTCCGCATCTCTTACATAATATCCAGCCACTCCTCTTTCCGAACAACCGACTCAGTCCCTAAGTAGGATAGGGGAGCAAGTCCTCGGAAAATGCTCAACTAGTTGGCCCCCAGGTTTGGCTGCGGAGCCGGAACCTGTTGGGCCCTAAAAGCTTCCAGGATGGCTGTCAGAGTCTGTCACATCTCTGACTGTAGGAATGGAGTGGGAACCGAGGAAGGTGGTATAACGTCCGGAGTCTGCTGAGCTCCGCCTTGTGGAGTGGGCTGAGCTAGGGGCTGCAAAACAAACTACATTAGTAAGAAATCGACTCAACCTAACTAAAGTGGACAATTTACATGCGATCCCTCATATGGGCACACCACTGCTTCTGCTGCTTAGTTTTTCCCCAAACTAAACTCGTGCGGGGTGACCCGGGGGTTGTGGACTGTTTCTATTCGATCGAGGTTTGCTCTGATACCACTTGTAAGACCCCCCCCCCCCCATTTTTTTGAAACACCGAGGTCTTAGGCCGAGAACCGCCACCATACGGTGACACCTTCACGCCCTGATTGGTCATCACCACAAATCACCGATTGTGCCAACTGATTCGATCACAAAAAAGCAACAAAAGTAGAGTAAGCACAAGTGTGGTAAAACTCTATCCAAAAGTCCACAAATCACATCAGAGTAAATATATCTCCATGAAGGGAGAGCCCACAGAATATAATGTACTGTAAATAAGGGATTAAGCCCACTACATCAAATCCTCACTACATAGTCATTCAAGCGGAAGCAAAATGAAACACTACTAAGGTCAGGGGCTCACAGTCCCTCTCGTCTGAACTCCGGCGCTAGACTGCCCCATCTCCAAGTATGCCGACCTGCGGGGATGCTCCTCCATGCTGGGATCCACGATCCCCTAAATGATGTGGTTCAAAAACTGTTAGTCTAAAAGACTAAGTCCTATCATCCCCCACCCCTTCCCCCATGACCCCTAGGCACCGAGTGGAGAGGAAGAAAGGGGAGGATTTGAAGGTGGAGAGTAATCAAGAAACAGATGGCATCGGACCTATACTAGCAATTTTATAGTTCATGTGGCAGTAAAGTAAAGTATGAAAAGCAACCTTAACTAAAACGGAAACATATAAGCAAGTGATCGTTTACAGGGCTCCCATCGTATAAAAAGTCCCATACCAATTTATACGTTGGGGTGTCGGTTATTAACAACAATATATATATAAAGAATTTAACCTTAATTTATAAACTTGCCCACACAAGCTTATAGACCAAGGGGTCGTTTTGCAGGGCCTATTGTATAAGAGTCCCATACCACATATACAATAGGCGACAAGGGTTTTATGTTATGATTATGCTATGACATGCAAGTGGGTTATGATGCGAACATACAAGTGCAACTCACCCACCCGACTATGTGCACACAGACCTTTAGTTCCCAATTTCTGGAGCCGAACCTCCTAGGATACCTCCGTAGTGGCAGACGAAAGCGGTGGGTTGGGCCTCGCCCACCTCTAAACCAGTAAAGCACTACCGGTCAGACCTATCGTACGACTCAATGCTTGTGCACTAAGCGGAGTACCTGTATACTCTTGTCGGCTGGTGCACCGGACTTCTATTGGCGAAGTGCTAGCCACACTTGCTGAGTCAACGTACTGGCGTTGGTGCATCGACACTCCAATACTGATGACCCACCACCTTTACTTTATGCACATGCAACCTTATGTATCAACACCGAGCCCAAGCTCCCCGGACCATCCCGTCTGTCACAAACATCAACCGAGCCAAAGCTCGCCGGGCCATCCTGCCCCTTTCCACAAATATAAACCGAGTCCAACCAACTTCTCGAGACACCAGGGTGTGTGAAAGTGAACCCCTAATTATTCTAGTTGCTCTTTAAGATTTATCACTCCTACAATTTACGTTAGGCAGTACTTCCCAAGGTATACACCGTGAAGGGCTCTCGAAGGCAGTAGGAACTATGATGGTATTACGCTCAAAGCTCCCTTTTGCAAGGCACTTACAATTATTGGTTGCTACTCGATTTCCTACCCATAATTAATTTACTGAATCTAGCCCTAGTACATTAAACACTTCCTCCCTATGGGAAGGACGATCTTTCGCCGATCCCGAGCACCACCTAACACTAGTCAACCTCTCACTCTACAAATCCTGTATTCCAATGACGAACTCCTTTATTTACCCAAACCAGCAACCTATTGAGGATTCAACTCTGCAAAATTCACTACCCACTCTAGTTCAGTTTCCGCAGTTACAAAATGCAGACCACCCTATACTATATGAGGTGTATAAAGGCGGTACTCCGGATTGTCTTCCAAATCTCCTATAAAATTTACCAGAGGTCTATCATAACAAATTTAGTCTAAAATCAGAGATTCATAATTTTCTATTTAATTTGATATTTATTGAATTTTCCCAAATATTTCACCATGGGCAATTTTGAACATGAACTATATGATCTACTCAAGTAATGGCCACCCAAAAATTTTGGTCACTAAATTAACAGAGATATATGACTAGATACAAATTTCCATAATTTTTCAGAAAATATTTGACCTCTAATTAATTTATCCAAAATATTTCCGTTAGTCATATGTAAAGAAGGAAGTACCAAAATTATTCACCAGAAAATTATATAAATATTATAGAATATTAATATGGTTCAGAAACGATGATTGTACAAAAATCATGATTTTAGAGGCTAGCTAGACTCCAAAATAAATTAAATTAAATTTTCATGGGAAACTAGTAACCCTTAAAATTATTCATCCAAACAATTCTATAAACTATCACAGAGCTTCAAAACATAAGAACAAGTCCTCTGTCTAAATTTCATCAATTTACAACAAGTAGTTTCTTCGTAATAATTTTTTAAGTAAATAATACAAATTTCCAATTTGTTAATGAAGTATCAGAGATAATAATCCTAAATTCAACATAAAATCTCCAAAGCTTGTACTAACCCTAAAAACTACTCAACCCAAATCTCATCACTTTTCAAAAAGTTTTTGTGACATTTTCTATATCTACAAGGTTTGTGCCCTAAGCTAGGGTTGGGGTTTTGAGGGGTTTTAAGGCTTCCAAATTCCCTAAAATTTTAACCAGAGAACTATACTAATCGTATGGTCCTCTCCACAAAATTTCAAGTCAATCCAATGTCATTTGACCCTATGTTCTTCAAACCCTAAGAATCCCCACTAAGGAACCTACCCTGGGGTTCTAGGGCTACCCTACACTTAACCACCACAAATTCCATTGGAGGGTGAGTCATACTATAAAAGGTCAGTGGCCAAAATATCAACCTTTGTTGAGGTGATTTGACCACTCAAACCCAAAGGGTATGCTTGACCTATTTAACCCTAAAAAGGGGCCAACCTAGGGTTGGATCAATACCTAACAAAAACATCTCCAAATGAGATGAAACTTTTACCAGAGCCCTAACATGCCATCTAAGACCTCCACCCAAATTTGGGGCATTTTGAGGTATTTAAGACACCTAGTTAATTTATTCATGGATTATTAAATTTTCTTAAAAACTATAGAAAAATGTTCTCCAAAAATTCTGAATTTTGGATAGGACCTAGGTATAGCTAGGATAGACTCCCTACCCAAATCTGAGATCATTTGGACAAGGGATGAAGGGTGGGCATCCATTTGAATCTCAGGATATCCCTAAGTATAGGGCCCACCATAATGGATGATGTGTTCTAACCAGACCCCAAATTGAGTGAAATCCATTTTAAATTAAAGCAGACATCCAGGGCTTCATTTTCTTTCATGACCACTTTTTCTATTCTAACCTCTAAGTATTTTTAAAAATTAAAACCAATAAATAGAAAATCTGTGACATAATTAAATAATCAGAAATTGATATACTATAGTTTAAAATCAAATATAGCACGAATCTTGGCACAAATGGACGGGATCCGTTCATCTTCTACCTTGAGCCGATGGCCAGGATTTATTCTTCCAAGGCCAATTTCAAACGGCTACCGCTGGCCATCCAGCCCCCCCCCCCCCCCCCCCCCCCGGCCGGCCACCGCCACCATCACCTCCGTTGAGGTGGTGGTTGTCGCCAGCCGGCGCCACAACCGCCGTAGAGCCCTATTCCGGCGATCCCGATGGTTGCGTTTTTGCGAAAACACCAGGGAAATTTCCCTTTGGATCTACCCATGAAAGAAGGAATAAAGGAGGACCTTGCCGGCGGCTTGAAGTCGAGAAGATCGCCAGAAAGCCATCTTTGAAGGCAACACAGCTCAATTTCTGCATATACACAGTGGGGAGGCTCGGTTTCTTCAGTTAAGGACTGAGAAATCCTCCTCTTGGCCCACTGAAGGTGTTTAAAGAATCAGTTGGGGCGGGGAGAGGCTAAATCATCAATGGCCATTAAGGCCATTAATGACTACATTCGGCCATGGTGGAGGGGGCTGAATCAGGCCCTTGGTGTCCAGGGAAGCGGCTGGAAACTTCTCCCCTTCCCTAGGGGAGTTGAATTTAGCCATTAAAGGTAGCATGTGGCCTCCCCTTGGCCGAGCCCCTTCCTTCCCCCTTCATCCATTTTTCTCTCTCCTCCATAACCATGGAAGTGAAGCTCACCCTCTCTCCTAGTCACCAAGTTGACTTGGTCAATCTGGAGGTCTATTGGCAACCTATCCATACACATTATCTCCTAAAGAAGCCACATGAGGAGTCTTGAACTTGGTCTAGCCTATTTGGGCTAGGTTGACCCAAGGTAGGCTTGGGTTGACCTTAGTCTTTTTGACCTTTTTGGTTGCCCGTAAAGAGTCCCTGTTGACCCATTGATCTCCCCTAAGGACTAGGTAGGGTTGGATAAGACTGACTTGGTATCTTGAAGGTCACTTGTCCCTTGGTAAGGGCATTTTGACCAGAATAGGGTCTTGAGTTGACTTGGGTCAACTTGGCCTCTAGGGCTGACCCCAATGTGTCCTTAGTGACCATTGACCTCACTTTAGGTCTAGGAAGACCTCGGCAAGGTTTGTTGGGCACATTAGAGGTCAACTGCCCTTTGTTAGGGCACCTTGCACAATTTAGGCCTATGGTGGTCCTAGGTCAAATTGGCCACTTTGGGTTGACTACAATGGACCCTTGGCCTTCTATCACTTTGCTTGGATAAAAGTCAAGCACAGGTTCCTCACAAAGAATCGGCTCCACGCTTGGAGATGTATGCACAGGAGAGATGGGCTCAGCCATGTCGAAGCCTAGATCAACAACACATCTGGCGGTTGTGTCCACATCATTCCCTTCAACAAATGAAGGTGATAGGGATATATTACCAGATGATGAAGGTGTGCCACCAAGGGTAGGAGTCGGGATGATCCGGATGTCCAGCTCATCATCCTCTTCCATAACACGGAGGTACTCGGCACAATCCTTCAGGGCATGATCTGTTCTACGACAATACAAACACTTTCTCCCATTACGTTGCGGTCCTTGTGGTGCCAGAGAGGAATATGAGAATGGTGTATGTGGCGAGGACGATTGACCATAAGCTCGGGGCACAGTGTTCGAAAGGCTGTACGAATACAACATCTCATGCATTGTGCGCCGAGGCTTATGCTCAATATCTCTCGTAGGGCATTCATGACTAGTGTGGGAAGTCTTTCCACACCAACGAAATTGGGCATACGAATATCCCCACATGGTGTCGAAACAGCAGATTCAAAATAAATTGTGCAAATTACTAAATCCAACAAATATTTCTACAATTGCCTAAAGAAACAAGAAAAAGGCAGGCAAAATAGAAATAAAACAAAATAAAAGCGATTTACAAAGGAAAAGGAAATCAATCTCACGTCACCCTCTCCAGAAACTCAGATGACTGGGTTCTCCGGCAACGGCGCCAAAAACTTGATGCGTAAGATCACAGCAGTGAACCGGTCGCACAAGTAATATAAAATAGGGGCTTTCCCAAGTATCGATCTCTCAAGGAACATCGTAAGGTGGAGTTAATTTCGAGGAGGACTTGAGATTGAAGTCCTCAGGTCGGAGATAACTAAGGGGGGTTTTGATGTTTGCGGAAACAAAAAATAAAAGGCTAACAACTACTCCTATGCAACGCCGCTATGCGATGCTTCGCCAGGCGGGATGGAAGACTAGTCGGGCCGCTATGCATCGAATCGCTAGGTGGATGGACGAGTAGGCTTGCGGATGAGGTGGTTAGAATGTCGGAATGAGGGTCGTGAGCACCTCTTCGCTACTCACGCTACTAGCAATTGCTAGTGCGGCAAGGGCGGATGGATGGTGGATGGACAAATAGACGCACCTCAAGTAAATATAACGAAAATATATAATCACATAGACATGATTACAGATAAACGTATATTACACTAAGCATATCTTCATCAAATACAAAGAGTTCAACTAAACTATCAACAACAAGAGAAGAAAATTGTGCGAAATCGACCAGATACGAAGCCTTGCTGAGGATTCACGGTTGGAATCATCGGGTTGTCAATCCGCGTCCAAGCTCGGTCCACAACTACGTCCGGGGTAGAGAAAGGCTGTCACCATCTTCCAATGGCCCATCTTCTTCGTGTCACGATCCGGTGGAGGATGGCACAACTTCTCCTAGCTTGGTGGAGAAAGCTAGGTCAAGCTCTTCTTGAAGATCAAAGATGAAGGAGGAGGCCGAGAGGAAGCTCCGGCTTGGATTTGGCGGTGAAAGCTTACCCGGAGTACCTCCCTAGGGTGGAGATTGAAGGAGGATGGCGGAATATCTCCTCGGAGACGAAAATGGCAGAGGAAAAATGAGCGATCACGAATTAGGGCGGAACCTGCGAATTTATAGATTGCAGAAATTATAATACACACGACCAGTGGCGCACGACCAGTGGTAGTGCGAACTATATCCAGTGGTAGTGCGTTTGCCCCAGGCAGATTTTGGAAAAATATGGAATAAATGCACACGATCAGTAGCGCACGACCAGTGGTCGTGCGCACTGTGTCCAGTGATAGTGAGCATACCCTAGGCAGATTCTGGAAATCAAGGAACATTGCGCAAGAG
Source organism: Platanthera guangdongensis (assembly GCA_039583875.1). Lineage (NCBI taxonomy): Eukaryota > Viridiplantae > Streptophyta > Magnoliopsida > Asparagales > Orchidaceae > Platanthera > Platanthera guangdongensis. The sequence continues at coordinate 160,223,202 of CM077152.1, read as the reverse complement.
CAGTGGCGCACGACTAGTGGTCGTGCGCACTCTATCCAGTGAGCGTGCACAGTATTCCTGCTTCCAAACATCCCCGGAACACGAACACGAACCCTGTGCCAAGCACTGATATGTGCAGACATTCCAGACGAGCACAATAAGGAGTACAAATAATAAAAGTACAAAAATACACAACCCTGGGCATAAGTGTGCACTTCCTATGAAAATAGAGACAAGATAAAATATGAATGATATATAACTAAAAGTGAAGTGCAAACGTGTGAAAACTAGCCCATATGAGTCTGAAAAACCTTATATAAATCGGACTCATCAGGCTCCTCCTTGGAGTGAGAGATAATGAAGTCATGTTATTATAAATCCCTCTATGCATAATACCTTAGCAAATGATGATTCCCGCTTTTACTTAGAGGAATGTTTTGAAAATGTGTTTTCTGTACTACCCGAGTTAGTAGCTTCATCATACAATGAACCCATTATCACCGAGCTCTTCTTCTTAAAAGAAGTCTCTCCCCACAACACTCGAACCACTATACATCGAAACCCTACAAATCAAAACCTCTTGTGAGGAACCACCAACCTTAGAGTAGAAGCAACTTCCCCCTCATCTAAAATATCTCTTTTTAGAGAGGAACTCTAAGCTTCATGTCATCATCTCCTCTGATTTAAGCGACTCAGAAATTTCTGAGTTGGCTCTACTTCTAACAAATCATCGCCACACAATTGCATGACAACTTTCCGATATAAAGGGGATCAACCCCTCTTTTTGTAATCACAAGATATTCTTAGAAGATAATTCCCACAACAATATCCAACCCCAACGACGACTAAATCCTAATATGATGGAAGTCATGAAGGCTGAGGTGATCAATCTTTTAGATGCGGGAATCATCTATCCCATATCCGACAATACTTGGGTCAGCCCAGTACAAGTCGTGCCGAATAAAGGTGGCGTAATGGTGGTCTCCAATGAAAATAATGAATTAATTCCAACTCGTACTGTTACGGGATGGCAGATGTGCATCAGTTATCGAAAACTTAAAGATGTTACCCAAACAGACCTTTTTTCGTTACCTTTTATCGATCAAATCTTAGAACCCCTGTCCGGTCACTCTTTCTACTGTCTTCTCGACGGACTCTCGGGATACTTCCAAATCCTTAATTAATCCGACGACCAAGAGAAGACTACCTTCACTTGTCCCTTTGGCACATTCTCTTATAGAAGGATGTCATTTGATTTATGCAATGCGCTTGCTATATTTCAAAGATGTATGCTGGTAGTCTTTGATGATTTAGTAGAAGAGGTGATGCAAGTATTCATGACGACTTCTCGGTCTGTGGAAATTCATTTAAAAACTTTTTAAAACATCTCGAGTTTCTACTTATTTGTTGTGGTACAGGTCGACTTCTAAAGTACGTGAAACATGCAGGTCCACCTCTGCGTTGACACTACTCAAGTTTTTTATGACGACTTCTCATTTAATGTTTCTAGTTATAGAAGGAACATAATAACAATTATCAAGTTCTATTATAAGCCCACTAGGCATAGAAAAATGGTAAACACCCATGGCGACAACAACAACTCTTGCTCCACTGCCTACACGCAGGTCCACCTCCCATTTGCTCAGCCATCTTCTCCTTCCCTGTTCCTGCACATTTATATAAATATGGGAACCACATTCGTTATTAAATACCCAGGATGAAGGAGCAAAAAGGTTTATCTCTATAACATAGATACTTGTAGCGGAAGTCATACCTCCGTTCATATTGTGCAAACCATCAACGTACGAAATACAATTCCTTCTCCAATGACCAGCCTTGCCACAGTGGTGGCATTTACATTCTTTCGCAGAGCCTTTCATCTTCAGTGCTGAAGACTTGGGCTCTAGAGAACACTTAGGTCCTACCTTCATCTTCTTGAAGCCATTGGCCTTGCCCTTGCCTTTATGCGCCATCAGTATGGGGCTATCAGGCTTGGCTTTCTTCATATTGATTTCAACAATTCTCAAAATGACTAGGAGCTCAGGTAGTGTCTTGTCTATTTCATTCATGATATAGTTCAAGATGAACTACACATAACTGTCTGTCAATGATTACAGGATCAAGTCTGTGGCCAAATCTTGGCCTAGAGGGAAGCCTAGTCTCTCAAGATTCTCTATATACCTAATCATCTTGAGTATGTGAGTCCCTACTAAGTCTCGTTCTCCCATCTTACACTGAAACAACACCTTAGTGACGTCAAACCTCTCTTGATGAGCTTGCACTTGAAACATTTTCTTGAGATGCTCATCAATTTCCTTGCAACTCATGTTCTCATGTTTCTTTTGGAGCCCAAAGTTCATGGTTTCAAGCATGAGACATTTGACGTCTAAGGAGTCATCAAGATACTTCTTATAAGCATCCTTATCAGAACGGGGCACTTTCCCGACAGTCTCTTCGAGGAATTCCTCTTCCAAAACATAGAGCTTGCGCTCTTGCCTGAGAATAATTATTAAGCTCCTATACCAGTCTAAGTATTTCGTCCCACTCAACTTCTCCTTCACAAGGATGGACTTGAGGGACAAGGTGGAGTGAGATCCACTAGCCATGGAAATTGTACAAGTATACAATAGTGAAACATTAGTACTACATTTCAATATACATCTTATTTACTTCAATTAGGACTTTAATCAAAAAAACTCCCACTATTTTTATCAAACTGATAACCCTCGATATCAATTTGAATAGTTTATGTGAGAAACTCTCTTAGTAGGTAAGATCCATATTTCACCAACACTATGAGTCAGCTTTGGCTTTTCTCTCACAATGCAACTATTTATGTAGGCAACTCTTGCTGATTGCATCATAATGCAGCTCCTGTATGGTTGGTGAATAACTCTTTATTCACATCTATCATATGGTGCATGTCAAATGTAAGGCTCTGGGCACTCAACTTTTGAGGTCACCCAGATAAGTTTGACCCGATTTCTACAGTGTGATATCACAATTATCCGCTCACACCATCACCAAGATATATCAGTGCACCTTGCTTTGCTAAGCCCACACTTCATTGGTCGAGGAAGGAAGAGTGTCATCCCCCGAAAGGTAACCGAATACTTAATATTGCTTAAGGGATTTTAAAACAATTGATTAACTCTTAATCATGGTTAACTATTAACAAGTGTGCACATCCATAGAATGAAACAACTGGAATTAGAATCCAAATGCATCATAGATATGCACAAGGAAATCATCAACACTTGATGACCTGAGCTAAATCTAAACATCTAGAACCCTTCTAAATCCTCAAATTTAAATGCAATGGACATGAGCAACACTAACTCTCCTTACACAGTAGACAAGCTCATCTCTCAATGTGAGATTCAAAATCTAACACATACTTTGTTTCAGAAACCAACAAGAGTGACAGTTACTATTAAGGAGTAACAAAGATATCACAAAAAAAAATCACATATGCTCTTGGCGGGTTTCTAAGGGGCTTGGTCCCAAGCGTGGTTTAGGGGCAAAGGCCTTAATAGGGTCCAAGGGGCTATGCCCCTAGCTGTGGTCTCAAACTGAATGCTATTTTAGAATGTCTTTCTCTTGTTTTCTTAATTAATAGTAACCTAAATGAAAATCCCACTTGGAAAACCAATGTGCTCCTACCAAATGATCAAATAATTAATCGATTCGAGGTAACAAATAGTTGTTATGCATCGTCCATCGGTTGAGTTCTCGATAGTCTATGCAAAACCATAGTGATCCATCTTTATTCTTAACAAACAATACAGGGGCTCCCCAGGGTGATGAACTGGGACAAACAAACCCTGATTCCACCATCTCCTGTAACTGAACTCTAAACTTTGCGATTTCCTTTAGAGCCATTAGCCATGGGGTCCGAGAGATATTCTTGGAACCTGGTGCTAGTTTAATTTGAAAGTCCACCTCTCTATGTGGTGGTAATCCTCGCAGCTTTTTCAGAAATACCTCAGGGAAATCTCGTACAACCCGCACGTCTTTCACGATTGTCGTTGTTGGGTTTTCCTAGACATCACAACACTTGTTGTTGGATATTGTATCCACAACGTACCTGATTTGAAGAAGCTCCTGAACAATCTAAGGTAAATAGACAATGTATTTGACAAAATATTTCAAGTTGTGCTTGCAGTTATTCCACGCTAAGTGCACACCAATGTCAGGGTGCAGTAGGTCAATATACACGGGTCTGCACGACGTAATCCCTCGTTAAGCAGATCAGTGTGTTGGCCTACGTGTACTCTCTCTATTGGAGTGTACTTATTTTCAAGTACAGGGTTGTGTTAAGGCAAGAGCAGACAAGGAGCAAGGATGGGTCAAGGAGCACCTCATGGGTGGAAAGACGAAAAATCGTCTAAGTGTAAATCGACGAGAATCACCAAGTGATTCTCGCCGATTCGGCGAGAATCACTAGTGATTCTCGCCGAGTCATCGAGAATCATTGGCTGATTCTCGCCGACTCGATCCAGCTACTTCAAAGTGAGCAACTCTGATGCTAAGTAATAATCGACGAGAATCACTAGTGATTCTCGCCGAATCGTCGAGAATCACTGGCTGATTCTCGCCGTCTCGACCCGGCTAAATCAGAACGTGCAATCAAGTCAACATCGACGAGAATCATCTTTGATTCTCGCCGAATTGACGAGAATCACCCTTGATTCTCGCCGATTCAACGAGACTCACCTTCGATTCTCGCCGATTTTGACTTAGGCGATTTTCTGGAAACCGCTGGACCGAATTCTGCCGCTGGCGCTGTTCTGAACCGGGGTTAGGGTTTCTTCAGGTGGCACCCATAACGGTTATATTGGAGTATTTCCACCGTATAAATATACGAGTATTTTGAACAGAAATCAGACAGAAAGAAATACGCGAGCCGCCGACCGTGACCTAGATCGCGATACCTGCTCCGCCACCGTCGCCGCTCGTGCAAGTTGTTCGCCGACATTGATCGTGATTTCTTCCAGATCTTCCGGTGACAGAAGGTTAGCCAAGCTTAGAGTCTCACGCATCTAACCAGAGATCCTTTGTCTCTTGATTTGTTGATCGGGAAAACCTTCCCCGTCCGAATCGATCGAGACGATCGATCCTAGTGTGACCGTTGGAAGACCTACCTAGATTTGCTACGAAGTTTGGATCTCCAAAGTACAGCAGCTGCACACCGTTGTCGCCGTCGATCCCGTGAACCAAGCCGCCGCCCATCTTGCCGCCGCCGGTTCTGGGGTGATTCTCTCCAAGTGAGATCTAGGGTTGTGGACTCTTCGTGGACTTCAAGAACACGTCGTCAACGAAGAGGGACACCTTAGTCTCCAAAAGTAGTTTGTATTTCTTGTACATTCTAGTTCATTTTTGTTGTAAAGGAACGTTGGTTCCGAGTTGTAAGGGTTGGGTGCAACCCGTGTTGTGGGAGTGTTGACTCCTACGTGTGGAAGGGTTCCTTCCGATAGTGCAAGGATTGGATTTCAATCCTGTTGGTGAAGAGACCGAGTCATCCCTTGTTGGGAGATAGGTCGAAGGGGGAAAGTGGATGTACCCAAATCGGGGAACCACTATAAATTGCTTGTGTACCTTCTTTGCTGTGGTGTTTTGTTTTCTTGTGCAGGTACAATTTTAAATTCCGCAAAAACGCTGCACGTCACCTATTCCCACCCCCCCCCCATAGCTGAAGATAGTTGACACTAGGTGGACTTTCAAGTGGTATCAAAGGGAGGTTACTCATCAAAAAGGCTAACACCTTGAGTTGAATCCTGCCGCTAATGTCAAGAAGAAGGCAAACATCTACTATGGACGAGCTCAAGTTCACAGGCAAGATCCCAGTGTGCACCAGGCTCAACTTTCCTATCTAGAAGGAAAGGATCAGGTTCTACATGGAAGCAGTTGATCCTCGACTCTTCATGATCGTGGAGGAGGGAGCTTATGTCCCTACTAAGGTCTCCACCATAGATCCTACCAAGAAAGTGCCAAAGAAAATTTCTGAAATGGACAAGGACGAGATGGTGCTGGTGGGACTTGACAAGAAGGCGCAGAACATTCTGGTCAGCGCGGTCGATGACTCAATGATGCAGAACTTCTGCAATTGCAGGACAACAAAGGAGATCTGGCACTACCTGATTATCCTAATGGAGGGCACTGATGAAGTGAGGGATGATCGGACCAGAAATATGAGGCCTTCAGACAAGGGCCTAAGGAAGAGATCGGAGTCACCTTCGAGAACTTTCTCAAGATTGTCAATGCCCTCAAAGGATACGGACGAGTGTTCAATGATGGTGAACTTAATGATAAATTCCTTAGGTCCCTTACTAAGGAATGGGACACAAAGATCTGCGCCATCCGAGAGTTTGGCAAACTAGCTGAAACAGACCCGCAAATTCTATTTGGGAAGCTGATGTCCTATGAGCTTCAACTGAACACCAGGAAAGCAGAAGAAGAAGCAGAGAAGGCTGCTGCCAAAGAAAAGTCTGTGGCTCTAAAAGCCATTCACTCCAGAAAAGGCAAGGGTGCGGTTTCATACCGTGCCAGGAAAAAGGATGAGGAGGAGGACTCCGAGCCATGCTCCTCCAGCTTAGAGCTGTCGGAGGAGGATTTCTCCCTCATCACCCGAGAATTCAAGAAGTTCCTCAAGATGAGGAATCAAAGAAACAAAAAAGGCTCCTCCTCCAGGCATCATAAGAAAAATTACTCTTCTGACATGTATGCTTCTAAACCGAACAAACATCACTCCTCTGACATCATTTGTTTTGGATGCAATAAGCCAGGACACGTCGTGGCCGACTGCTACCAAGGCAAGAGAAAAAAAGGGAAAGGAGAGGAGCTCAAATCCTCTAGAGATAAGAAGAAAGAGCGGAGCTACATAGCCAAAAGGCCAAAGACACTGAGTGAGTCTGATTCCTCCGACTCCAGTGATGATGAGGAATCCTACTTCGGACTGGTGGGTTGGTCCGACTCAGAAGGAGAATGCCCCCCCCCCTTTACTGGGAAGGTAAAAGCTCACACCCCTCTCTCTGACTCTGAATCTGATCCTGAGTCTCAGGATGATGACCCTGAGGATAGCCTTTCGGCCCGTGAAGCGGAGCTCCTCGAGAAGTATGAGCTTATGCTCAACACTTTCGAGGAGTGCCGTAAGAGATTGAAGGCTGAGAAAAAGGAAGTGAAATTCCTTAAGGGTGAGAGTGTCTCCCTAAGGGAAGAAATCACCAGTTTGATTTCTCTCCGACAGGAGCACCTTGACCTGACTTCAAAGCATTCAGAGTCTCTTAAGCTCCTTGATCTTAAGCAGGAGGAAGTCGACAAGTTGGAAGAACAACTTGCGGCAGAAAAGAAGATCGTCAAGAGCTTCTCTATGCCAAAAACAGTTCTTCCAGTTGTTGATATCTTCTCTGCTCAGGCCAAAGGAGCTGGCTTGGGGCATGTAGGTGTATCTGGTTCCTCATCCAGGAGAAACAGGAACCAGAGGAAGAATAAGGCCGCCAAGAAGGCCTCTGCTGCTGAAAAGGGAAAGGCTCCGCTCAGTCCTGTTGCGTTCAGAAAGCCTAGCTTTCCTTGCAACCAACATGACTTTGAATCAACCTTTGGTCATCATTTCCGGCCCTCGGTTGCAAAGCCAAAGAGCCGATATGATGGTTGGACCTTTCCCCGGAACTTCGGTGAGAGTGCCTTCAAGGCACCTTATGAGGAAATCCACATGGGAAATTATGGTCAATTCTCTAGCGGCCATAATGGAAAGCAGGAACCAAGAGTCAAGCCTGTTATACTGACGAAATAGAAGGTGAAGAAGTCAAGTGACTGCAATCACCATGAGGCCTCCACATCCAGATCCAAGGCCCCGGCTGTACCCACCATTCCCAGGGTAAGGCAGGAGCCTAGGAAGAGGTACAACAGATTTGACTGTTGGTGTTGTGGCAAAGTCGGTCACTTTGCCGTGGATTGTTGGTTTAACCCGAGGTATAACGAGACTCCCTATGTTAGCACTGCGAGGCCGACCACTCGTAAGGTTAACCAACCAAGGGGGAGTATGCTAACCAGGAATCTAGGACCCAAGTTCGATTGGGTTCCTAAGGGAAATTAATTTTGTTTTGCAGGAATGTCCAAAGGCCACCAAAATGCCAATCTGGTACTTGGACAGTGGATGCTCCCGGCACATGACTGCGACAAGAAGCCTGCTGCGTGATTACAATCCAGTTGAGAATGGACCCAAAGTCATCTTTGGAGGGTCAGATCGAGGAGTCACTAGAGGTTACAGTATGATTTCAAACGGTATAATCTCTATCACCGACGTGGCTTATGTTGAAGGCTTAAACCATAACCTGATCAGTGTAAGTCAGTTATGTGACAAAGATTATGACGTTAAGTTCTACAAGGATAAATGTCTGATAATTTCATGTGCCTCTTCTGAGACGGTATTAACAGGCATTAGGAGCAGAAATATCTTCTGCTTAAATTTTCTCAGTTTAGATTCATCTACCCCCGTATGCCTTGTGGCAACAGACAGTGCATCTCTTTGTGAACAATGGTACAAGAGATTGACACATATTAATTTCAAAATAATTAGTATGCTGTTTTCTAAAAACTTAGTAAGGGATGCTCTCATTATCAAGTGCATCAAAGGTAGCCCCTGTCCTGCATGCCAGATGGGCAAACAGACTCGGGCTACCTTTAAGAGCATTGCAGACAAAGACTCTTCCTAATGTCTTTACCTTCTACATATGGACTTGTTTGGTCCAATGCAAGTTTATAGGTTGGGAGGCAAGTCCTATACGCTAGTGATAGTCGATGATCATTCTCGGTTTACATGGGTGTTCTTGTTAAAATGAAAGTCGGATACGTTTGACATCTTCACTAGTTTTGTCAAGCAGGTTCAGAACGAATTTAACTGCCCAGTGGTCAAAATCAGAAATGACCATGGAACAGAATTCGAATCTGGTGCTATGACAGAGTTTTGTGAAGAACAAGGTATCTTTCATGAGTTTTCCTCCCCGCGCACTCCTCAGCAAAATGGAGTTGCGGAGAGGATAAATAGAACTCTCATTGAAGCCTGCATGACAATGTTGAAAGACTCTTATCTCCCAGAATACTTCTGGGCAGAGCCTGTCAATACAGCTTCTCATGTACAAAACCGAGCATTGATCAACAAGCATCATCGTAAGATGCCTTATGAGCTACTGAGAGGCAGGAAACCAACCATGTCCTACTTGAGGATCTTTGGTTGCAGATGCTATGTACTGAATAATGGGAAGTACCCGCGTACTAAATTTGGTGAAAAATGCTTCGAAGGCATATTCATGTGCTATAGTTCTCACAGTCGGGCATATAGGGTCTTCAATAATAAAACCCTAGTGGTAGAAGAATCAATTAATGTTGTATTTGATGAAGGAAGTTTGCTTAACAGTAACTCTTCCAGTGGTATTCTTGAAGATGTAGGTGCACGACTTGAACAGCTGGATCTCATTGAGACAGCTAAAGATGAAACTCCTAAGTACGTCAAAGTTTCCACCTCCACGTCATCTGGGAATGTTGAAGATCAAAATAGAACAAATCTCTTAGAAGAAGGAGAAGCCCAAGAAGTAGTCGAAGCTCCAGACGCCAGACTTCTAGAGCTCCGGCACGTGAGGGATCACCCTAGAGATCAGATCATCGGAGATCCTCGTGTCGGTGTCAGAACTCGAAGAGGTACTATTAATGAAATTTTGCATCTTAGCTTCCTGTCACAGGTTGAGCCAAAGAAGTTCGACGAAGCGAACAAAGTTGCGGCATGGATTCTGGCCATGCAAGATGAACTACATCAATTCGAACGTTGCAACGTTTGGACACTGGTTCCCAGACCACACAAGGAGAATGTGATTGGCAAAAAGTGGATCTTCAGAAACAAACTGGATGAACATGGTGTCATCATAAAGAACAAGGCAAGGCTGGTGGCTCAAGGTTACAGACAGGAGGAGGGGATTGACTTCGACCAGACCTTCGCACCAATAGCAAGGCTCAAGGCAATCAGATTGTTCCAGGCGTATGCTTCGCACAAAGGATTCACAGTCTATCAAATGGATGTGAAATCATCATTCTTGAACGGAGACCTGAAAGAGGAAGTATACGTCGCTCAACCCCCAGGTTTTGTCAATCCTACTTATCCCAATCATGTATATTTTCTTAATAAAGCTTTATATGGCTTAAAACAAGCTCCACGAGCTTGGTATGAGACTTTATCTAGTTTTCTTCTTGAGAACAAGTTCTCTAGAGGTAAAATAGATAAGACATTGTTTCTCAGGGAAATCAAAGGCAAGAATTTGCTGGTGCAAATCTATGTCGATGACATAATATTCGGCTCAACGGAGAACAATCTTTGCAAAAGGTTTTCCAAACTTATGCAAGGAAAGTTTGAAATGAGCAGTATGGGAGAGCTAAAGTATTTCTTGGGACTTCAAGTGAAACAGTCTGAGGATGGAATCTTCATCTCTCAGACGAAGTTCATAAATGAACTCCTCAAGAAATTCGGCATGGAGAGTGCAACCTCTATGAGGACTCCAATGGGATCCACTATGTCTCTGGATAAGGATAAGAAAGGTAAACCTTTCGATGAAACCAAATACAGAAGCATCATTGGATCCCTGCTCTACCTTACTGCCAGTAGACCGGATATTATATTCTCCACATGTGTCTGTGCCCGATATCAGGTGAACACTAAGGAATCTCACTATGTCGCTGCAAAGCGAATTCTAAGATACCTTAAAGGTACTCCCAATCTTGGCTTGTGGTACCCGAGAAATAATGATGTCGAGCTAATAGGTGTTTCAGATGTTGATTTTGCAGGGAGTAGGGATGATAGGAAAAGCACTTCCGGGACGTGTCAATTTCTCGGAAGAAGGCTTATCTCATGGAACAGCAAGAAGAAGAATTATGTAGCTACCTCCACAGTAGAGTCTGAGTACATCTCGGCTGGCAGTTGTTGCGCACAACTCCTATGGATCAGAAACCAGTTAGCCGACTACGACCTTCAGTTCAAGGAAGTACCTATGTACTGCGACTCCTCCAGTGCAATTGCAATTGCCAACAATCCGTTATCGCACAGCAGAACGAAAAATATTGAAGTGCGCTACCACTTCATTCGGGAGCACGTGGAGAACAAGGACATCTCTCTCTGTTATGTCCCCACGGACAAGCAGATTGCCGATATATTCACAAAGCCCTTAGACGAAGCCAAGTTTAGTCTCTTCAAAACTGAATTGGGGTGCTAAACTATGAGGAATGAAGACTACCGAAGCTCCAGGCTCGTGCTTCCAGGGGGAGCCTCTACCAGGAACTCAAGTGTGAGCACAGGTGCAAGAACTAAGGGGGAGTAAGGGGTCAAATGCAACAGACCTAGATTTGCAGAAGCCGAAAAGGGGGAGATTACCCTCTCCGCTATGGCTAAGGTGGCTCCAAGTTTGCTCTCTCACGAAATTGGTATTGGTAATGAATATCTCTCTCAACTCAATTTCAATGTTATGATTTTCATTCCCATAAGCTTTATTCACCTTAGCTTGTAGGGTTTAGGCTTCTTCAAATAGGGGGAGATTGTTGGGTATTGTATCCACAACGTACCTGATTTGAAGAAGCCCCTGAACAAGCTAAGGTAAATAGACAATGTATTTGACAAAATATTTCAAGTTGTGCTTGCAGTTATTCCACGCTAAGTGCACACCAATGTCAGGGTGCTGTAGGTCAATATACACGGGTCTGCACGACGTAATCCGTCGTTAAGCAGATCAGTGTGTTGGCCTACGTGTACTCTCTCTATTGGAGTGTACTTATTTTCAAGTACAGGGCTGTGTTAAGGCAAGAGCAGACAAGGAGCAAGGATGGGTCAAGGAGCACCTCATGGGTGGAAAGACAAAAAATCGTCTAAGTGTAAATCGACGAGAATCACCAAGTGATTCTCGCCGAATCGTCGAGAATCATTGGCAGATTCTCGCCGACTCGATCCAGCTACTTCAAAGCGAGCAACTCTGATGTAAGTAATAATCGATGAGAATCACCAAGTGATTCTCGCCGATTCGGCGAGAATCACTAGTGATTCTCGCCATCTCGACCCGACTAAATCAGAACGTGCAATTAAGTCAACATCGACGAGAATCATCTTTGATTCTCGCCGAATCGACGAGAATCACCCTTGATTCTCGCCGATTCCACGAGACTCACCTTCGATTCTCGCCGATTTTGACTTAGGCGATTTTCTGGAAACCGCTGGACCGAATTCTGCCGCTGGCGCTGTTCTGAACCGGGGTTAGGGTTTCTTCAGGTGGCACCCATAACGGTTATATTGGAGTATTTCCACCGTATAAATATACGAGTATTTTGAACAGAAATCAGACAGAAAGAAATACGCGAGCCGCCGACCGTGACCTAGATCGCGATACCTGCTCCGCCACCGTCGCCGCTCGTGCAAGTTGTTCGCCGACATTGATCGTGATTTCTTCCAGATCTTCCGGTGACAGAAGGTTAGCCAAGCTTAGAGTCTCACGCATCTAACCAGAGATCCTTTGTCTCTTGATTTGTTGATCGGGAAAACCTTCCCCGTCCGAATCGATCGAGACGATCGATCCTAGTGTGACCGTTGGAAGACCTACCTAGATTTGCTACGAAGTTTGGATCTCCAAAGTACAGCAGCTGCACACCGTTGTCGCCGTCGATCCCGTGAACCAAGCCGCCGCCCATCTTGCCGCCGCCGGTTCTGGGGTGATTCTCTCCAAGTGAGATCTAGGGTTGTGGACTCTTCGTGGACTTCAAGAACACGTCGTCAACGAAGAGGGACACCTTAGTCTCCAAAAGTAGTTTGTATTTCTTGTACATTCTAGTTCATTTTTGTTGTAAAGGAACGTTGGTTCCGAGTTGTAAGGGTTGGGTGCAACCTGTGTTGTGGGAGTGTTGACTCCTACGTGTGGAAGGGTTCCTTCCGATAGTGCAAGGATTGGATTTCAATCCTGTTGGTGAAGAGACCGAGTCATCCCTTGTTGGGAGATAGGTCGAAGGGGGAAAGTGGATGTACCCAAATCGGGGAACCACTATAAATTGCTTGTGTACCTTCTTTGCTGTGGTGTTTTGTTTTCTTGTGCAGGTACAATTTTAAATTCCGCAAAAACGCTGCACGTCACCTATTCCCACCCCCCCCATAGCTGAAGATAGTTGACACTAGGTGGACTTTCAAGTGGTATCAAAGGGAGGTTACTCATCAAAAAGGCTAACACCTTGAGTTGAATCCTGCCGCTAATGTCAAGAAGAAGGCAAACATCTACTATGGACGAGCTCAAGTTCACAGGCAAGATCCCAGTGTGCACCAGGCTCAACTTTCCTATCTGGAAGGAAAGGATCAGGTTCTACATGGAAGCAGTTGATCCTCGACTCTTCATGATCGTGGAGGAGGGAGCTTATGTCCCTACTAAGGTCTCCACCATAGATCCTACCAAGAAAGTGCCAAAGAAAATTTCTGAAATGGACAAGGACGAGATGGTGCTGGTGGGACTTGACAAGAAGGCGCAGAACATTCTGGTCAGTGCGGTCGATGACTCAATGATGCAGAACTTCTGCAATTGCAGGACAACAAAGGAGATCTGGCACTGCCTGATTATCCTAATGGAGGGCACTGATGAAGTGAGGGATGATCGGACCAGAAATATGAGGCCTTCAGACAAGGGCCTAAGGAAGAGATCGGAGTCACCTTCGAGAACTTTCTCAAGATTGTCAATGCCCTCAAAGGATATGGACGAGTGTTCAATGATGGTGAACTTAATGATAAATTCCTTAGGTCCCTTACTAAGGAATGGGACACAAAGATCTGCGCCATCCGAGAGTTTGGCAAACTAGCTGAAACAGACCCGCAAATTCTGTTTGGGAAGCTGATGTCCTATGAGCTTCAACTGAACACCAGGAAAGCAGAAGAAGCAGAGAAGGCTGCTGCCAAAGAAAAGTCTGTGGCTCTAAAAGCCATTCACTCCAGAAAAGGCAAGGGTGCGGTTTCATACCGTGCCAGGAAAAAGGATGAGGACGAGGACTCCGAGCCATGCTCCTCCAGCTTAGAGCTGTCGGAGGAGGATTTCTCCCTCATCACCCGAGAATTCAAGAAGTTCCTCAAGATGAGGAATCAAAGAAACAAAAAAGGCTCCTCCTCCAGGCATCAGAAGAAAAATTACTCTTCTGACATGTATGCTTCTAAACCGAACAAACATCACTCCTCTGACATCATTTGTTTTGGATGCAATAAGCCAGGACACGTCGTGGCCGACTGCTACCAAGGCAAGAGAAAAAAAGGGAAAGGAGAGGAGCTCAAATCCTCTAGAGATAAGAAGAAAGAGCGGAGCTACATAGCCAAAAGGCCAAAGACACTGAGTGAGTCTGATTCCTCCGACTCCAGTGATGATGAGGAATCCTACTTCGGACTGGTGGGTTGGTCCGACTCAGAAGGAGAATGCCCCCCCCCCTTTACTGGGAAGGTAAAAGCTCACACCCCTCTCTCTGACTCTGAATCTGATCCTGAGTCTCAGGATGATGACCCTGAGGATAGCCTTTCGGCCCGTGAAGCGGAGCTCCTCGAGAAGTATGATCTTCTGCTCAACACTTTCGAGGAGTGCCGTAAGAGATTGAAGGCTGAGAAAAAGGAAGTGAAATTCCTTAAGGGTGAGAGTGTCTCCCTAAGGGAAGAAATCACCAGTTTAATTTCTCTCCGACAGGAGCACCTTGACCTGACTTCAAAGCATTCAGAGTCTCTTAAGCTCCTTGATCTTAAGCAGGAGGAAGTCGACAAGTTGGAAGAACAACTTGCGGCAGAAAAGAAGATCGTCAAGAGCTTCTCTATGCCAAAAACAGTTCTTCCAGTTGTTGATATCTTCTCTGCTCAGGCCAAAGGAGCTGGCTTGGGGCATGTAGGTGTATCTGGTTCCTCATCCAGGAGAAACAGGAACCAGAGGAAGAATAAGGCCGCCAAGAAGGCCTCTGCTGCTGAAAAGGGAAAGGCTCCGCTCAGTCCTGTTGCGTTCAGAAAGCCTAGCTTTCCTTGCAACCAACATGACTTTGAATCAACCTTTGGTCATCATTTCCGGCCCTCGGTTGCAAAGCCAAAGAGCCGATATGATGGTTGGACCTTTCCCCGGAACTTCGGTGAGAGTACCTTCAAGGCACCTTATGAGGAAATCCACATGGGAAATTATGGTCAATTCTCTAGCGGCCATAATGGAAAGCAGGAACCAAGAGTCAAGCCTGTTATACTGACGAAATAGAAGGTGAAGAAGTCAAGTGACTGCAATCACCATGAGGCCTCCACATCCAGATCCAAGGCCCCGGCTGTACCCACCATTCCCAGGGTAAGGCAGGAGCCTAGGAAGAGGTACAACAGATTTGACTGTTGGTGTTGTGGCAAAGTCGGTCACTTTTCCGTGGATTGTTGGTTTAACCCGAGGTATAATGAGACTCCCTATGTTAGCACTGCGAGGCTGACCACTCGTAAGGTTAACCAACCAAGGGGGAGTATGCTAACCAGGAATCTAGGACCCAAGTTCGATTGGGTTCCTAAGGGAAATTAATTTTGTTTTGCAGGAATGTCCAAAGGCCACCAAAATGCCAATCTGGTACTTGGACAGTGGATGCTCCCGGCACATGACTGGGACAAGAAGCCTGCTGCGTGATTACAATCCAGTTGAGAATGGACCCAAAGTCATCTTTGGAGGGTCAGATCGAGGAGTCACTAGAGGTTACAGTATGATTTCAAACGGTATAATCTCTATCACCGACGTGGCTTATGTTGAAGGCTTAAACCATAACCTGATCAGTGTAAGTCAGTTATGTGACAAAGATTATGACGTTAAGTTCTACAAGGATAAATGTCTGATAATTTCATGTGCCTCTTCTGAGACGGTATTAACAGGCATTAGGAGCAGAAATATCTTCTGCTTAAATTTTCTCAGTTTAGATTCATCTACCCCCGTATGCCTTGTGGCAACAGACAGTGCATCTCTTTGTGAACAATGGTACAAGAGATTGGCACATATTAATTTCAAAATAATTAGTATGCTGTTTTCTAAAAACTTAGTAAGGGATGCTCTCATTATCAAGTGCATCAAAGGTAGCCCCTGTCCTGCATGCCAGATGGGCAAACAGACTCGGGCTACCTTTAAGAGCATTGCAGACAAAGACTCTTCCTGATGTCTTTACCTTCTACATATGGACTTGTTTGGTCCAATACAAGTTTATAGGTTGGGAGGCAAGTCCTATACGCTAGTGATAGTCGATGATCATTCTCGGTTTACATGGGTGTTCTTGTTAAAATGAAAGTCGGATACGTTTGACATCTTCACTAGTTTTGTCAAGCAGGTTCAGAACGAATTTAACTGCCCAGTGGTCAAAATCAGAAATGACCATGGAACAGAATTCGAATCTGGTGCTATGACAGAGTTTTGTGAAGAACAAGGTATCTTTCATGAGTTTTCCTCCCCGCGCACTCCTCAGCAAAATGGAGTTGCGGAGAGGATAAATAGAACTCTCATTGAAGCCTGCATGACAATGTTGAAAGACTCTTATCTCCCAGAATACTTCTGGGCAGAGCCTGTCAATACAGCTTCTCATGTACAAAACCGAGCATTGATCAACAAGCATCATCGTAAGATGCCTTATGAGCTACTGAGAGGCAGGAAACCAACCATGTCCTACTTGAGGATCTTTGGTTGCAGATGCTATGTACTGAATAATGGGAAGTACCCGCGTACTAAATTTGGTGAAAAATGCTTCGAAGGCATATTCATGTGCTATAGTTCTCACAGTCGGGCATATAGGGTCTTCAATAATAAAACCCTAGTGGTAGAAGAATCAATTAATGTTGTATTTGATGAAGGAAGTTTGCTTAACAGTAACTCTTCCAGTGGTATTCTTGAAGATGTAGGTGCACGACTTGAACAGCTGGATCTCATTGAGACAGCTAAAGATGAAACTCCTAAGTACGTCAAAGTTTCCACCTCCACGTCATCTGGGAATGTTGAAGATCAAAATAGAACAAATCTCTTAGAAGAAGGAGAAGCCCAAGAAGTAGTCGAAGCTCCAGACGCCAGACTTCTAGAGCTCCGGCACGTGAGGGATCACCCTAGAGATCAGATCATCGGAGATCCTCGTGTCGGTGTCAGAACTCGAAGAGGTACTATTAATGAAATTTTGCATCTTAGCTTCCTGTCACAGGTTGAGCCAAAGAAGTTCGACGAAGCGAACAAAGTTGCGGCATGGATTCTGGCCATGCAAGATGAACTACATCAATTCGAACGTTGCAACGTTTGGACACTGGTTCCCAGACCACACAAGGAGAATGTGATTGGCAACAAGTGGATCTTCAGAAACAAACTGGATGAACATGGTGTCATCATAAAGAACAAGGCAAGGCTGGTGGCTCAAGGTTACAGACAGGAGGAGGGGATTGACTTCGACCAGACCTTCGCACCAATAGCAAGGCTCAAGGCAATCAGATTGTTCCAGGCGTATGCTTCGCACAAAGGATTCACAGTCTATCAAATGGATGTGAAATCATCATTCTTGAACGGAGACCTGAAAGAGGAAGTATACGTCGCTCCACCCCCAGGTTTTGTCAATCCTACTTATCCCAATCATGTATATTTTCTTAATAAAGCTTTATATGGCTTAAAACAAGCTCCACGAGCTTGGTATGAGACTTTATCTAGTTTTCTTCTTGAGAACAAGTTCTCTAGAGGTAAAATAGATAAGACATTGTTTCTCAGGGAAATCAAAGGCAAGAATTTGCTGGTGCAAATCTATGTCGATGACATAATATTCGGCTCAACGGAGAACAATCTTTGCAAAAGGTTTTCCAAACTTATGCAAGGAAAGTTTGAAATGAGCAGTATGGGAGAGCTAAAGTATTTCTTGGGACTTCAAGTGAAACAGTCTGAGGATGGAATCTTCATCTCTCAGACGAAGTTCACAAATGAACTCCTCAAGAAATTCGGCATGGAGAGTGCAACCTCTATGAGGACTCCAATGGGATCCACTATGTCTCTGGATAAGGATAAGAAAGGTAAACCTTTCGATGAAACCAAATACAGAAGCATCATTGGATCCCTGCTCTACCTTACTGCCAGTAGACCGGATATTATATTCTCCACATGTGTCTGTGCCCGATATCAGGTGAACACTAAGGAATCTCACTATGTCGATGCAAAGCGAATTCTAAGATACCTTAAAGGTACTCCCAATCTTGGCTTGTGGTACCCGAGAAATAATGATGTCGAGCTAATAGGTGTTTCAGATGCTGATTTTGCAGGGAGTAGGGATGATAGGAAAAGCACTTCCGGGACGTGTCAATTTCTCGGAAGAAGGCTTATCTCATGGAACAGCAAGAAGAAGAATTATGTAGCTACCTCCACAGTAGAGTCTGAGTACATCTCGGCTGGCAGTTGTTGCGCACAACTCCTATGGATCAGAAACCAGTTAGCCGACTACGACCTTCAGTTCAAGGAAGTACCTATGTACTGCGACTCCTCCAGTGCAATTGCAATTGCCAACAATCCGTTATCGCACAGCAGAACGAAGAATATTGAAGTGCGCTACCACTTCATTCGGGAGCACGTGGAGAACAAGGACATTTCTCTCTGTTATGTCCCCACGGACAAGCAGATTGCCGATATATTCACAAAGCCCTTAGACGAAGCCAAGTTTAGTCTCTTCAAAACTGAATTGGGGTGCTAAACTATGAGGAATGAAGACTACCGAAGCTCCAGGCTCGTGCTTCCAGGGGGAGCCTCTACCAGGAACTCAAGTGTGAGCACATGTGCAAGAACTAAGGGGGAGTAAGGGGTCAAATGCAACAGACCTAGATTTGCAGAAGCCGAAAAGGGGGAGATTACCCTCTCCGCTATGGCTAAGGTGGCTCCAAGTTTGCTCTCTCACGAAATTGGTATTGGTAATGAATATCTCTCTCAACTCAATTTCAATGTTATGATTTTCATTCCCATAAGCTTTATTCACCTTAGCTTGTAGGGTTTAGGCTTCTTCAAATAGGGGGAGATTGTTGGGTATTGTATCCACAACGTACCTGATTTGAAGAAGCCCCTGAACAAGCTAAGGTAAATAGACAATGTATTTGACAAAATATTTCAAGTTGTGCTTGCAGTTATTCCACGCTAAGTGCACACCAATGTCAGGGTGCTGTAGGTCAATATACACGGGTCTGCACGACGTAATCCGTCGTTAAGCAGATCAGTGTGTTGGCCTACGTGTACTCTCTCTATTGGAGTGTACTTATTTTCAAGTACAGGGCTGTGTTAAGGCAAGAGCAGACAAGGAGCAAGGATGGGTCAAGGAGCACCTCATGGGTGGAAAGACAAAAAATCATCTAAGTGTAAATCGACGAGAATCACCAAGTGATTCTCGCCGAATCGTCGAGAATCATTGGCAGATTCTCGCCGACTCGATCCAGCTACTTCAAAGCGAGCAACTCTGATGTAAGTAATAATCGATGAGAATCACCAAGTGATTCTCGCCGATTCGGCGAGAATCACTAGTGATTCTCGCCATCTCGACCCGACTAAATCAGAACGTGCAATTAAGTCAACATCGACGAGAATCATCTTTGATTCTCGCCGAATCGACGAGAATCACCCTTGATTCTCGCCGAATCGATGAGAATCACCCTTGATTCTCGCCGATTCGACGAGACTCACCTTCGATTCTCACCGATTTTGACTTAGGCGATTTTCTGGAAACCGCTGGACCGGATTCTGCCGCTGGCGCTGTTCTGAACCGGGGTTAGGGTTTCTTCAGGTGGGACCCATAACGGTTATATTGGAGTATTTCCACCGTATAAATATACGAGTATTTTGAATATAAATCAGACAGAAAGAAATACGCAAGTCGCCGACCGTGACCTAGATCGCGATACCTGCTCCGCCGCCGTCGCCGCTCATGCAAGTTGTTCGACGACCTTGATCGTGATTTCTTCCAGATCTTCTGGCGACAGAAGCTTAGCCAAGCTTAGAGTCACACGCGTCTAACCAGAGATCTTTTCTCTCTTGATTTGTTGATCGGGAAAACCTTCCCCGTCCGAATCGATCGACACGATCGATCCTAGTGTGACCGTTGGAAGACCTAGCTAGCTTTGCTACGAAGTTTGGATCTCCAAAGTACAGCAGCCGCACACCGTTGTCGCCGCCGATCCCGTGAACCAAGCCTCCGCCCATCTTGCCGCTGCCGGTTCCGGGGAGATTCTCTCTAAGTGAGATCTAGGGTTGTGGACTCTTCGTGGACTTCAAGAACACGTCGTTAACGAAGAGGGACACCTTAGTCTCCAAAAGTAGTTTGTATTTCTTGTACATTCTAGTTCATTTTTGTTGTAAAGGAACGTTGGTTTCGGGTTGTAAGGGTTGGGTGCAACCCGTGTTGTGGGAGTGTTGACTCCTACGTGTGGAAGGGTTCCTTACGATAGTGCAAGGATTGGATTTCAATCCTGTTGGTGAAGAGACCGAGTCGTCCCTTGTTGGGAGATAGGTCGAAGGGGGAAAGTGGATGTACCCAAATCGGGGAACCACTATAAATTGCTTGTTTACCTTCTTTGCTGTGGTGTTTTGTTTTCTTGTGCAGGTACAATTTTAAATTCCGCAAAAACGCTGCACGTCACCTATTCCCCCCCCCATAGGTGAAGATAGTTGACACTAGGTGGACTTTCACTTGTGCACAGCAGAAAAAAGGAACAAGAAAACCAAATAGATTTCGGATCTAGCGATTAACATTTATCAAGAAATAAAGGTAGTAAAAGAAAATTAATTACCATGGTGGGATTGAGTCTATACACAACCTAAATGCTCCAGGTGATCTGCCGATCACTCTGTGGGTACAATTCGTAGTACAGAATATTGTCTGCACCTCTACAGAAAGTCCACACAAAGGGATAACCTGTAGTATCTTGTCACACTAGATCTAGGTCTGGGAAGAAAGCTCTGCATCTTTACAGACTGCTATGTCCATTATAGAAGAGGCTGCGACGACACTTGCCGGAATCAATCTAAGTTGCGGCGGTGCGCGGAATGACTTTCATCGGCTTTTAGGTCTCGGGTATTTCGCATAATGGAGATAGTGTGCTTAGACAGAATGAACAAATACTTTGAAATCCGAAAACCTTCTATTTATACCCAAGTAATAAATAGTACAACTCCCATCGATATTCGCAGACCCAAGACTTAGAATCTAGTATTTTCGAGCTGACAACCCTTGTCTCGATGAATCATCAAGTATCAATGACATATACGATGAATCGTCAAGCATACAAATGATACTCGACGAATCGTCGAGTATCCATATGATATTCGACAAATGGTATTGAGCGAACTCAATGCCTCAATGCTCTCAGCGCCAAACCCGTCGAATCAACACTTGACTCGATGAAGGCATTGAGTGGACTTAACACACTCAACGCCTAAGTTCCAGATTCGTCGAGTCAACCTTTAACTCAACGAAGGCGTTGAGTGAACTCAACGACTCAACACCTTAGACTCAGGCTCGTCGAATCAACTCCTTGACTCAATGAATCATTGAGTGAACTCAATGCACTAAACACTTAAATTCAATACTGGACGAATCAACTCTTTGACTCAACGAATCGTTGAGTAAACTCAACACACTCAACGCCTTCATTTGACGAGTCAACACTTGACTCTACGAAAGCATTGAGTGGTCTCAACGCACTAGACGCTTTACAAGGCCTGGTTGTTGCTAAGTCTTTTCCACTCACCATATGAGCAAATCATACAGAGCCAATCTCCCAATTTCTGTAAATGTTCTTATTTGTGTCCCAGATAGGCTCATTCTACATTGGCCGTAAATCTACATGATTGAACACTTCTAGATCACAATGTTAACACCAACAGTCGCCATCTCTTTTAATTCAAAACATATCATATATACTTTGTTCCCTTTCATATGGGCATTAATGGTCTGAACTAAAGACAACAACATTTAGGGTACAAATATAATACCTTGGAAGACGACCTCGCATTCTCCATGCCTCAAGTGATTTTCTTCGCCGCACAATCAATCCTGGCGTGATGCCAATCCAACAACGTCATACCCAGAATAATGGAAAACTCTGGCATCCCCAACATCGTCGCACGGGTTTCAAAAAATTTTCCTTTAATATACACCTCCAAATAGCACTTGGCAGACGAAGTCATCTCCGAGCCATCTGTGAGGCGTACTCTCCGAGTGATACCATCGAAGTGTGATAACTCTAATTTTATCTTTATTTTTTATATAGTTTTAAATTAATAATTAAGTAGATTATAATTATATCATATTAATTTTGTTACTAATTTTATTCTTTTCTTATTTTAGGTCAAAATGCCCTGCAAATAACATTTTGGAGTTTGAAAAACTGATCAGTTGTCAAAGCTGGACAAAACTAAAAAAATGCAAACTACACTCCCAAGTCACGAGCGTGACAGGCAGCCGTGACCCCGGCGCGAGCTCCAGAATTCATTACCACGTCAGCTAAAATTGCACTTGGTCACGGGCGTGGCCATTCTGACACGGGAGTGTCAACCAGACATGATGCACAAATGACGATCCAGGCCTCCACTACACAATTGGATTAAATTTACACACCCGGACAATGTGTTACCTATTTGTCACGGGTGTGACTGTGAATCGTGACATCCAGGTGTGCCAAGTTTAATGCAGCAGTTTCAAGGCCTGGCGGTTTTTTTCTTACACGCCCTTGGTCACGGGCGTGACCACAAGCGTGACCCTTCCAACAATGGCCGGAGTTATTCCTGTCGTTTCTGCTTCCCGCGATTTTTTAGCTACGGACATGACATGCCCTAGGTCACGGGCATGACCTAGGGGCGTGACCTGCCAATTAATGATTTTTGGCAGTTTCACACAAAAGTTCCTAGGACTTGAAGATGATGGTTCCGAACCTTACACGCCCTAGGTCACGGGGGTGACCTAGGGGCGTGACCATCCAGAAAACTTGCCGATAAATTCCAGGTAATTCCAGAAGCCGAGGAGGAAATTTTTGGAATCTTTAGTTCTGTTTTCTTTACTTTATTTCTTGCATTTTCAATTCATAGTGTAACTTTTATTTCAAGTCCTTTTTAGAATCATTTATCTCTTCAACCTTTCAAATAATTCTACCATCTTGATGAGTTACTAATTTCCAATTAGCACTTGATCATGATGAACTTTGGAATGTAATAAATTTCTTCTTTTTGTCTCAAATTATCAAGCAATATATTTTTATGTATTTCGGTTTATCATTCCTTATAATTTCATCGAATTCATAAGTTGAAAATTATGTTTATTCGATTTTAGATCTGTATACTATATTTACCGAGAGGCTGTGGATACGAGTAGATCACTCAAGGATTAAGGGAGTTTTATGCACCACTCGAGAGAGGAAGGCATAATTCTTCCGCAATGGAGTCAATTCCATTAGTGAGGTTCACCGCCTAAAGTAAGTTTAGTTTTTTTGACTGGCTGAAAGGTGTTAATTGACCAACCTATGGTTAGTCGTATGCGTATTCTCGAGAGAGGCGCTTCGTAGTTATGAAACCTCCACAGTCGAAGTTAATAATATAAATGCTTGGATTTTATAATTTCATGGAAATTTATTCTAGCCCAAAGGGATTGTAGATCAAGTGCTAGCTTTCCTATCATCGTATCACTCCTTTAAGTTTAACGTTTTCTTTTCCTAAATCACAAAACCAATGTCCATTCGATAAAATAATAGCTCTTTCTTGTGAGTACAAGTATTCAACGGTCCCCGAGTTTAAATACGATAATTCCTAAACTATATTTTGAAAGGTGCAGTTTCGTATTTCGGGATTATAGTTTGGATTTATTTTAAAACTATAAAATTCTCCATCAAGTTTTTGGCGCCGTTGTCGGGGACATTTTATTTGTTGATATTTTGAAATCAAGGATCTATCAATTTTATCATTTTATTTTTATTTTAAATAATCAAAATAAATTTTTTTTGTTTTTATCTTGTTTTATTTATCTTGGTGTATGACCCGCGGGAATCCGTCAAATCTACTTGATTTGGATCCGAAGATCGTGCAAAGCTTACGGCGACGTCTAAGACTCCGCGATCTCAATTCTCCAGATTTGATTGAGGAATCCATAGGTGACTTTTCTTCTTCTGCTTATTTTTCTTCTACTTCTTCTTCCTCTTATTCTTCTTCTTCTTCTTCTACTCCTTCATCTTTTCAATTATCTTCTATTTTCGGTATCCCAAATCCAAATATGGTCGATCAACAGTGTATGTCTTATTATGCTTGACGAAATTTGGATAATGCTCAATCAAGTACTGTTCGTCCCGCTATTGCGAACAATAACTTTGAATTGAAGCCAAGCATCATCCAAATGGTACAACAATATGTACAATTTGATGGGCTTCAAGATGAGGATCCCAACACACATATTTCTAACTTTCTAGAAATATGTGACACTTTTTAAATTAATAGGGTTTCGGATATGACATCTAGCTAAGGCTTTTTCCTTTTTCTTTGCTCACCAAAGCCAAACAGTGGTTGGGTTCTCTACTAAGAGGCTCCATCACTACTTGGGCCGAGATGATGAAAAAATTTCTTATGAAATATTTTCTGCCCGCAAAAATGGCCAAATTGCTCCATGATATTACATATTTCTCCCAAGTTGATACGAAAACATTATATGATACTTGGGAGCGATTCAAGGAAATGCTTCGCCGTTGTCCGCATCATGTAATCACCGATTGGTTGCAAATTCAAACAGTCTATAATGGTCTCAATCAACAAATAAGACAACATATTGATGCCGCCGCCGGTGGAATGTTAAAAAACAAAACATCAGCAGCCTCCCAAGAACTTATAGAAGGTATGGACATGAATACGTACCAGTGGAGTACACCCCTGTCTCGTCTCCCTAAACCGGCTGGGATGTACGAAATCGATACAGTTTCATTTTATCTCTCCAGGTTGAGAAACTACAAAACCAAATAGCCGAGATGTCTGCTTCCTCATCTACACCTACCTGTGAACCCCATTTTTGGCAACTTTGCACCATTGCCGAACATGTGGATTACATGGGTAATCCAAATCGGCCACCTTATAATTCAGGTAATAATTTTGGCAATACTTATCACCCCGATATAAGGAATCATCCCAATTTCTCTTGAAGTAATCCGAGGAATGCGGCATGCCCACCAAACACCATTCCACGTGATTATTTCCCACCACAGGCTCCAAAAGCACCCAATCTCGAGGAGTTCTTCACCAAATATACGGCTTCTAATGATGCCAATATTCGGAATCTTACCGGATCACTACGTAATTTGGAGAACCAAATTGGGTAAATTGCTAAAATACTATTCGATCGCCAACAAGGACCATTAATGGGCAATACAGAGTCCAACCCAAAGGAGCAAGCGAATGCTATTACGCTACGAAGTGGGAAGGAGGTACATAATTCTTCAAATTCTGTTGAACAAGAGGTAACAAATTCTACATCCCCTCCTCCTATACTGTTAATGACAATAAAATTAAAGAATATCAACCACCTCTTCCCTATCCGTCTAAATTACAGAAAGACCGAGCGGATGATCATTTCGGTAAATTTGTAGAATTATTTAAGCAAATACATATTAATTCACCATTTTACGAAGCCATGGCGCAAATGCCGAAGTACGCAAAGTACGTCAAGGATCTTTTAAGAAATAAAAAAAAAACTTGAGGAAATTTCCACGGTTCAATTGAACGCGGAATATTCAGCAGTTTACTTATTAAATTGCCTATGAAACTAACCGATCCGGGTAGTTTCTCTATTCCTTATCTATTTGGTGATTTATTGGTGATACATGCGTTGGCCGATCTAGGCGCCTTGATTAATTTAATGTCTTATTCGTTATTCAAAAAATTGGGATTAGGAGAGCCTAATCCAACGTGAATGAGTATCTAATTGGCGGATCGGTCTATTAAGTACCCTATGGGTATTATTCAGGATCTGCTTGTCAAAGTTGACAAATTTATCTTTCTGGTAGATTTTGTCATCCTTGACATAGAAGACGACACCGAGGTTCCACTTAATCTCGGTTGCCCTTTTCTCACCACCTTATGCGCCATTATATATGTTAGTAGCTGTAAACTTCACCTTTAAGTCGGATATGAAGAAGTTACCTTTACTATCAAATCATCTATGAAAAATACGCATGCTAATGACGACTCATGTTTCTTTTTGGAGGCTTCTCCCGATGAAGACTCCATTTTATTTCCTGAAAAGTTTTATTCACCTACTGATCATGAAGAAAATTTTGAAACTTTAGATCTTATTTCTCATTAAAACAGTGGTAATCAATCGGACACACACGAGCCTATTTTTGAAATTCTAGAACTCAGCAGTGTCCGATTAAAAACCTCTTAAGATGAACCTCCAGCCTTTGATCTAAAGCAATTGCCAGATCATTTAGAATATTTATTTCTAGTGGAGTGTTCAAAACTTCCCGTTATTGTGTCGGCGTACTTATCCAATGAATAAAAATTCAAATTATTAAATGTTTTAAAACGTCATCGCAGCGCGATTGCGTGGAAAATTACGGACCTAAAAGGGATTAATCCCTCATTTTGTACGCAAAAAATTTTATTAGCAGAAAATTCTCATAAAACTATTCAACTTCAACACCGACTAAATCCTAATATGAAGGAGGTAGTTAAGGCGGAGTTTATTAAATTATTAGAAGCGGGCATAATCTATCCGATTTCAGATAGCACTTGGGTTAGTCCGGTCCAAGTGGTTCCCAAGAAAGGAGGATTAACGGTAGTGCCAAACGAAAAAAAATGAATTAATCCCTACTAGAACCGTTACAGGATCGCGGGTTTGCATCGACTACCACAAATTAAATAATGCAACCCGAAAGGATCATTTTCCTTTACCGTTCATTGACCAAATCTTTAAACGGCTATCCGGTCATGCTTTTTATTATTTTCTTGATTGCCTCTCAGGATATTTCCAAATCCCAATTGCACTCGAGGACCAAGAGAAAACAACCTTCACTTGTCCGTTTGGCACATTTGCCTATCAGAGGATGCCTTTTGTTTTATGCAATGTGCTAGAAACCTTTCAAAGGTGTATGCTAGTAATTTTTGATGAGCTAGAGGAGGATATAATGGAATTCTTCATGGACGACTTCTCCATCTTTGGAGATTCATTCGATTTTTGTTTATAGAACCGCTATCGTGTGCTCCAATGATGTGAGGACACCAATTTAGTGTTAAATTGTGAGAAGTTTCATTTTATGGCACGAGAATGTTTAGTCCTAGGCCATAAAATCTCTAGTAATGGCATAGAGATAGTTAAAGCCAAAATAGAAACAATAGAAAAATTACCTCCTCCTTCAATCGTTAAGTCCGTTCGTAGTGTTCTTGGGCACGCCGGTTTCTATAGCCGATTTATTAAAGACTTTTCAAAAATAAGCAAGCCCCTCACTCACCTTTTAGAAGAAGATGCGCCATTTATTTTTGATGAAAATTGTTGACAAGCTTTTTATTATAAAAGAAAAATTAATAAACGCACCTATCGTGATATCTCCCAATTGGGATCTACCTTTTGAAATCATGTGCGATGCTAGTAGTTTTGTCGTTAGTGCGGTCTTAGGACAACGCATCAACAAAATTTTTCATCCTATCTATTATGCGAGCAAAACACTAACCATCGCACTGGAAAATTACAAAACCACCGAGAAAGTACTTCTTGCCGTTATTTTTGCTTTTGATAAATTTTGTTCTTATCTCAAATTGCCCAAAGTCATTGTTTTCACCGATCATTCGGCCTTACATTATCTACTACCCAAAACAGATGCAAAGCCTCCATTGATTAGGTGGATATTGCTTCTTCATGAATTTGACTTGGAGATCCGGGACAAAAGAGGAGCGGAGAATCTAGCAGGGAATCATCTTTCTCGGTTGGAAAATACCAACTTGGAGGAGCTTATCGAAGAGGACATCGACGATGCATTTCCTGAGTAGTACCTCCTCCCTTTATATTAAGTAATGACTCTTCCCACCCCTTGGTTTGTCGATTTCGCAAACTTTCTAGCTGCAAGATTTCTCCCAAAAGGTTTTTCTTATCAAGAAAAGAAGAAATTCTTTTCTGATTTGAAAAACTATTTTTGGGAGGATCCATTTCTTTTTCGAGCTTGCGCGGACCAAGTAGTGCGGAGATGTGTTTCTCATGAGGAGGGCGCCCAAATATTGAATCATTGCCACGAGGGACCTGCTGACGGGCACTATAAAGCAAATCGGTCGGCGTGGAAAGTACATGAGGCGGTTTCTATTGGACAAGCATCTTCAAAGACGTTCACGCACATGTAAGTTATTGTGAACAATGCCAACGCTCAGGTAATATTTCCCGCCTCAATGAAATACCTTTAAATTCATTTTTAGAAATTGAGGTTTTTGATTTATGGGGAATCGACTTTGTCGGCCTGCTACCAACTTCCGTTGGAAATCGTTATATCTTGGTAGCAGTCGACTATGTGTGACGGTGGGCGGAAGCACAAGCCATTCCTACTAATAATACCCGAGCTGTTACCTAATTTCTCAAAAAACTCCTCATTATTTGGAGCGCCATGGGAAATAGTGAGTGATAGGGGAACTCATTTTTGTAACGCACAATTTTCCAAAGTATTATATAAACATGGCGTTACACATAGGTTGGCCACCCACTATCACACTCAAACTAGTGGTCAAGTAGAAGTAGTAAACTGTGAGATTAAACGAATATTAGAAAAAAATGGTTTCTACGAATAGAAAGTATTGGTGGGTT
The DNA here is from genome assembly GCA_039583875.1 of Platanthera guangdongensis. Classification (NCBI taxonomy): domain Eukaryota; kingdom Viridiplantae; phylum Streptophyta; class Magnoliopsida; order Asparagales; family Orchidaceae; genus Platanthera; species Platanthera guangdongensis. Next base: position 160,194,390 of record CM077152.1, on the reverse strand, counting down.
AAGCTTGACGATGCACTCTGGGCTTATCGGACCGCGTACAAGACCGCTATCGGTTGTACGCCGTACTGAATGGTCTATGGGAAAGCATGTCACTTACCGGTTGAGCTTGAGCACCACTACTTTTGGGCGCTTAAATTTTTAAATCTAGATGAAAATTTATCATCCGAGCTTCGGAAATTACAAATTAACAAGCTCGATGAGTGGCGCTCCTTCGCCTACGAAAGTAATAAACTTTATAAGGAGTGCACAAAATTTTATCGTGATAAAAAAATTAAGCACCCCAAAGACTTTAAACTGGGGGACCAAGTTCTCCTATATAATTCACGCCTACGACATTTTCCAGGAAAACTGAAGTCCCGCTGGTTCGGCCATTTTATTGTAAAAGAGATGTGGCCCTATTGGACAGTCCTTATCTCGCACCCGAAAAAAGGCGAATTCAAAGTGAACCGGCACCGGCTGAAAATATTTTTCACCGGCAATATTACTAATGAGCATCAGGAGGAAATTAACCTCCCGAACCCATAAATTAGTGCCCCACTTTGGTCGAACTCAACGACCATAAATAAAGCGCTTGTGGGAGGAACCCCATAGTTTTCCTTTCTTTTTATTTTCATTTTTTATTTGAGTTTTTGCATGTTTGAAGAATCTTTGCGGCGTGACGATCGATCGGGTTCGAACGTCAAGTTCATGTGAATCCTTCATGTCGGTAATTTTATTTAGTTTATTTTATTTTTGTCAAAAAAATCTAAAAAAATAGGCAAAACAAAAAAAAACCAAACCAAATAAATTTTTCTTAAATTTTTTTTTCTGTTCCTATACGCCCATGTCACGGCTGTGACCTATAGGTCACGGGCATGACAGAGACGTGTTTAGTTCGTCTTGCGGAACGCGAGAATGTTTTCATCGAGCATAGTTTGTCGTTCGTCTCCCATTGATGTCATGGGCGTGATGGTAGTTTCGTCGGACACAGATTGTTTTCATCGATCGTCATCCTTAGTTCGACAACCAATCCAGTTATGTGCGTGACCATTACAAGTCACGAGCGTGATAGTCGCGAAATCGCGTTTGACGAAAAAAATCAACAAAACAAATGGGAATCTTCTTTTTCCTCCCAGTCATGCCCGTGATAATCAATGTCACACCCGTGACATAGGAACGTCATGGCCGTGACTGTCCCGGGAACCCCAAACCTCCAAAAAAACAAAACATGTTTTTTTTAATCATTTCTATTAAACGCCCCAGGGCCACGGGCGTGGCCCTGGGCCGTGTCCAACAAATCCGAGGCCAATGCCTCGGATTCCAGTTAGCCGGAGTTTTTTATGTGCCACGACCCAGAGTCACGGGCGTGACTCTAGGGCATGACCAGCGAATCAGAGGTAGGGAGCCTCGCATTCCCCCTGTTTTTATTTTTTATAAGCACACGCCTTATGTCACGGGCGTGATACGGGGGAGTTGTCACAACCCGCATTTTCTCAACGATAAAATCGTATCAGAGCAATGGAAAACACGTGTCGTGATGCCACGTCGTGCAGGGGATAACTGTACACGCTCAGGCAAAACACCAGACCTAAGATTTTAAGAAAAATTGTTGATTAAATATGAAAGAAAATCAGTTATGTTGAATGACCGTATCTCTCGGCACGGTGGATCAGCTAGTCCACAATTAAAAATATATTTATACGCAGCAGAAAATACTTTGGTTCAATTAAGTTGACACCCTAGTGAGCATAAGTGTCCCTGAGGGACGACTCATGGTATGCACGACTCTAAAGTGAATATTATATATAGGAAAGATAGTCCTTTTACGCTAAGAAAATATAGTGTCTTTGTTTTATAAATATGTTATGCATGAGGTACATATAATAATGCGTTTAGGGTTTAAAATATCTAACATGCAACCTAGCATAAATCCTTCCCAGAAGCAAGCAAACAACCACAAATAGGCATAAATAGCAGTTTAAGTTCATACCCAGCATCACAAGAAGCCACCAGTGAGCGTCAACAACCTGACACGAACCCACTGGTGAGCATGTATATCTATACAGAAAGGTAAAGAACTACCTCAAAGAATCGGAGATGAGCTATGTCAGCTACCCAAGAGGCCACCAATAAGCACCTCAAAAAGAACTAGACGCTGAACCGGCTACAATCTGGACCTGAGGCATTCCAGAAAAGAACACCTCAGCAAGTAAATAATCAAAAATTTAAATAAAGCATTAGAATTATGAGCAAAAAGAAGGGTTTACCAACCCGACAACAAACTGCTATAAGCAAAAGAAAGGGAAGGACAGTAAGAAAAGAGTACTGTCTAAAGCACAGTAGAGCACGCCAAGTGCGAGCAATAAAACCAATATGCCCTACCAAAAGAGCCTGCAAAAACATCAAGACATATACATATGCCAAAAGAAGAAGTCACAAAAAAAGGAAAGGAACTAACAGTCCTAACATGCGGGTTATGGCAGAGGTCAAAACATGGATCTGAATAAATAACCAAAACCAGATCCATAAAGGGCTAAGGGGTCAAATAGTGGCAGCACTAGGGTCCCACACACGCCAACCCAAACCGGGGCAAAATGCGGTGGCCAAAGCTCTCCGCATAAAACCACCCCTCCAGAGGCCACCAAAACTCCGCCACCTGCCACAACCCAAGAGTCGGCGCACAACAAAATTAGTCGAACACCCAATACCCCCCTTGGGAAAAGCCACACTAACAATCCTAAGGAACTCACGAACCCAAGGCAAAAACGTCGGGTCCAACCGACGCGGCCTTGCATGCCTAACCCGAACCAACCCCGAGTCTTACCTGACCCCAAAACCAGCGCAGCAACCAGTGTCGACACGATGTGTCGACACCACGACAAGCCGGTGTCGACATAAGGGGTCGACACAACCGCTGCCAGTGTCGACACCAAGTGTAGACACCACTGCGGCCAGTGTCGACACAAAGTGTCGAAACTACCGCTTCTGGTGTCGACACCAAGTGTCGACACCACTGCGGCCGGTGTCGACACAAAGTGTTGACACTACCACTGCTGGTGTCGACACAAAGTGTCGCCACCACGACTGGCCGGTGTCGACACAAGGTGTCGACACCACAACTGGCTGGTGTCGACACAAGGTGTCGACACCCCAACTGACTACAGGTGCCAGACCCAGCAACCGACCAAAACAAGAATGGGGCCCCTCTCTAAAAATATCATCATCCAACGACAATAGCAACTACTCGAACTGAACCATACCAAATCCGTCCCTAATGGAACAATCCCTCAGGAAAGACTGAGATTAAACTGGAACTTCTCTACACTAACCACGGTATAATCGGGGATGAACCTTAGCGTACACCTAGGATCTAAGCAGGAGAGAGATAAAATTTAATAAAGAAGAAAACAAGGATCGGCTATGGTAAGGATGAGGGAACATCACTTGCCTCAATACCAGAAAAACTTGGTCGGCGACTTCCCTCATTCTCGGATCCAGCCGTAAAGCAACAAGCCGAGGAACAGAAAGAACACAAATCCAGGCGAGAGCAATCCAGATCCACTTTCGAAATCGAATTTCGACCGCTAAATCTCCAGGAATCGGCGTCCGAAGGCTAGGGTAGTCCGGAGGTTCTCTTCCTCTCGCACAGGCGGCGGCTCCTTCCAAAAGGGAAAGTGAAACAAAAGAAATGAACCCAGCCCTAATTTCTAACCTAAGGCTATATATATAGGCATCAGTTTTAATAATAAACAATCAATACATACTAATTACTTACACGCAATATCAAAACAACACGAGACCCGAAACATCTCAGAAATTGATGAAATTCACATCGCAGCTAAAAACCCACGCTACGAACACAACTGCGAAGTCGAAATTAGCATTCGACGAACAAAACCCTGGATATCACCACCCGAAGAAAAAAACACAAGCATTCCATAAGAGGCCCAACCGAGTCATCAAACAGACTCCGGCTAGCTCGGGAATCTTGCTAACATGCTACAACAAGGCTACACAAGGAACCCTAAGAGCTAAGACCGCGCTCTACAACGACAAAGGGCCGGAAACACGTCATCGTAATGCCAGCCAAAGATCAAACAAAACACAGAAAAACCGGGTGCATTACAGCCACTCCCCCTAAGAGAAAGTTTCGCCTCGAAACTTTACTCACAACACTCCTATATAGAAGGAGAGAGAAAGAGCCAGGAAAGGGCTATATATAAATAAAACAGAACATACCAGCCATAAGATCAGGGAAACAGATGAGGGTGAGCCTCCCTCATAACCGACTCCAGCTCCCAAGTCGCGCTTTCCACATCCTGATTCCTCCATAAAACTTTAACCATAGGAATAGTCTTCTTCCTCAATGCACGGACTTGAGAATCCAAAATGTGAACAGGCACCTCCACATAAGAAAGATTCGGCTCCAACTGAGGCACAAAATCCAAAACTTGCCTGCCATTTATCACACATTTCCGCAGTTGACTGACGTGAAAGACATCATGCACGCCAGGGACATTTGCGGGCAACGCCAGCCTATAAGCTGATATCCCAATCCGCTCAACAATCGGAAACGACCCCACGTACCTCGGGTCCAACTTCATGTTCTTGCCAAACCGCTTGACTCCGATCAACGGGGAGACCTTTAAGAACACCGAGTCTCCCACAACAAATTCAAAGTCCGATCTGCGCCGGTTGGCGTTCTTCTCATATCTCTCCTGGGCTAACCGAAGCTTTTCTCGAATAAGCTTCACAGCGGTTTCCATCTCCTCGAGTGCTTCTGGGCCCAACAAAGGTCTCTCGCCAAGCTCAGCCCAAAACAAGGGAGTCCTGCAGCGCCTCCCATACAAAGCTTCAAAAGGAGCCATTTGCAAGATTTCTTGATAACTGTTGTTATACGCGAATTCCATAAGCCACAAGCGCTCGTCCCACGCTCCTCCATGGTCCAGAATATAGCATCAGATCATATCTTCCACAATCTGATTTACTCGCTCCGTTTAACCGTTGGTCTGCGGATGATAAGCTGTGGAGTATCTCAAATCTGTACCCAGCCCCTCTTGGAGGATCTTCCAAAAACGAGACGTGAACCTAGAGTCTCGATCTGATATGATACTTACGGGTACACCATGCAATCTGACAACCTCTTCCAGATACAGCTCGGCTATCTTCCTCATTGGATAATCGATCTTAAATGGTAGGAAATGAGCACTCTTCGTCAATCGGTCTACGATTACCCAAACTGAATCATGCCCCTTAGAAGATCTCGGTAAGCCTGTAATGAAATCCATCGATATACTCTCCCACTTCTACGTCGGAACCTCCAAGGGAGTCAGCTTGCCACCAGGCCTCCCATGATCGGCTTTCACACGCCTGCAAGTGAAACACTCAGAAACAAATCTGGCTATGTCCCTCTTCATCCCACACCACCAGGTAATCTGCTTTAAATCATGATACATCTTGGTAGACCCTGGATGGTAGGAAACACTAGATCCATGGGCTTCTCTGCACACCATATCCCGGATATCTCCAACTGCGGGGATGCAAAACCTGCCACGATACTTCAAGGTACCCGCATCATCTATAGAGAAATCTGGTAGTTCACCTTTTTCAGCTCGAAGATACAAGTGCAGAAGATCGGGATCATCCTTCTAATGCAGTCTCGTAAGCGCAATCCACGAAGGTTCTGCCACTGCCAAGCTACTCTGCGAATCGCAGCTTCCCACAGAAATGTCCATCAAAAGAAACTCTTCCACTAGACGCTCGGCGGAGAGATTCAAAATCTTCCCTGACATCCGACTCAGGGCATCGACCACCACATTAGCCTTGCCCAGATGATACTTGATTTCAACATCATAGTCGGCCACATACTCCAACCACCGCCGCTGGCGCAGATTCAATTTTTTCTGAGTGAAGACATACTTCAAACTCTTATGATCCGTGAAAATCTTGCACTGCGCAGCATATAACAAATGCCTCCACAATTTCTGCGCATATATCACAGCTGCAAACTCCAGGTCATGCGTAGGGTAATTCCTCTCGTGATTCCTTAGTTGTCTTGACTCGTACGCAATCACCTTCCCACCCTGCATCAAAACGCAGCCCAGACCGACAAGCGATGCATCCACATATATAACATACTCACTACCCTCCGTAGGAAAAGACAAGATTGGAGCCAAACATAGTCTTCTTCTTAGTTCCTCAAAAGCCTTCTAACACTTGCCATCCCATATGAAGGCTACATTCTTCTGCGTCAACTTGGTCAACGACGCAGACAAGGTAGAGAATCCCTCTACAAATCTTCTATAATAACCAGCCAAACCCAAGAAGCTTCTGATCTCTTTGGGAGTAACATGTCTCGCCCATTCCATAACAGCAGCGATCTTTTCTGGGTCCACTAATATTCCCTTCTTATTAACCACGTGGCCTAGAAAAGAAACTTGAGGAAACTAGAATTCGCATTTGATCAGCTTGGCGTATAACTTATGGCTCCTCAGGGTCGCCAAGACTAGATACAAATGTCGATCATGCTCCTCCGCATATTTAGAGTACAGCAAAACATCATCTATAAAGACAATCGCGAATTTATCCAGGAAGTCCTTGAAAACTCTGTTCATCAAATCCATGATAGCTGAGGGCGCATTAGTCAAACCAAATGACATAACCAAAAACTCAAAATGCCCATGACGAGAGTGGAATGCCGTACGCGGAACATCTGACTCCCGAATCCTCAACTGGGGATAGCCCGAACGAAGATGTATCTTGGAAAACACGGCACTACCACGCAGTTGGTCAAACAAATCGTCGATTCGCGGCAAAGGATACCTGTTCTTAATAGTAACCTTGTTCAGCTCTCTATAGTCGATGCATAACCTCATCGACCCATCTTTCTTTTTAACGAACAGCACTGGTGCACCCCAAGGCGAAGAACTCGGCCTTATGAAACCTTTTGCCAACATCTCATCCAGCTGGATTCGCAACTCTTCCAGCTCTCGCGGGGCCATCCGGTACGACACCTTTAAAATAGGACTCGTGCCTGGCTTCAAATCTATCACAAACTCGACATCTCGATCAGGTGGAAGACCGGGAAGATCGTCAGGAAACACATCAGAGAAGTCACACACCATAGGAATCTCTTCCAAACATGGCACACTAACAACCGACCCTACCAGAGAGACCACACAGGAGAAAAAGCAAGAATCAAGCAACTTCCGAGCACGCACCGTAGAAATGATTGGAGACTCCTGGAAAGAATATCCATAAACGCTCCCTGGCTGACCGTTGTCCTTGACGAAGTCCAAGCGCTTACTCTTGCACTGGATAACTGCATCGTACCTTGACAATCAGTCCATGCCCAAAATAACGTCGAACTCCTCCAGGTCAATCACCTTTAGATCTGCCTTTGCTAGAAAATCTCCCAACAAAATCTGACAATCGAGGACACCCAGGTCCGTAACCACAGAGTCACCGGAGGGGAACTTAACGCAGAAGGCACCACCAACACGATCCAGGCCCAAACTGAACCGCTCCACGAAAGCTCTAGTCACAAACGAGTGGGTAGCGCCTGAATCCAAGAGAACGCGCGCCCAACGGTTCTTTACCTTAAATCGTCCTACGAATTGCACACGCATCTAAGACAACAAGGGCTAAAACGGAAACTACAACCAAAAAGGGAACGTAACTAAACGACTGGGGAGGTGTCTAACCTGAGATAACCTGGGTCGAGGTCTTCGCTTCGTCTGCCGAAAGAACATTTAGCTTCCACTTTCCTTTATCCATTTGCTGAGGCAGTCGAAAAGCTTGGAGGGGAACTGGCTACAGAACGGCTGTAGCTGTGGGCACCTTGTCTTGAGATGACCCTTCTGCCCACACTGAAAACAGACTTTATCCTTTAACCAGCATCGGGCAACTTCATGACCCTTCCTCCCACACAAGGCACACACCAAGTCTCCCCTGGAAACACCCTGAATCGCGTGTACCTGCTCCTTCTTCTGCACTCCCAACCTTTTGAAACACTTCTCAAAGGGGTGGCCTGGCCGGCCACAAAAGCTACAAATCTCTTTGATCTTCTTTCTCGAGACAGCATCAGGTTCCTGAGGGCTCTTCCCTCCACCGGACTTCCGCTTATCATTCCTCAACTGCTGGCCTCTATTCTTGGCATTCTCAATGGCCTCAACCCTCAAGGCAGCTTTAACCATGCTGGCATAATTGACTGCTCCATAGGCATTCGCTAACTGCTGAATATCGCTTCTTAGTCCACCCAGAAATCGCTTAACTCAGTCTGCCTCAACACTCACCAGACCCAGAGCAAACCGACTCAACTTACTAAACTCAATCTCATACTCACTAACCGTGAGTTTCCTCTGCTTTAAATGAAGAAAGTCATTCATTAGTCGGTCCCGCTCGACTGAAGGCAGAAACTTACTTAACAACATCACCTTAAATGACTCCCAAGTGCATCCTGCCACCAAGCTCTCTTTCTCCCTCAGCCACCAACTCTTTGCTAAGCCGTTGAGCTGATAGGCAGCGAGCATCACTCTCTGATCATCCGCAATCCCAGAGTAAGAGAACATCTCTTCAATGGAAATCAGCCAGTCATCCAAAATCATGAAATCCGCTTGCCCATCATAAGTAGGGGCCCTAAGCCGCTGAAACTGGGATATGAATGTCATCTCCGGGGGCACCACAACCAAAGGCACGGGAGGAGCAGGAGGGGCAAGTATAGCTACCCCATCAACGGGGTCCTGAACTCTCGGAGTCTGTCCCGCCACCGCTGCCACAAGAGACTGAATCTGAGCCTGCATAGCCACTACCTGCCTCGATAAGGCCTCGTTACTCTACCGCAGGTTTTCTACCAATGCCTTGCTCTGCGCTCCTGACGTCTCAAACTCGGATTGGGGGGTCGATCTCGTCGCAGGACGTCTCTCCATCCTATAATCGCACAAGCTTTAGACAAAACCTAGCCCATCAGCTAGAACAAAACTACCTGGTACAGACAAACACACTTAAATATGAACTTCAACTACAAAACCTGCTCTGGGAGTTGTTTTTACCATGATGATGTTATGCTTAACCTAAGATGGCTCACCACCATCATACTAACTCATGTGCCTAAACCATGAATGCAAGTATTTGTATTCTTTTTTTTGACTCAAAAACATGTGTGTACATGTGTCATCTTGCAAATCTTTAGCTTGGCACGTTGTGTTTATGAAATGGTATGCTATGTATGATGTGCTATGCATTCTAAAAAGGCCTTAATGCATGCCATGGGCGGCGTACACATGAAAATGTTATGCATCCCATACTACATAACATTCCCATGCAACGAAAAAGAAAACGTGCTAGCCGCATTCATGTGGTGAGGTTATGCATCCCATACTACATAACCGTCACATGTTGCCTCCTATGGTGGATCCATATACAAACACATATTATGCATCCCATACTACACCTCCTATGGTGGATCCATATACAAACACATATTATGCATCCCATACTACATAATATGCCCCGTATACTTCTTTATGCTCATGAGTGTAGTGTTCGTGCTTTAGCCAAGACGTGCTGATGACATATCGGTGTGTGTATGGCATGACGCTAACCACTAACGCAAACAAGGGAAAGGTTGCCCAACCATTCGTCTGACAACCTCCCTCTGATACCAACTGTCACAACACGCATTTTCTCAACGATAAAATCGTATCAGAGCAAGGGAAAACACGTGTCGTGATGCCACGTCATGCAGGGTATAACTGCACACGCTCAGGCAAAACACCAGACCTAAGATTTTAAGGAAAATTGTTGATTAAATATGAAAGAAAATCAGTTATGTTGAATGGACGTATCCCTCGGCATGGTGGATCAGCTAGTCCACAATTAAAAATATATTTATACGCAGCAGAAAATACTTTGGTTTAATTAAGTTGACACCCTAGTGAGCATAAGTGTCCCTGAGGGACGACTCATGGTATGTACGACTCTAAAGTGAATATTATATATAGGAAAGATAGTCCTTTTACGCTAAGGAAATATAGTGTCTTTGTTTTATAAATATGTTATGTATGAGGTGCATATAATAATGCGTTTAGGGTTTAAAATATCTAACATGCAACCTAGTATAAATCCTTCCTAGAAGCAAGTAAACAACCACAAATAGGCATAAATAGCAGTTTAAGTTCATACCTAGCATCACAAGAAGCCACCAGTGGGCGTGAACAACCTGACACGAACCCACTGGTGAGCATGTATGTCTATACAAAAAGGTAAAGAACTACCTCACAGAATCGGGGATCAGCTATCTCAGCTACCCAAGAGGCCACCAACAAGCCCCTCCAAAAGAACTAGCCGCTGAACTGGATACAATCTGGACCTGAGGCATTCCAGAAAAGAACACCTCAGCAAGTAAATAATCAAAAAGATAAATAAAGCATTAGAATTATGAGCAAAAAGAAGGGTTTACCAACCCGACAACAAACTGCTATAAGCAAAAGAAAGGGAAGGACAGTAAGAAAAGAGTATTGTCTAAAGCACAGCAGAGCGCACCAAGTGCGAGCAATAAAACCAATATGCCCTACCAAAAGAGCCTGCAACAGCATCAAGACATATACATATGCCAAAAGAAGAAGTCACAAAAAGGAAAGGAACTAACAGTCCTAACATGTGGGTTATGGCAGAGGTCAAAACATGGATCTGAATACATAACCAAAACTAGATCCATAAAGGGCTAAGGGGTCAAACAGTGGCAGCACTAGGGTCCCACACACGCCAACCCAAACCGGGGCAAAAGGCGTTGGACATAGCTCTCCACATAAAACCACCCCTCCAGAGGCCACCAAAACTCCGCCACCTGCCACAACCCAAGAGTCGGCGCGCAACAAAATTAGCCGAACACCCAATACCCCTAGGGAAAAGCCACACTAACAATCCTAAGGAACACACGAACCCAAGGCAAAAACGTCGGGTCCAACCGACGTGGCCTTGCACGCCTAACCCGAACCAACCCCGAGTCTTACATGACCCTAAAACCAGCACAGCAACCAGTGTCGACACCACGACAAGCTGGTGTCGACACAAGGTGTCGACACAACAGCTGCCGGTGTCGACACCAAGTGTCGACACCACTGTGGCCGGTGTCGACACAAAGTGTTGACACTACCGCTGCTGGTGTCGACACAAAGTATCGACACCACTGCGGCCGGTGTCGACACAAAGTGTCGACACTACCGCTGCTGGTGTCGACACAAAGTGTTGACAATACCGCTGCTGGTGTTGACACCAAGTGTCGACACCCCGACTGGCCGGTGTCGACACAAGGTGTCGACACCATAACTGGCTGGTGTCGACACAAGGTGTCGACACCCCGACTGACTACAGGCTCCAGACCCAACAACTGACTGTTGGGTACATTGGTTTGAATGTACCTGATTTGAAGAAGCCTCATCCTACTCAATGATATACATCAAAATGTATTTGATGTATTTTTGAGTTGCCTTGTGCAGGTTAAGTATTTGCAGGGAAAGCAGAAAAGATTCTAAGTCCATGTGTCGAAACCTAGAGAGAAAGTGTCGACACTTAAGAAGACTTGTGTCGACACCCAGACAAGCAGTGTCGACAGTTGGAGTAATTTTGTCGACACTAGGGATGCAGAGTCGACACCAGACAGAAGTGTCGACACAAGGAGCTGTGTCGACACTCAATGAAGAAAAGTACAGTGAAGAAGTGTCGACACTTAGAAGCAGTGTCGACACCCAGAGGAACTGTGTCTACATTAGAAAGTGTCGACACTTGGAAGCTATGTCGACACTCAGCAAAACTCTGCAGAGTCTAAGTGTAAGTGTCGACACATAACAGAAGACTGAACACTTGAAGAATGTGTCGACACACGAAAGAATGTGTCGATACTCAGCAGAAGACTTAACATATGAAGAATGTGTCGACACAAGGAGCTGTGTCGACACTTAGCAAAGATTCAACAAAATTCTAAGTCCAAGTGTCGACACAAAGGAGATGTGTCGACACTCAGCTAAAGTCTCAACACAAGAAAATGTGTCGACACAAGGAGAAGTGTCGACACTGAACAAGTTCAACAAATGAAGATGTGTCGACACAAAGGAGTTGTGTCGACACTTACAAGAATCCAACAAAGTACTGAAGAACAAGGACTTGTGTCGACACACATTATCAGTGTCGACACATAATGAAGAAGATGTGTCGAGAAGTGAATTCTACAACACAAGGAGTTGTGTCGACACCTTGGAGGCTAGTGTCGACACTTAGTCAACTTGTGTCGACACTTAGTCCACAAGTGTCGACACTTAAAGACAGATTGTCTTGACACTTTCAGACAGATTCAGATATTTCAAGAACTGACTGGATGACTTGACAGCTGTCATTCCAGCCAGTCTGCTGCACCTGTCAGAGATGTCAGAAAGCTGTTGGAAACCGGATCAGCCGGTCACCATGAAGAAAGTCTATATAAAGGCTTATACATTCTACAGATAACTAGGTTGTTGAAAAGCAATTCATTGAAGACTTTCAAGTGAAGTGCTAAGTAGTTGGAGAGAGAGAGCTCCATCCAAGAAGACAGCCATTGGAACCAGGCTGTGAAGAAGGATTCAGACTTTATTCTAAATCTTAAGTTGCAGAGATCAAGGATCAGCTGTAGAGAAGATCAACCTTATTGTGTTCTACATTCAAGAAGCTTTGAAGAAAGCCAAGTCAGGTTGATCTCAGCAGAGTTCTTCCAAGAACACTCAAGAAACTCTCAACTCTTCTCTCTTTTCTCTGAGTTATAGGGTTTACATTTTGTATTCATATTTTTCTGAAATATCCTTAGGGATCTAAGTTGTAAGCCTGTAATTATAAAGGCTGAGTGTAGGGCTGAGTTCCTGAGTGTAGGAGAACTAATTCTCTGAGTGTAGGCCTGTTGTGGCTGAGTGTAGGCCTTGTGGCTGACTGTAGGCTTTGTGAAGAAGCTGAGCTGTAGGAACCTGGTTGAGGTTCTGAGTGTAAGATCTGAGGATCTGAGATAGTGGAGGAGTTTGGTTGAATCTAGTACACTACTAGATAGGCGAAGGGGGAAAGTAGATGTACCCAAACCTTGGGGAACCATTATAAATTTATGTGTTCACTGTGTGCTTGAATTGACTGCTGTGATTGCTGTGATTGCTGATCTGATTAGTTATAACTCTGAGATATAAACTGAAATCTGCCTAAAAGTTTAAAAAAGATTAAGTCACCTATTCACCCCCCCCCCCCTCTAGGTGATTAGGTACAATTTATTTCAAGTGGTATCAGATCCAGGTTACTCAAAAAGGGACATAACTGTCTGAGTATATCCTGTTGGCAGATTAAGTGAAATCAAGAAAATCAAGAAACATGGGTTCAACAGAGAATCATAAGGAACTTGGATCCATGAAGCTACCCATTTGCAGAAAAGAAATTTTGGCATCTGGAAGGAAAGGGTGAGACTATTTATGGAAGCCTCAGACCCTAGAATATATATCACAGTTAAAGAAGGGCCATATGTGCCTATGAAGGTTTCAATCCTGGATGCTAATCAGAGAACACCTAAGGACTTCTCTAAAACGACAAAAGATGAGATAATTTTGGCCACAATGGACAAGAGGGCTCAGAATATCATTGTGAGTGCCATAGATGATGCTACCTTTCAGAATTTAATACACTGTATGACATCTAAGGAGATGTGGGATACCTTGATAGTGTATATGGAGGGTTCTAATGAAGTGAGGAAAGACAGAAAGTCTTTGCTAAACCAAGAATATGAAAGTTTCAGGCAAGGTAGGACTGATAGCATAACAGAATGCTATAAGAAATTCTATAGGATTGTGAATGAGCTAATGTCCTATGGAAGAGAGTTCAGTAATTATAAGCTAAATGATAAGTTCTTGAGGTCCCTAACAAAGGATTGGGACACCAAGATCTGTGCCATTAGGGAAATGGCCAAGTTAGCAGATATTCCCCCTCCAACTTTATTTGGAAAACTGTTGTCCTATGAAATGCAGTTGATGGTAAGGAAGGAGGAGGAGAAGACTACAAGAAGTGAGCACAAAGAAAGAACAGTGGCATTCAAAACAGAAGCCACCAAGAAATACAAAAGTAAGTCTTCATCTCCACCTCCAAAAGTGGTAGAGACTGAGTCAGATGAAACAGCAAGTAGAAATTCTGAGAGCAGTGAAAGTGATGAGGACTTTGCAGCTTTCACAAGACACTTTCAGAAGTTCTTAAAGAAGAAACAGTGAAGGACAAAGCCATCCACTTCTCAGGGTAAAGATGACTATTATCAGAACAAGAAGTCATCAAAGAAAGATAGGAGAAAACCCAAGACAAGCAAAGCAACCTTATCCAAAATTGTATGCTATTGCTGTAACAGACAATGACATGTTATTGCAGATTGTCCATAGAAAAGGAAGGAGTCTAATGATAAGAAGAAGACTCAATTCAAGGGCAAGAAGGAAAGGTCCTTTGTTGCCAAGAAGGACAAAAGTCTGTCAGACATATCTTCATCAGAAACTGAGTCAGAAGCTGAAGCATACATAGGACTGTTTGCTGAACAAGAAGAAGAGGAGTTCATCCAGATAATGGACTCTATATATGAATAAGAGGACACTCAGTGCCAAGGACTGATGGCCTTAACAGAAGGTGACAAAATCCTGGAGCAGCCAGGACCTAATAATGTACAAAATTGTTCTTTAAGTTAAATTTCTAGTACTAGTTCAGATTCAGTTACATCAGCATCAAGTGATGCCAGTGAATCTGAATCTGAAGGGGATGTTCATCAATTGATTGATGTATATAGAGTTCTGTTGCAAGCATATAATAAAAGCAAATCCTTTGCCAAGAGTCAGGCTAAGGAGATTGCAAGTCTCAAAATGGCTGCAACTGATTTTGATAAACTGATTGATCAAAAGTTGAATGAAATAGCCAGACTGAAGAACATAACTGTTATTCAGATGGGGACTATAACATTCAAGAATGATCAAATCAAGAGTCTGGAGATTAGTCTTGAGAAGGAGAGAGACATTGTTGCTAGGTTTTCTAAACCTAAGTCTGTTCTACCCTTAATTGATGAATTTGTTCATCATAAAGCTAAAACTGGATTAGGATTTACTAAACCTGCTAGGACTGTTACGTCCAAGTCTAAGGGAAAAGCCCCAGCTCTCAACAAGCCAGCTGTAGATAAAACAGCTAGGGATGTACCTAAGCAAAGGTACAAGAGGTTTGAGTGCTGGTGCTGTGGCAAGGTAGGCCACTATGCCATAGACTGTTGGCACAATTCTAGTGTCAAAGTGAGTAGCAAACAGCCTGTTAGAAGACCTGCAGGTAGCTTTGTTAAGAGGCAAACTAACCAGCACCAAGGACCCAAGAATTCTTTGGGTTCTAAGGTCAACTAATCTGTTTTGTAGGTAAGTCCAAGTGGCCATGCCCCAATATGGTACTTGGACAGTGGATGTTCCAGACACATGACTGGAACTAGGGGATTGCTAAAGGACTTCATACCAATCAAGGATGGTCCTAAAGTCACCTTTGGTGGTTCTGAAAAAGGAATCATCAAGGGTTTTGGTAACATTTCTAGCTCCCATATTACTATTACTCAAGTGGTTTATGTTCAAGGTTTGAAACATAACCTTATTAGTATAAGTCAATTGAGTGATTTAGGATATGACATCTCATTTGTTAAGGATGGTTGTCATATCAAGATGTCAAATGATCAAGAGATCATTTTGACAGGTTATAGAAAAAGAAATGTCTATTGCCTAGACATTATGAGTGAGAACAATGTTTCTCCAGTGTGTCTTGTAGCTGATGAGAAAGTCTCTCATTGTGTCAAGTGGCACAAGAGGCTAGCCCATCTCAACTACAAGACAACTGACCAACTCTATAGCAAAGAGTTAGTGAGGAATGGTCCTCAAGTTAAGTGTATTAAAGATAGAATATGTTCAACTTGTCAAAATGGCAAGCAGACCAGATCCAGCTTTAATAGCATTGAAAACAGAGATGCTGTGAGGTGTTTATACCTCTTGCATATGGATCTCTTTGGTCCTATGCCAGTTCACAGCATAGGTAGGAAGGTCTATACCTTTGTGGTTGTAGATGACTACTCAAGGTTTTCCTGGGTATTCTTCCTTAGACAGAAATCTGAAATACCTAGTATCTTCTATAGCTTTGTCAAACAAATTCAGAATGAACTAGACAGTACTGTGGCCAAAATAAGAAGTGACTATGGTACTGAATTCCAGTCTTATAGTATGACAAAACTATGTGAAGAATTTGGGATATTTCAGGAGTTTTCTTCACCAAGAACACCTCAGCAAAATGGCATTGCTGAGAGGAAAAATAGAACCTTGATTGAGGCTAGTAGAACCCTTTTAAGTGATACATCACTGCCAGAATATTTCTAGGTTGAGGCAGTTAATACTGCATGCCATGTAATTAATAGGGCTACCATTACTAAAAGCCACAACAAGACTCCCTATGAGATTGTAAAAGGCAGAAACCAAACCTATCCTAGTTCAGGATCTTTGGTTGTAAGTGCTTTATACTTAACAATGGTAAGTCTTACTTGACTAAGTTTGCTGCCAAGTCCCAAGAGGGGATTTTTGTTGGGTACAGCAACAATAGTAAGGCTTATAGAGTCTACAACTTGTCTACTCAAGTTGTAGAAGAGTCTGTACATGTAGTATTTGATGAATCTAGACTTATTAACCATGAGTTGTCTAGAAGTATTTGCAGCTCCTCAGGTATAACTAAGAAGATGGACAAGCTCAATATTGAAGAAGGATCAACTGCAAGTCAGAATGTAGATGATAGTGGCTGTTGTCCAGGGGGAGTACTACATGTACCAAATGCAGAAGTAGACCAAGGAGTGCAGCAAGTTGAAGAAGTAGAAGGAGTTCAACCTAAATCCAGGATGCCTCCAGCTAATAGACATCTAAGAGATCATCCAGCAGATTAAATCATTGGTGATCCAAGACAAGGGGTACAAACAAGGAGCAGAAATCTGAATGCAGTACTCTACTCCAGTTTCCTATCCCAAGTAGAGCCAAAGAAGTTTGAAGAAGCCATCCTAGACCCTCATTGGATTGAGGCAATGCAGGAAGAGCTAAATCAGTTCAAGAGATGCAAAGTCTGGGATCTTGTTCCTAAACCAAAAGACCACAACATAATTGGAACCAAGTGGATCTTTAGGAACAAGATGGATGAACATGGAGTGATTATCAAGAATAAAGCTAGACTGGTTGCTAAGGGATATAGGCAGGAAGAAGGTATTGACTTTGATCAAACCTTTGCTCCAGTAGCCAGACTGGAAGCCATAAGAATGTTCCTGGCCTATGTAACCTATCAAGGTTTTAAAGTATATCAAATGGATGTTAAGTCAGCCTTTTTGAATGGCAATTTGAAAGAGGAAGTCTATGTGAAACAGCCATAAGGTTTTTTTGATTCAACTCAACCTAATTATTTCTATAGACTTAGGAAGGCATTGTATGGGTTAAAACAAGCCCCTAGGGCTTGGTATGAAATCCTTTCTAGTTTCCTCATTGAGAATAAATTCACAAGGGGGAAAATAGACAAGACTCTATTCCTTAGGGAATCCAGAGGCAAGATCATACTAGTCCAAATATATGTAGATGACATAATATTTGGGTCTACTGAAAGTGGTCTTTGCAGGAAGTTTGCAAAACTTATGCAAGGACAATTTGAGATGAGCAGTATGGGGGAACTTAAGTTCTTCTTGTGGCTCCAAGTTAGACAGACTGAAAATGGTTTATCCATATGCCAATATAAGTTCACCCTAGAATTGATAAGGAAGTTTGGTATGGATTCATCCAGTACCATGAAAACTCCTATGGGGTCAAGTATGTCTCTTAGCAACGATGATGCAGGGAAACCTGTAGATGAGACTTTGTATAGAGGGATAGTTGGCTCCCTATTATATTTGACTGTAAGTAGACCAGATATCATGTATGCTACATGTGTCTGTGCTAGGTACCAAGCATGCCCTAAAGAGTCTCATTTGACAGCAGTCAAAAGGATACTAAGATATCTAAAGGGCACTCCTTATCTAGGCCTTTGGTACCCTAGGAATGGAGACTTTGATCTAACAGGTTATTCAGATGCAGATTTTGCAGGCTGTAAAGAAGACAGAAAAAGTACAACTGGAACCTGTCAATTCCTAGGTGGAAGACTAATTTCATGGAGTAGCAAGAAGCAAACAAGTGTGGCTATCTCCACAGCAGAATCAAAATATGTGACTGTAGGAAGTTGTTGTGCTCAACTTCTATGGATACAACATCAGCTTGAGGATTATGGTATACAAGTAAGTAGAACACCACTGTTTTGTGATTCTACTAGTGCTATATCTATTGCCAACAATCCAGTTTCCCATAGTAGAACTAAACATACTGAGATAAAATATCATTTTCTAAGGGAACATGTAGAAAAAGAGGATATATCATTAGAGTATGTAAATACAGATAATCAACTAGCTGATATGTATAATAAGCCCCTAGAAGAAACCAAATTCAATAGGTTCAAAATTGAATTAGGTATGATAAACTTAGAATAAGTTTATAGAAATGGCTAAGTAAAATAGTGTCGACACACAGAGTTGTTTGCGTCGAGACAGTTAAGTGGTGTCGACAATTCAGAGAAAAGGTGTCGACACATCTAGGAAGTTGGTGTCGACACTTCAGAAAATTAGTGTCGACACATACAGGGTCAGTGTCGACACAACCAAGGTGGTGTCGACACTTAGAATTTACTCAGAATTATCTAAGTCAAGTATCGACTAAGTGTCGAGTTAAGTGGTGTCGACACATAAACAAGTGTCGACACATATAATCTGTCGACTAAATTTATGTCGACACAGTGTGTCGAGACATTATAAGTCTGTGTCGACACTTTTCAACAGTGTCGACACAATTTAAGTTAGCTGACCCGCCCTTTCATCTTCAAACCTAGAAAGGTATAAATTGGATTTCTCCATTGTCTGTCGACACGCTCACCAAAGTTTCGAGACCAAACTTGTGTGTCGACACCTCTCTTCTCTCAGTTCAAATTCTTCAAACCCTAATGACGCCAAAGCTAGAGGAGAACGTAAATGAAGGCTATGAACTGGTGCGGGACGCATTTGATGACGTAGAATCAGAGATCAAGAATGTGGTAACCCTAGTAGCAAACTCAGGGTTAGAATTTCTTGTTTCAGAGCCCACAAAGATATGGAAGAAAGAAGTATTGGAATTTCTAAGTGGGGCAACCCTAGATGACTCTGGATTCAAAATAAAATCAAGGGTACATGGAGAAAAGGTGAAGGTCTCACCAAAGAGTTTAAGAAAGGTCCTAAACCTGCCAAGCACAAAAGAAGAGGATGAAGTTACTGCTTCTAAGACCAGAGAAGCGTTAACATGGTGTGGTCTGGATGCAAAGATGAAAATTGGATCAGTATTCCATAGGAAAGGCATGAACAGCCAGGGAAAATTTCTATCAGAAATTGTTGGAAAAGTGATCTTGAGTAAGCCTGGAGGGCATGACAGGGTCTCAGCCCAAATGTTCAATCTTATGACAAGGATTATCTTCGCATTGAAAACTGATTGGTCTGTTGTTGTCTTTGATAAGATTAAAGAAAGTCTGAATAAGCCCAATTTGGGTAGGATATTAAGTCTATACTTGGCTGGTAGTATACCAGAAGTTATGAGTCAAGCTGCAGGCACTAAGATCAATCATATGAGGAAAATGGACATGAGACTCTTCTACAGATGGGATAGGGTTTTGTCCAAGGAATTGCCCACACTAGAGAAAATTACTCCTCAAAAGAAGAAGAAGAAAACAGCCCCAGTGGCTCAGGATTCATCTAGTAGCTCTGAGGAGCAAGTTGTCTTTACTCCTGATGAGGATGTAGAAGGAAATGCTGGGAAGTCTCCAGCTCAACAAGATGCTGCAGAGAGGCATGGGTAGCTACCACCAGCTAGCCTCATACACCAGGATCAAATCACGGGGGAGCCTCTAGTGGTGGAAGAGCCAACTCCTCTTGAAAGTGAAAGAGCCACCCACATCATCCTTGAGGTAATCACTGAGATTAATGCTTTAGTTTTCCCTATGGAGGATAATATTTTGTCTGATTCCTTAAATAATGTTAATCAGCAAACTCAGATTGATAGCCAACTCCCAGATATTGTCATGGACACATCTGTTACAGTTCAAGAAGTATCTGATCCAGTAGTAGATGAGCCAAGAGTTTCTCCAGCCCATTCTCCACAAGAATATACAATGGAAGATCTATTCCTCAATCTGGATCAAACAGACATTGAAAAAGAAGGTGCTGCTGCTGAGTTGGAGAAGTCTCAAGTTGAGGGGGAGCCAATGGTAATACTAGAAGAAACTGCAAGGCAAGATCCTGAAAAGCCCAAGGAAGTTGAGGAGCTACCTAGGGAGAGGGTAGATATTGCAAGTACATCAGCATCTGAAGATGAGGAAGCTGTCAGAGCTAAGAAAAGGAAATTTCAAGTCTTCAGAAGAAGAAGCAAGACTTACAAGAAGGCATTGCAAACCATAGCACCACAGCTAGCACTCCAGCCAGCACCATCAGTAGATTACAGTTCTCTGATGGTTGCTATGCAAATAAAACTTGATGAACAAAGGAAAGCTCTTGAAAAGTATGTAGATGAAGGGCAAAAATCTCTACAATTTGATCTGGCCCAGGACATTAAATCTATTAGATTTGAAATGAATCAAAATAAGAAGGAGATGACTGACTACTTCCACAAGGGAGGGAATGCAGTAGTTTACTTGGCTACACATCAAGAGAAAATCAAAGCTCAAGTGGATGACATTGTACTGAAGCAAGGGTATGTTCTTGAGAACCAAATCAGAATGAATGGCAATTTAACTGCTTCACACAATGCCATAGTTACAGAGATGAAGAACATAGCTGCTGGACTAACTACTTCTCATGCTACTGCTAAGGCAGACTTTGATAAAGCTTTACAAGAGGGCATCACTACTGTTACATCGGCTATTCAACACTCTCAGAAGTTGATAACTGAAAAGCTCCAAAGGTTGAAACCTTTCTTTAAAGATGGAGTCAACTATTTGGATGCCCAAATCAGGTTTCAGAAGGGTGATCTAAGAGATCACATGGAAAGAGAAGTCATAAAGGGGGAGAGGGTGTTAGTCAAAGCCAGCTCTGATCATGCCAAGTGGATTTCTAATTCTATCAGAGCTACTCTTGGTTATCCTCCTTTATGTGATGATGATAATGTGGCTGAATCTGGGATTAACCATGCATATCTTGGAGGTGAGCAACCTAAAGTAGCTCAAGTAATCTATCCTCCACCAGATTTTGATATGGTACAAGCTGAGATCCAGACTATGTATAGCCCACCTTAGGGAAAGCACAATGTGGTAATAGAAAAGGTGGTTCAGCGAGTGCCTGAGGCTGTACTAAAGGAATAAGAAGCTTTGCTGCTCAAGGAACAAGAGACTCTGTTGTGTAAGAAGAGATTTAGAGAGCAAGCTGAACAAAGTCCAGATTTTGAACAGTGGAGCCCCACTTCAAGAAACATTATCTTAACTGCATGGAAGGCTGCCAAAGATAATCTTCAAGACAGAAACAAATGGTATTCTGAACTAGAATGGAGAAAGCATGAAAATAGGCAAGAAGCCGTAGTGCAATATAGAAGGAAGGCAAAGATGGGAAAGCTACCTCCTACTGCCCACGAGCCTAGCAAGTACTTTCCCAAGCCAAATTATTATTTTAAGAGGCAAAAGATTAAAGCTGAGGAGCTAAAGAAGAAGGAGCTGAAAGGCAAGAAGTCTGCTGATACTGAAGATACTAAAGCCTCTGTGCAAGTAAAGATACAATTAGGAAAAGGAATTGTGATTAAGGAGGCTGATGAGAATTAGAATAGATTTATCTTAAGTTTACAGTTGTAATTTTTTGTTTTTAAAACACTTTGTAAAGTTTTGTATAATAAGTATGACAAAGTGTTAGAACAATGTGATGTGTTATAAATCTATTTCATAATTGTTTTGAGATGATATCTGTGTATATATGTCTTGTTTAATGCATGTTTATGTACTTTCCCTGACTATATAATCCTGTTTACATCATACTGTGATTTTGTTATGTATGGTGTATATCATTGACTAAGGGTTATGACTTCTCCAAATAGGGGGAGATTGTTGGGTACATTGGTTTAAATGTACCTGATTTGAAGAAGCCTCACCCTACTCAATGATATACATCAAAATGTATTTGATGTATTTTTGAGTTGCCTTGTGCAGGTTAAGTATTTGCAGGGAAAGCAAAAAAGATTCTAAGTCCATGTGTCGACACCCAGAGAGAAAGTGTCGACACTTAAGAAGACTTGTGTCGACACCCAGACAAGCAGTGTCGACACTTGAAGTAATTATGTTGACACCAGGGATGCAGAGTCGACACCAGACAGAAGTGTCGACACAAGGAGCTGTGTCGACACTTAATGAAGAAAAGTACAGTGAAGTAGTGTCGACACTTAGAAGCAGTGTCGACACCCAGAGGAACTGTGTCTACATCAGAAAGTGTCGACACTTGGAAACTATGTTGACACTCAGCAAAAGTCTGTAGAGTCTAAGTGTAAGTGTCGACATCACGAGGAATGTGTCGACACACAACAGAAGACTCAGCACTTGAAGAATGTGTCGACACAAGAAAGAATGTGTCGACACTCAGCAGAAGACTTAACATATGAAGAATGTGTCGACACAAGGAGCTGTGTCCACACTTAACAAAGATTCAACCAAATTCTAAGTCCAAGTGTCGACACAAAGGAGATGTGTCGACACTCAGCTAAAGTCTCAACACAAGAAGATGTGTCGACACAAGGAGAAGTGTCGACACTCAGCAAGTATCAATATAGAAGTCAAGTGTCGACACCAAGAAGAAAGTGTCGACACTGAACAAGTTCAACACATGAAGATGTGTCGACACAAAGGAGTTGTGTCGACACTTACAAGAATCCAACAAAGTACTGAAGAACAAGGACTTGTGTCGACACACATTATCAGTGTCGACACATGATGAAGAAGCTGTGTCGAGAAGTGAATTCTACAAAACAAGGAGTTGTGTCGACACCTTGGAGGCTAGTGTCGACACTTAGTCAACTTGTGTCGACACTTAGTCCACAAGTGTCGACACTTAAAGACAGATTGTCTCGACACTTTCAGACAGATTCAGATATTTCAAGAACTGACTGGATGACTTGACAGCTGCCATTCCAGCCGGTCTGCTGCACCTGTCAGAGATGTCAGAAAGCTGTTGGAAACCGGATCAGCCGGTCACCATGAAGAAAGTCTATATAAAGGCTTATACATTCTACAGATAACTAGGTTGTTGAAAAGCAATTCATTGAAGACTTTCAAGTGAAGTGCTAAGTAGTTGGAGAGAGAGAGCTCCATCCAAGAAGACAGCCGTTGGAACCAGGCTGTGAAGAAGGATTCAGACTTTATTCTAAATCTTAAGTTGCAGAGATCAAGGATCAGCTGCAGAGAGGATCAACCTTATTGTGTTCTACATTCAAGAAGCTTTGAAGAAAGCCAAGTCAGGTTGATCTCAGTAGAGTTCTTCCAAGAACTCATCAAGAAACTCTCAACTCTTCTCTCTTTTCTCTGAGTTGTAGGGTTTACATTTTGTATTCATATTTTTCTGAAAGATCCTTAGGGATCTAAGTTGTAAGCCTGTAATTATAAAGGCTGAGTATAGGGATGAGTGCCTGAGTATAGGAGAACTAATTCTCTGAGTGTAGGCTTGTTGTGGCTGAGTGTAGGCCTTGTGGCTGACTGTAGGCTTTGTGAAGAAGCTGAGTTGTAGGGCCTTGGGCCTGAGCTGTAGGAACCTGGTTGAGGTTCTGAGTGTAAGATCTGAGGATCTGAGATAGTGCAGGAGTTTGGCTGAATCTAGTACACTACTAGATAGGCGAAGGGGGAAAGTGGATGTACCCAAACCTTGGGGAACCACTATAAATTAGTGTGTTCACTGTGTGCTTGAATTGACTGCTGTGATTGCTGTGATTGCTGATCTAATTAGTTATAACTCTGAGATATAAACTGAAATCTGCCTAAAACGTTTAAAAAAGATTAAGTCACCTATTCACCCCCGCCCTCTAGGTGATTAGGTATAATTTCTTTCACCGACCAAAACGAGAACGAGGCCCCCTCTCTAAAAATTTCATCATCCAACGGCAATAGCAACTACTCGAACTGAACCATACCAAATCCGTCCCTAATGGACACAATCCCATAGGAAAGACTGAGATTAAACTGGAACTTCTCTACACTAACCACGATATAATCGGGGACGAACCCTAGCATACACCTAGGATCTAAGCAGGAGAGAGATAAAATTTAATAAAGAAGAAAATAAGGATCGGCTATGGCAAGGATGAGGGAACATCACTTGCCTCAATACCAGAAAAACTTGGTCAGCGACTTCCCTCATTCTCGGATCCAGCCGTAAAGCACCAAGCCGAGGAACATAAAGAACACAGATCCAGGTGAGAGCAATCCAGATCCACTCTCGAAATCGAATTTCGACCGCTAAATCTCCAGGAATCGGCGTCCGAAGGCTAGGTTAGTCCGGCGGTTCTCTTCCTCTCGCACATGTGGTGGCTCCTTCCAAAATGGAAAATGAAACAAAAGCAATGAACCCAGCCCTAATTTCTAACCTAAGGCTATATATATAGGCATCAGTTTTAATAATAAACAATCAATACATACTAATTACTTACACACAATATCAAAATGACACGAGACCCGAAACATCTCGGAAATTGATGAAATTCACATCACAGCTAAAAACCCACGCTACGAACACAACTGCGAAGTTGAAATTAGCATTCGACGAACAAAACCCGGGATATCACCACCCAAAGCCAAAAACACAAGCATTCTCTAAGAGGCCCAGCCGAGTTATCAAACAGACTCCGGCTAGCTGGGGAATCTTGATAATAGGCTACAACAAGGCTACACAAGGAACCCTAAGAGCTAAGACCACGCTCTACAATGGAAAAGGGCCGGAAACACGTCATCGTAACGCCAGCCAAAGATCAAACAAAACATAGAAAAACTGGGGGCGTTACAGGCGTGACCAACTCGAGAAATCCTATAAATAGGATTTCTCCCCCTTTCTTTCCTCCACACCATCCAGCCCCCCTCCTTCCATTTGCTAACCATATAACATATTTTCATCCCTCCTTACACAATGCTTTGCCACCATTCTCGCTCCACCGCTTCCTCCTCCGAGCACCTCGCGTATCCCGCCGCGACGGAGGCCATGTTCCTTTTTGTAAACCTACCCCAGCAGGATTGCAGCGATCGCCTATGCGCCAATCCCCTTGGCGTTTTCTGCATCCTGGATTGGGCGATCCTTGCAACCTTTGGATCTGCAGATTTGGATAGGGAATTTTTATCCACCCCTGGATGGAGTTCCCTCTTCTCCATTTTGGAGCATGCTTTCCTTGAGCTCACCGTCGAGTTCTTGGCGTCCTTTGAGTTCCGTTGGGCGGCAAATGATGATTTCATCGTTTTTTGCGTGGGTGGGGTAACGCATCAGTTCACAATCCGCCAAATCAATGTCGTCATGGGCTTTTGCTCGGAGGCCTTCTCCCACTCTCCCGCCTATCTCGGTGTCGTCACTGATTTTTCTCCCGATATCCACCTTCCCACCTTTTGGGCGGAACTCAGTAATGACACCGTGCCCTATAACCCTAAGAAATCTAAAGGCCGCAATTTCATTTCGCCCGCTTTGCGCATTCTCCACAACCTCCTCACCTTTTCTATTTTTGGTCGCGGCGACAGCCATGGGGTGGTGACTCTTGCAAATTTACTATATTTATATAGTATGTTTTACTGAGTCCCACTAAACCATGGCTATATGCTCGCAATTTTCTTTTGGCACCAAGCCAAAAATGCGAGGATGGAGCGGTGCACTGCAGGAAGTTCATCACTTTCTCGCTAAGCAGATTGGTCTTTGGGAAACTCTTCTGAGATTGAGCTGCATTCAAATGCCGCAAGTCATTCAGTTACAAACCCTCTAGTCCTTCTGCATTGCGTGACGATGTGATGGAGAGTTTGAGGCTATCCCCCCAGCGGTCGGTGGAGGGGAACTTGATCTTGATTTCGGTGTCGTTCCCAGCAGTTGTAACACCCCGAAGTCAAGAGGATCATTTTGAGCAAAATCGGGTTCAGGCATGGGTGACACGGCCTGGGACACGGGCGTGTCCCAGGGCGTGTCCGGCCTGGGTAGTGTCGAGTCATGCAGTCGATGAAATTCGGAGTCGACACAGCGGACACGGCCTGCGACACGGGCGTGTCGCAGGGCGTGTCGGGGCCGTGTCGACGATCGGCCGTGATGTCGACGAATTTATCTCGACGATCGTCGAGAGTCGAGTGTCGAGTGAGGACACGGCCTGTGACACGGGCGTGTCACAGGGCGTGTCAGTAGCCGTTGAACTCAACTCGACGTCTCGGGCTAGGGCGTGTTTGCGGGACACGGGTGTGTCCTGGTGCACACGGCCATGAACACGGGCGTGTGCCAGGCCGTGTGCCAGGCTGTGTGAAGTCTCGGGTTGTTTTGGGATTATTTCTATTGAGGTACACGGCCTCAGACACGGGCGTGTCTGAGGGCGTGTCGAGGACACGGCCGTGACACGGGCATGTCACACGACCGTGTACTGGCTGGATTGAGTCGGTTGTCTGCCGCTTAGAGGGACACGGCCTGTGACACGGGCGTGTCACAGGGCGTGTCAGGCCGTGTTTTAGCTTTTCTGGCCAGATCTGAGCCGTTTGTTTCCCTCTTCCTGGATCCAGTGGCTGGGCTTTGTCCAGGTGTTGTGAAGGCCGAGAAAAAGGGGATTTAAACCCTCTTTTCTCTTCTTCTTCTTCTTCTTCATCTTCATTCCAAGAGAGAGAGGAGAAAGGCCTTTTTGGTGGATGTCTCATTGCAGGTGCCGCGGCTTGAATTGAAATGACTAAGCGGAATGGCTAGCTTGCTGCTGTTGGCCCTTGAAGGTCATGTGAAGAGCTGTGTTTGGATTTCATGTGTGGCCGGCCTGCGTGCCGATGTACGAAATGATTGTTGTGTAAAAGAGGAACTTGTAAGGCCATAAGGTCAGGGTGTGTGAGTTGTATACATTCCTGGTGTTGTTCTATATAAATATGGTATTTATATATGGGTGGACATTCTGGTTTGAGTTCATGCTAACATAAAACATGTTGCGCTAGAATGGAATGAGTTAAGGATACGCATAGTGTTTGATTTCCACACGTGATTCCTTTGCTTGTCTGTGCTATATGGCGTGGGGTCCCGGCCGGACCCAATGTTATATGTCATGTGACAGGTGGGGGCGTTACAGCAGTGCTCCTCACTCTCCCAATATTCTGCCACCACCTCTGCACTTTGCCCCTACGTCCGGTCCTCAAAGCTATTGGGATCGCCAAATTGGGTTGATTCACACTCGCCTAGATCTGATTCAGACTCACTTTGAAGGCAGTTTTACACATTTTGATAAACGCTTTACCGCACTGGAGCAAAGTCACGCTTCTTATGTGGCATATATTACACGAGAGTTCACAGATCTACGAACTCATTATTCGCCACGAGGGGGTGCTAGCGATGAGGAATAGTTCTTTTCTTTAGTGATGTAGTCGGTTATTATGTATCTTTTTTTTGCCTTTTGTTTTAGTTGCTATGTATCTTTTGTTTTTTTTAAAAAAATATAAAAATTATGTATTGCTTCAGTTATGTCTTACAGGTACACTTTGGTGCTGATTTGCCCGCTTCAGGAAAGTCTCCTTTTCTTTTCTTTACTTATTTTTCAATTGGGGACAATGTATTGTTTAAGTTTGGGGGGATATTCTCAAACAAAACATACAAAAAAATTATAAAACATTTCAAAACAAATCTTTAAAATTTTTCAATTTTTCAATTTTTCAATTTTAATTTTACTTAGTATTCACAAAAATAAATTTTTTTTTTAAAAGAACAAAATATAAAATTTTTTCAAAAAAATAGAAAATCAAAATTAAATTTCTTAGAAATGGACGTTTAGGATATCACCCCATGTTACCTCCTAATACCGTTGAGAGACCTTCACAGGGTATACCTCGGGAAGTCTAAGAACTAACAAAAAAATTAGGGTTAATTTTAAAATTAGAGAAATCTTTATTTCTATATTTATTCACATGCGACATTCATAGTATTCAACTTTTATATAGCGTTTAGATGATTTTGATGCCTTAATTGAATTTTGAATTTTGGACTAGAACTGTTGGCCATGCTGTGTTTCTAGTTAAGTGCACATGTTAGTAGAATTTAAGTTGAATTAAAAATTCAGCATTCAATTAGATTTTTATTTTTTTAAATGCGTAGAAATAGTTTACTTTACTATTACTTTGAAACTGATAAAATCTAAGAATAATTTAGGAGAGGGTGTAGAAGTTTACTACAGCGATATTTTGCGGATCAAGAAAGAGGTAGTCTTTCTCAATGTCCAGAACTTGCCCTCTAACTATTCTAAAGATTTGCATAAGTTAAACTCATTAGCATGAATAGGATTTAGTCATTTCTTTTGGACGGTTTGAGCCTTTGCACCGATACCTAAAATTTTATCTTTGTTAAGTCATTTTGAGCCTATTACCCTATCTTTTTGTTGTAGTTCTACCAAGCATTTTACCACAGCCAAAAAAATAACCTAATTGCACACCTAAGACCAAGCTTGAACATAGATATACAAACACAGTTTGTGAGTGATTAGGAGCCATTTAATTTTTTGTGGCTCTTTTCTTATAAAAAAGGAGTTGATTTATTCTTCTTTCCTCTTTAAAATAAAGATAAATAAAAAAAATATATTATGAGAAAAATGAAGAGGTAGAAGAAATTTTTAACATGATAAGAGAGTTGAAAGGAAAAAATAAGAAAAATACAAAAGGATTTGGAATTTGGCTGAGTTCTTAAAGACATAGAAAATTATTGTGTGCAACCTCACTCTAGGTTGTAGTGTGTGTCTCGATCATTTTTATCTTTGATTTTTCCAAACCAAAAAAAAACTAAGCCTATGTTTTAACCTAGTTAAGTGATAATGATTTATGCTTATATGTTAGACTAGTACCATGGCGAGAGTGTGAATGTGCAAGCCTATGACCATCGACATTGATGGATTTCTTTGGAGGGTATCTTAATCTTCGATTTGTGCAATGTTATCTTAGTAAACACGCTACTTTATCCATAAATATGATTTTAATATTTACCGGGTTTCATTTTTGAAGTAAAAATAATAAGTGAAAACACATTTTACAAAAGTAAAAACTAATTTGTATGCTGAGTAGGTTTTTCTACAAAAATAACTACACGCAGAGGCAAAAAGCTTTGCATTTTACTCCTTACGTTCAATTTTCTTTTCCAGTGTTAAAACATTTCTACTCCCTATGGAAAGTTGTTTGCTCAAGACGAGCAAACGAGTAAGTATTGGGGTATTTGATAACTCTAATTTTATTTTTATTTTTTTATATAGTTTTAAATTACTAATTACGTTGATTATAATTATATTATATTAATTTTGTTACTAATCTTGTTCTTTTCTTATTTTAGGTCGAAATGCACTGTAAATAACATTTTGGAGTTCGAAGAACTGATCAGTGGTCAAAGCTGAACAAAACTCAAAAAATGCAAACTACATGCCTAGGTCACGGGCATGACATATAGGTCACGGGCATGACAGGCATCCGTGACACCGGCGCGAGCGCCATAATTCATTACCACGTCAGCTAAAATTGCACGCACATTGGTCACGGGCGTGACCATTCTGACTCGGGCATGTCAACCAGGCGTGACGCACAGATGACGATTCAAGCCTCCACTACACGATTGGATTAAAGTTACATGCCCGGACATGAGCATGACCTATTGGTCATGGGTGTGACCGTGAGTCATGACATCCAGGTGTGCCAAGTTTAATGCAATAGTTTCAAGGCCCGACAGCTTTTGCGTTACATGCCCTTGGTCCCAGGCATGACCACGGGGGTGACCCTTCTAACAACGGTCGGAGTTATTCCCACATTTTCTGCTTCCTGCCATTTCTTAGTAACCAAAATGACACTCCCTAGGTCACGGGCATGGCCTAGGGCCGTCACCCGCCAATTAACAATTTTTGGCGGTTTCGCGCCAACGTTTCCAGGACATGAAGATTACGGTTCCGAACCTTACATGCCCTAGGTCACGGGCATGACCTAGGTGCGTGAACATCAAGCAAACTTGCCTATAAATTCTAGGCAATTCCAGAAGCTGAGGAGGAGATTTTTGGGAGCATTAGTTCTGTTTTATTTACTTTATTTCTTGCATTTTCAATTCATAGTGTAATTTTTATTTCAAGTCCTTTTTAGAATCATGTCTCTCTTCAACCTTTCATGCAATTCTCTCATCATGATGAGTAGCTAATTTCCAATTAGCACTTGATCATGATGAACTTTGTAATGGAATGAATTTCTTCTTTTTGTCTCAAATTATCAAGCACTCTATTTTTATGTATTTCGGTTTATCTTTGATTGTAATTTCATCGAATTCATAAGTTGCACATTATGTTTATTCGATCTTATATCCATATCATAGATTTACCGAGTGGTTTTGGATACGAGTAGATCACTCAAGGATAAAGGGAGTTTCATGCACCCCTCGAGAGAGGAAGTCATAATTCTTCCGTAATGGAGTCAATTCCATTAGTAAGGTTCACCGCCTAAATCAAGCTTAGGTTTTTCGACTGGCCGAGAGGTCTTAATCGATCAACCTAAGGTTAGTCAAATGCTTATTCTCGAGAGAGGTGCTTCGTAGCTATGGAACCTCCGCAATCGAAGTTAATAATTTAGATGCTTGGATTTTATAATTTCATAGAAATTTATTCCAGCCCAAAGGGATTCTAGATCAAGTGCTAGCATTCCTATCATCGTATCTCTCCTTTTAGTTTAACATTTTCTTTTCCAAAATCACAAAACCAATTTCCATTCGATAAAACAATAGCTCTTTCTTGTGAGTACAAGTACTCAACGGTCCCCGAGTTTTAATACGACATTTCCTATACTATATTTTGATAGGTGCACTTGCCTATTTCGAGAGAATAGTTTGGATTTATTTTAAAACTATAAAATTCTCCATCAAAGTGTTTGATGACTAGTTTTAGTCATCATTTTTTGGGTTAATTTAGCATCAAAAAATCCTAGGTTTAATTATATTTTTATGTATTTTATGTTTGTTATGTTTTAATATCTTATTATTGATGATTATGTTTTAATATGCTATAAAACATAACTAATATTGTGTTTTATTTTATTTTTGTAGGTTCGAGCCTCCTTGGTGCTGTCCAAACCCGTGAGCCATGCAGCCCATTCATTCGTCTAGCTCAAGATCCAATCCAGCCCGAGCCCTTGATGTAGTCGGCCCTCCTTCATGTGCAACCCGATTCCACATAGTGTAGTCGGCCCTCTCTCAAGTCCAGCCCGAGCCCTTGATACAGCCCCACCACATAACCCGAGCACACTTCAAAGCCAACCCGCCACCTTTGCATGGCTCTCCATTTAATGCTTGGCCGACTCCCTCCTCCTCCTCTCACTCTCCCCCCCTTTATATTTTCTCCCCTCTTTTATTACTCATTCATCCCCCTTCTTCAATTCCTATTTTCCTATTTTCCGATTTGTATTTCTTTAAATAGCATGCCTTGAACCTTGTTCTCTCTCTACCCCCTCCCTCTCCCCTCATAAATTTCATTCTTGCAATTCTCCACCCATGCAAGGCCGCAACCCCCCCCCCCCCTCCTGTGTGCCCCTTCATCTCCACCTCCCTCTAGAACCTTCCCCCTCATCTATATAAGGAGCATTTGACTCATGCTTTTGGGAGTTGGGAATTTGGAGAGCAAGTGAGAGTGTTAGTTCAAGAGTGTGTTCTTTTCTTTTCTTGTTGTTAAGTTCTTTTTATTAGTGTAATCTTTTTCTTTGTAGTATAATATTGTCTCTTCTATCATTATTTTGTACTCTTCTTTTTTTTTCAATCAATGAAAATGAAATTTTTCTATCTTATTGTGGTTTCCTTCTTGAATATGTGTAGCTAATCTTATTTAGCATTCGATCATGAGTATCCATGAATTGAGATGAGATTTTTCTTTGCTTCTTATTTTTATTTTTGCTAAATTTATTCTCGAACCTTCTTTGATTTATCTCGTGTCGACTTCGTATTTTCGGTATGCGGTAGTAGGCAATTTGATATCATTTCATAGTAGTCGAGAGACTCGTTGACTTGAATGATCACTCAAAGAAGGAAGGAGTTGTACGCAATCCTAGAGATAGGACGACGTAAATACTCCGGATTGGAGTCAAATCCAATAATGTGGTTTACTTCGATAATGCAACTTTAGGCCTTTTGATTTGCAAAGAGATTTCAGTCAAAACATCAAGAAGTTTGGAGATTTATTGCACTAGCGAGATTATTTCTTATTTTCGGATCCGCCACAGTCGAGAACGATTTGCAATTATAAAACAATATTTTTTTATCCTTCTTATCCCTTTTCATGGTGAATCATTGATCGAATGCTATCTTTTGAATCTGAAGTTTTCATTTTAATATTATTTTCGATTTATTTTAAAATTCTCAAAACCCCCAACAATCCTATCGTAGGATAACAGTAGGAGCGTGAGTAATAGTAATTGACAGCCCCGAGTTTTTAATACGACCTTGGTACTACAATTCAATAAGTACACTTGCCTGTTCGGGTTGATAGTCATCAATTCACCAAGTTTTTGGCGCCGTTGCCGGGGACCCATTTTTGTCAATATTTGGAAAACGCTTTTGCTATTACTTGTGCAAAAAAATAATTTATCGTTTTCTTCTTCAAGTTTCTATTTCCGTTCTTCTCTTTTTCTTTCCTCCATTCTCCTTTTTTTCTCGTGCATGACCTGCACAAATCCGTCGCTACTTGTTGACTTGGACAGAGAAATCAAGCACTCCTTTCGGAGAAACTTGATATTTGGGGGTTCCACTTCTCAAAAAATAGTTGAGGATTCCAACGGTGATAGAATCTTCAACTCTAAAATGGGAGAACCCAACCCAGCGGTTGCCCAGCAAAGGTGTAACGCCTCAAAATTTGAAACAGGGATGAACATCGTTTAGAGCCAAGTTTGGGTCGTGGTGAGGGGCACACGGCCTAGGACATGGGCGTGTCCCTGGCTGTGTTGTGCTCGGGTTCGTCGAGAGCCCGGGAAGTCGATGAATTTTGCTCGACAAAGTGTCAAGACAGTGAACACGGCCTGGGACACGGGCGTGTGCATGATGAAAGAATTGGTTTCAAGATGTCCTAAACACCTAGAGGCGGGGGGGGGGGGGGTGAATATGTTCAATTCTTATTCTAACTTAGGCAGACAAATCTATCTAGTTTAGCAATTTATTCCGCAGATATCACAGCACATCATTCACATACACGCATCATTCCACAGATTGCACACCCGATTTATAGTGGTTCCCCAAATGATGGGTACATCCACTTTCCCCCTTCATCTATCTAGCAGTGTACTAGATTTGGCCTAACTTCCTTCTTTCTTCTCAAATCTGCAGATCTTACAGCTCAGAACCAAGAATGGTTCCTACAACTCAGTGTGAATCCACACTCCTACAAATTGGGCACAAGCCATACCTCAGCCTCACTCACAGGCCTAAAACTCAGAGTGAAACCCCACTCCTATAACTCAGGTAAAAACCCTACCCCAGCCTCTTTCACAGGCCTACAACTCAGGGAAAAGAATTTCCCTACCTTAGGCACTCAGCCCTACCTCAGCCTTTATAATTTAGGCTTACAACTCAGAGAAATAAATCTCCTACACTCAGATCTATTACAGATCCTACAATAGTTATTGATGAAAAGATAATAGTATCTTCAACTAGATGGAGAGAGAATTTGTTGAAGGCTTCTTGATCTGTTCTTGATAGAACTGATTACTTAAGGATCAACCTATCTTAGCTTCTTCAAAGCTTCTTGAATCTGAACAAAGTAAGGTTGATCTTCTTGGTGTTGGAGTTGATCTTCAATCAGCTTCATTCTTATTTAGAAATTAATCTGAATTCTTCTTCAGAATTGATCTGAATTCTTCTGGCAGACTGTTCAGGATCTGCCTTCACTAGATGTGGACTTCTCTCCTTCTTATTTTTCTCTCTCTACAATCTGTTGACTGTTTCTTCTTTCTCTTCTTCTGGATCGGAAATCCTTCAGACATTATTCTTCATTCACTGATCGTGTTCACGATCACTTCTTCACAATCGATCCCAATTATTGAGAGAGCATATCTATATATAGGCTTCATCCATGGTTACCGGCTATTCCGGTTCCAAACGGTCTTCTGACACATCTAACAGATGTGACAGCAATGTCAGTAATGATAGTTGTCAAGTCTCTAGTTGTATTACTTCAACCTTTATTGGACTTTGACTCAACAGTAGAGAATGTCGAGTGAATACTTTATATATGTCGACACACATAGTCCATGTGTCGACACAAGTCTTGATGATGTGGACACAGCTTCTGTGGAATATATCGACACAAGTTCTGTGTGTCGACACAATCACTCCTTGTATTGATAAAGTTGGTTGTCAACAGAATTCTGGTGTGTGTCGACACAGTCGTTGTCGACAGAATTCTGGAATGTGTCGACAGCTTCTC
The DNA here is from genome assembly GCA_039583875.1 of Platanthera guangdongensis. Taxonomy (NCBI): domain Eukaryota; kingdom Viridiplantae; phylum Streptophyta; class Magnoliopsida; order Asparagales; family Orchidaceae; genus Platanthera; species Platanthera guangdongensis. Next base: position 160,159,669 of record CM077152.1, on the reverse strand, counting down.
TGTGTGTCGCCACAAATTCTGCGTGTCGACACAATCTGGCCTTAGTGTCGACATAGCGTTGTCGACAGATTTTCTGTGTGTGACACAAATTTGGGGTGTCGACAAATCTGGCCCTTAGTGTCGACACAGCCATTCCCAAGTGTCGACACTTGTACTTTGAACATGTTTCTTCCATTAACTTAACCTGCACATGATAATTCAAACACAAACAACATGCAATTA